>JAGSMT010000234.1:0-356317 GCA_029286875.1 Lamproptera curius | reverse complement strand
CAATGCATATAGTTACATGGGCAAAAACAAAGCGCCATATTTAAATAACGAAAGGACTTGTAATCGGTTCAAATCGGCATTTTGAGGTTGAACAGTGTACCCGGATAACGCAGTGTTTAAATCAAAGTCCATTTATGAAGTTATATCGAGGATATATTTAAACAACAGATATGAATCTTGATGAAAAGAAATTCCAAGGTATAGGTTGAAAATTTACCGCAAAGAACACAATTTGAACCGTCAATGCATCCGTTATATGGGCTTATCGGGTTGTTTTAATTAAATAAAGAAATGACTCTAATTGAAAAAAATCAGCATGTTTGAGTCGACGGTGAACCCGATAACGCAAAGTTAAAATCCTGGGATTCCATTTATAAAGGATTATTATCGAGGGATATATTTAAACAACAGATATGAATCTTGATGAAAAAGAAATCCAAAGTACATGTTGAAATTTGAAAGTACACGTATTGAAACGTCCGGCCTATAGTTATATGGGCTTAGACAAAGCGCTATATTTCCAATAACGAAAAGGACTCCGTAATCGATTCAAATCGGCATTTTTGGTAGACAGGTGTACCCGCGTAACCAGTGTTTAAAATCCTGGAAGTCCCTTTAGAACGATTATTATTGGAGGATATATTTAAACAAAAGATATGAATCTTGATGAAAAGAAATCGGCAAGTATAGGTTGAACCAATTTCGCAAGAACACAAGTTGAACCGTCAATGCATCCGTTATATTAAACGCTATATTTGAATAGCGAAAGCTCGTAATTGAAAAAATCGGCATGTTTGAGTAGAAGTGTATTAAAAGCCAATTATTAAAATCCTGGGATGTCCATTTATGAACATTATATCGAGGATATATTTAAACAACAGATATGAATCTTGATTTAAAGAAGTTTGGGCATGTACATGTTGATAATTTACCGAAAAAAACGTATTGAAACGTCAATGCCAAGCCGTTTTATGGGCATGGGCCTTTAATTTAAAAAGAAATGACTCGTAATTGAAACAAATCGGATGTTTGAGGAAGTTGGCGATAACGCAGTTTTTAAATCCTGGATGTCCTTTAAATCGGTTACATCAGGAATATATTTAAACAAAGATATGAATCTTGATCAAAAAATCGGGTTCAAGGATAATCCCGAAAGAAAACAAGTATTGTACCGTCAATGGCTACCGTTGTATTTATACGGAACGCTATATTTAAATAGAAAAGGACTCGTAATCGATTCAAATCGGATTTTTGAGTAAGACAGTGTCCGCGATAACCCAGTGTTTAAAATCCTGGGGCCCATTTATGAACGATTATATCGGGGATATATTTAAACAACAGATATGAATCTTGATCAAAAGAAATCGGCAAGTTCATGTTGATAATCTACCGAAAGAACACAAGTATTGAACCGTCAATGCATACCGTTGTATGGGCTTATACGGAGCGCTATATTTAAATAGCAGAAATGAATCGAAATCGAAACAAATCGGCATGTTTGAGTGGACAGTGAACCGCGATAACGCAATAGTTAAAATCCTGGGAAGTCCATTTATGAACGATTATATCGAGGGATATATTTAAACAACAGATATGAATCTTGATGAAAAGAAATCGGCAAGTATAGGTTGATAATTTACCGCAAGAACACAAGTATTGAACCGTCAATGCATACCGTTATATGGGCTTATACGGAGCGCTATATTTAAATAGCAGAAAGGACTCGTAATCGATTCAAATCGGCATTTTTGAGTAGACAGTGTACCGCGATAACGCAGTGTTTAAAATCCTGGGAAGTCCATTTATGAACGATTATATCGAGGGATATATTTAAACAACAGATATGAATCTTGATCAAAAGAAATCGGCAAGTATAGGTTGATAATTTACCGCAAGAACACAAGTATTGAACCGTCAATGCATACCGTTATATGGGCTTATACGAATTGTTTTAATTAAATAGCAGAAATGACTCGTAATCGAATTAAATCGGCATGTTTGAGTCGACAGTGAACCGCGATAACGCAATAGTTAAAATCCTGGGATGTCCATTTATGATCGATTATATCGAGGAATATATTTAAACAACAGATATGAATCTTGATCAAAGAATCGGCAAGTTCATGTTGATTATTTACCGCAATAATACAAGTATTGAACGGTCGCGGCAAAATGTTATATGGAACATACGGGCGCTATATTTAAATAGCAGAAATGATTCGTAGTCAAAACAAATCGGCATGTTTGAGTGGACATTATACCGCGATAACGCAATTATGAAAATCCTGGGATGTCCATTTATGAACGATTATATTAAGGGTAATATTTAAACAACAGGTATGAATCTTGATCAAAACAAACCGGCAAGTACATGTTGATTATTGACCGCTATAACACAAGTATTGAACGGTTAAGGCATACAGTTATATGGGCTTGTATTGACCGCTATATTTAAGTAGCAGAAATGACTCGTAATCGAAACAAATCGGCATGTTTGAGTGGACAGTGTACCGCGATATCGAAATTATTAAAATCCTGGGATGTCCATATATGAACGATTATATCAAGTGATTTTTTACACAATAGAAATGAATCTTGATCAAGTCAAATCGGCAAGTACAAGGTGATATTTTACCGTAATAACACACGTATTGAACGGTAAAGGCATACAGTTATATGAACTTATCCGAAGCGCTACATTATTTAGCTGATATAACTCTAAATCAAAGTAAATCGGCATGTTTGAGTTGACAGTGTACCGCGATAACGGCAATTATTAAAATCTTGGGATGTCCATTTATGAACGATTATTTTGAGAGATATATTTAAACAACAGAAATGAATCTTGATCAAAACAAATCGGCAAGTACAAGTTAATAATTTATGGCGATAACATAAGTATGGAATAGTCAAGGCATACAGTTATATGGGCTAATACGGAGCGCTATATTTAAATAGCATAAATGACTCGTAATCGAAACAAATCGGCATGTTTGAATAGACAGTGTACCGCGATAATGCAATTATTAAAATCCTGGGATTTCCATTTATGAACTAATATATCAAGGGATATATTTAAACAATCGAAATGAATCTTGATCAAAACGAATCAGCAAGTACAAGCTGATAATTTACCGCAATAACACAAGTATTGAACAGTCAATGCAAAATGTTATAAGGGCTTGTACGGAGCGTTATAATTTAATAGCAGAAATGACTCGTAATCGAAACAAATCGGCATGTTTGAGTAGACAGTGTACCGCGATAATGCAATTATTAAAATCCTGGGATGTCCATTTACGAACGATTATATCAAGAGATTTTTTACACAATAGAAATGAATCTTGATCAAGTCAAATCGGCAAGTACAAGGTGATATTTTACCGTAATAACACACGTATTGAACGGTAAAGGCATACAGTTATATGAACTTATCCGAAGCGCTACATTATTTAGCTGATATAACTCTAAATCAAAGTAAATCGGCATGTTTGAGTTGACAGTGTACCGCGATAACGCAATTATTAAAATCCTGGGATGTCCATTTATGAACGATTATTTTGAGAGATATATTTAAACAACAGAAATGAATCTTGATCAAAACGAATCGGCAAGTACAAGTTGATAATTTACCGCAAGAACACTAGTATTGAACGGTCAACGCAAAATGTTATAAAGGCTTATACGAAGCGTTATAATTAAATAGCATTAATGTCTCGTAATCGAAACCAATCAGCATGTTTGAGCAGACAGTGTACCGCGATAACGCAATTATTAAAATCCTGGGATGTGCATTTATGAACGACTGACCCGGCGAACTTTCTTTCGCTTTAATGGCAATAAATAAGCAGATTGTGTTTTTTTTTGTTGGAAAAAATACGAAAAAAAATTAAATAACTACATTAATCATTCATTATTATTTCTGTATATTAGTACATAGGTTGCTCTTCACTTAAGTACCTTGTGACACACGACATTTTTTGTATTATTATCAGGCGCGAAAAACAAACAACGCAGATGGTCTTCCGACCCGTGAACATGCCACGTATAATTGACCATGGGAACAACATGAATGTTCTAGATATAAACCACAAACTTTTAAGGATTGGCCTTGTGATTTGTTGATTGTCATGGCAAATGCAAGACGTATCGGAAATTGAAATCTTTTAAATTCAAACGGCATATCAGTTGGGATCATCGGGACCCTCGGAATGAGAACTTCCTCACCTTTGAATTTTCCTATCATTATCGTTGCGTAAATTACATTGTTCATCAATTTACTAACCACCAAACGCGTACCATTGAACAGTTTTGGTAGGTGTATGTTTCGAAGCATGGTTACTACGGAGCCAACCTTTAGGCGTAAATTGTGCGGTAGTAAGCCAGGCACGTCCAAAGAGTTTAAAAATTCAATTGGATAGTTGGTGGCTTCATCTTCACTTGTGACGCAGTCAATAGATTTGAATGAATGCATTGTTCCAATGATCTTATTTTGGAATTATGTAGTTCAGGTCATGTACATCTTTATTCTTAGCATGAAATTGCTCACTCACTCAACCATTCATTATTTTTAGAGTTAGAAATAATTTTGGAAATACATTGTTGATAAGTTCATCTTTTGATGAGACAAAATTACAGAAATTGCTTGGAAATTATATTAATCCGCTCGATTCATCGACAGGTACTTGACCATTACCGATAGTCAGCAACTGCACCAAGACATCTTAGCAGATGTATCATTAACGAATTAACTCTCATGTTTGTTGTCAGCTGCAGTTTCTTCATAGCAGCATAGATTTGACGATTTGAGGCAAGAGTTTATTTGTCGCAGCTCGTAGATCTTGGAATTACTGGCAGTATTTGGCGGAAATCGCCAGAAATCATAAGCTCCTCAAAACATCTCGAGTCATTGCGTAAATCTTTTAATGTTCGGTTAGTGTTTAAGCACGTTTATGTCGCCATTGTGCATAATGTCCTAGATGATGATTTTCGATGCCCTAAAGCACTTTGGCCATTGCTGAGTGTTTTGCAATATTACACGTTGGTTCTTCAATAGTTTGAAGATTTAACGGTAGTTTGAATGCTGAATGAGCCATGACGGCATCCTTCTAACAAATGTGGCTGCTATTCAGAAGAAGCAACTGCAACCCTATGTTGGATCTCGCCGAACAGTTGCTAAAACTAATGACACAAGGAATGTCTTGCCAGTTCCACCAGGGGCATCTAGGAAATATAAACCACCATTTTCATCAGCGATTATTTTCATTAAAGTATCATAAACTTCCTTTTGTTGGTAATTTAACAGGGGTACATTCCTTTGAACTACTAAATCTAATTCCTGGTGATCATATTCACGTTCCCGTTCTAATTCTCGATTAAATGCGTCATTTATTTCACGATTTGGCGCTGGCATTCCTAACCTGATTAATAAATTACCGCACATGAGTTAAATCATATCTTCGATCAAGAGTAAAGCACGATTATGTATCTCCTCATTCATTTCAATATCGTGATTTCTGGAACTGACACGACTTTGATGTAAATATCTTCTGGCATACTATCCTTGTATTTGTGCCACAGGTTACATGGGTTTGATGGAAAACATGTCGAAATTATGATAGCGAATAATGTGCGTATCTGACTTGAAGATGCAGAGATAATGGCGTCAGCGATTGTTATATTCCAATGAGTATCGTTTACTAATAAGTTCAATTCTTCACATGCAGCACGATATGTTGGGAATACTACACTATTTACCGTTCGTAGTGTCTCAAATGAAGTTGGCCCACGCACATTTACCTGCAACAACCGCAAATAGAGACATTCATCATTCTTTGGATGAACTGTATACATACGACCAAGAGCATCAGTAGAACGCACATCTGGATACCCAGGTACCGCATAACCTTGCTTCCGTCTTTGAAAATTCTTGGATGAAGCATTCCAAGTATAATAACGTGGCATCTCCGAGTAAAGCAAAGTTCGTGCAAACTGATCGCTTTGGTAGATTGCAAAAAAACTGGTCAATGTAGTTGCTGGAGGTGTTTCAGCACGTTGCGTAGCATTCGAAGCCGCGAAATATACTCGTTGACTATTCTCCAGATGCACCGCCAAATGTATAACAGTAGGATGACGTTTGTGAATGGTAAATGCGAATATACGCCAAATCGCTTCATTACAGTTCACATAACGACCAACTTGATAGCGTGAAATTTCATCGTTAGTATTCGAGGATTGCAATCCAAAAACCGCCATATCACTGCCTTTTGTGACATATTTGCAAATATGTTTTATGGACTTCACTGAATTGCAGTATTCAACGTTGCAATGTGTCTTCAACAGCGGATACCCATCGTTGCCAGTGACAGTCTCCGCCGTAAATTTCCGTGGATATCGTTTAGAGCACTTTCCATCAATCATGCCAGGTTATTTTTTTTTTTGGCATACGCAGGCAGACGAGCAGTCGGGCCACCTGATGGGAAGTGATCACCGACACCCATAGACATTAGCAATACCAGAGGTATCGCCAACGAGCTGCCTACCGTGAAACATAGGATGTTAAGTCTCGTTTACCCAGTAAATACGCTGGCTACGGTGCCCTTCAAATCGGAACACAGAAGTGTTTTCACACTACTGCTTCGCGGCAGAAATAGGCACCGCGGTGGTACCCGCCCAGACGGTCTCCTGTAAACAGAGGGACCTACCACCGGACCTGATTGGGGATTGATGGCACCACACGGTCCATGAATCATATTAGTAGTAACAACATCATGTAGGTCTGGATCGACTTCATGATCAGGAATCTCGGCACATATGATATCATCTATTTGGTCAGGCTGAATTCTTTCCACTAACCAAATAAGAATCTGTGCGTGCGGCTGGCCTCGCTTTTGCCATTCGATTGAATACATCCAGCATCGAGTATCTCCAAAGACGCGTTGTTTAACAATAAAGTTCATCAGGGACCGAAATTTTTGCCTGAATAGACGTGCTGTGATGTCGTGTCTATCATTTGATGTTTGTCCGGGAAGCAGCAATTGAGTAATTTCTATCCATTTTGGATTACAGGTAAAGTAATAAAGAGATCTGGCCGGCCTTAATAACGAACATATGTCATTGCATCTTGTGCATATTCATGCATATGACGTGGGCTACCTATGTACGTCGCCGGCAGAATAGTTAATCGACCAATATTAGCTGCATCACGTAAATGGATGGTCTCCTCAGAACTCAGTTTGGCTTGGTTCAACCTAATAAATGTTAAACGTTCCGTTTCTATTTTTACATACATGTCAACGCAATACTGCTGAAACAATCGACGAAACCGCAGCAAAGAGTTGTCAGAATTTTGACGAATCATCTAACGATATGCATAATAATTCATTGAGCTAACTTTCTTTGTAGTTTCTTTACCTGAAATTAAAAATTTGATAATTAACCATTTCAAAGGCAGATAATACAACCATTATTAAGATAATGATACTTTACCATTCAATGGATTTATCATTTGAATATTAAAATAATATCCATCTTCTTCTTGCCAAAACATCAGTGGGTATTGTAATGCGTCATATGATCGATGAGTTTCAATTATTTGTTGCAGTTGCCAGATATCGCGACGTTAAGCACAATATCGCGTTTTCTAATTGTTCCAACAATCAGGATGGCAACTTCGTCTACTGTTGGAGCATTAAATTGCGTTCATGCGTTCCAGATGGTCGTTTATCTGCTTTGATGACAACTTTATAGTCATCATTTGGCATGCGCTCTAAAGAACTCTTTAACAACCTGACCAACGCATGATGTTCATGAAGCAGACACTGCAAGTCTTGAAGAATTGCTCGCTTCATTCCTGCATTGATCCTAGGCGTCGATCAAGTTGTTCTTCCATGTTGCCCATGAAATATATTTTTAAAATTTATTCTGTGTATCTTCGAAAGCGTAGTAATATCCAATTCGATGGTGAATCTGTCCTTGTATCTACAAAATAAAAACTACAGACAGTATTAACTGGGTTATAAACACTTTTTCTGTGGGGAGTAGGAGTTCAGTATTAGCAAATATAATACATACCAATAGATAAAGAAAACTATTCTTTACTACAATATATGTAAGTACCAAAATAAATACCTTAAATTTCGGTTAAATCCTTCTTCGATAATGTACTTGCCAAATGACGTCATTTGGAAACAACTATGTATTTTCAGCATGTTGCAAGAAAGTGGCTGATTTCTTATGCATCTTTCATCACAAAGCAATAGAATACAATGGCTCATGTGGCGGAGTCAACACTGGCAATTTCACTTTACCATTAAGGCAGCATAATCCAGGCATTTCTCCGGAAGAATTTTAATGCACGCCAGTGACTGCAAACAACGTCCATGTTGGCCTTAATGCAAACGCTAGGATGCAAGCTGTAATCATTGCTGCAATCGTATCGAAACGCTGCTCGATTCAAACTCAACAAATATCTGTTCTGAACGATCACAAATGGTATCTATTTGTTGACTTCATGTTATTCTACTTCAACATATTCTCGACCAGCCAAATTGCTTTGTTTCTATGGGCTGTAACTTCACTTTGCTCTCGTGATTGAAAAGCACGAAGTCGAATAAATACTATCGTGGCGCTGTTCACGTGCAAGTTTATTGTTCTTCTTCAGTCCTTTTTATTTGAAGTCTGATTCTTTTTCTGTACACGCTTTATTATGCTGACGTTTCATGTCAAGTCAACGGAACAATCTGTCGAACGGGATAAAAAGTATCCTATGTCCGTCTCCAGTCTAAGCTACCCCCCTAACATATACTCCCTAAATTTTCAGCCAAATCTGTTTGCCGTTCTTGAGTTATAAGTGGTGTAACTAACACTACTTTCTTTTATTTATAAATAGATTATATCGAGAGATATATTTAAAAAACAGAAATGAATCTTGATCAAAACGAATCGGCAAGTACAAGCTGATAATTTACGGCAATAACACAAGTATTGAACGGTTAAGGCATACAGTAATATGGGCTTGTACGGAACGCTATATTTAAGTAGCAGAAATGACTCGTAATCGAAACAAATCGGCATGTTTGAGTAGACAGTGTACCGCGATAACGCAATTATTAAAATCCTGGGATGTCAATTTATGAACTATTATATCGAGGGATATATTTAAACAATCGAAATGAATCTTTATCAAAACGAATCGGCAAGTACAATTTGATAATTTACCGCAGTAACAAAAGTATTGAACGGTCAACGCAAAATGTTATATGGTTTTATACGGAGCGTTATAATTAAATAGAAGATATGACTCGTAATCGAATCAAATCGGCATGTTTGAGTTGACAGTGTACCGCGATAACGCAATTATTAAAATCCTGGGATGTCCATTTATGAACTATTATATCGAGAGATATATTTAAACAATCGAAATGAATCTTTATCAAAACGAATCGGCAAGTACAATTTGATAATTTACCGCAGTAACAAAAGTATTGAACGGTCAACGCAAAATGTTATATGGTTTTATACGGAGCGTTATAATTAAATAGAAGATATGACTCGTAATCGAAACAAATCGGCATATTTGAGTAGACAGTATACTGCAATAACACAAATATTGAACGGTCAAGGCATACAGTTATATGGCCTTATACGGAGCGCTATATTTAAATAGCAGAAATGACTTGTAATCGAAACAAATCAGCATGTTTGAGTAGACAGTGTACCGCGATAACGCAATTACTAAAATCCTGATATGTCAGTTTATGTGCAAATATAATGGGGTGTATCTTTAAATAACAGAAATGTGTGTTGATAAAAACAAATTGGCAAGTACAGGTTGATAATTTACCGCAATAACACAAGTATTGAACGGTCAACGCAAAATGTTCTATGGGCTTATACGCAGCGCTAGATTTAAATAGCAGAAATTACTCGTAATGGAAACAAATTGGCATGGTTGAGTATAATCCTCTTTTTTGGCTTAGCCGTCGCTTTAAGACCAGCGCCAGGCTTGTCAGTTTTACGGAGTGACACCAGAGTCCACCCATCCGTGGAATGCTACTGGTGCCTCCGACTGCTGCCACTTGCGGCGCCGGTCGCACCTGGCCTGGTTGTCTAGGGCCTCTTATTCTCCTTTGTGGAAGGGCAAGGGGAGAAGAGCCCCATCATCCCACGCTAGGGGCGCTCATCGCATTCCTTCGCTTTTGCCGCAGTGAGGCAGCAGGGGCAGCACAGGCCTCACCATTGCTAATGTACGAGGCCGCTCCTTTGTCGTGCGAGCGGCGAGGTGACCGCTTCTCCGGCAGGAGGCGGTCCCGCAATGTCATCATGCAGGCCTGACATGGCCCCATCCACGATGAGGCGCCACAGGATTTCCTCCAAATCTGCAGGTAGTCCCTCTACGCGGATATTCTTCTTTGCATCCTCCTTCAGCTGCCGGTTTTCGTTTCCGAGAGGCTGCAGGCTCTAGTGCGCTTCCTATAAAATAACTTGACGGGGAAACCCCGCGCCTTCACCATCGGAATGCCGGCCCTCACCTGGTCCGCTCCTCTCTCTACAGTTGAATCGGAATCCAAATTCTCGCCATGTTCGTGGTTATCTTTTTAAAATTTGTTGTTAAAATTTTAAAATTTTGTTGACACTTGTAAAATTACATACTGGTCATATAACTTTTACCCAACCATTCATTTTAAAAATTTCTTTTTAAACTGACTAAATTGACACAAGTTTATTATTTTATTTTGTTTTACCTTCACATTGTTTTTATATTTGCTTTGACTCGTTTTCCCCAAAATGTTTGAAATCAGGACACCAACTAAGGCCGTAGAGAGTAGCCGTGGTAAAGAGCCGTCCCCAGACCCGAAGGAGAAGGCCTTTCACTCTTTTTTTGAAAGTAAACTGATGAATGTTAGCGAGATTAAACAGTGTGAAAAGTGTGAAAGAATAAAGGAAAGTGTAAACTTAGGAGTGAATGAAGGAGTGAATAAATGGGAAAGAGTGATAGAAGCTGACAGGAAAATAATGGAGAATATAGACAAGGGCTTAGAGGAAAATTACTCCATGTACTATTCATCATCAATAATAGTCATAGAAGAATATTCGTACTATTATTCCATGGAGAAACATCTGAAATAAAGAGAAACGCTA
Source organism: Lamproptera curius (assembly GCA_029286875.1). Taxonomy (NCBI): domain Eukaryota; kingdom Metazoa; phylum Arthropoda; class Insecta; order Lepidoptera; family Papilionidae; genus Lamproptera; species Lamproptera curius. The sequence continues at coordinate 345,175 of JAGSMT010000234.1, read as the reverse complement.
AGGAGGCTCTCGATTATGTTCAGGAATGGGGTGTCCAAAACAAACTCAAGTTTGCGCCGCACAAGACCAAGGCAATTGTCATTACCAACAGACTGAAGTACAACACTCCATGCCCGAGCATGGGCGGGACTCCAATAAAAATAAAAAAGACCATAAAACTACTAGGCCTTACTATAGATCACAAATTAACCTTCAACAAACATATTACACAAGTTTGCAAGAAAAGCACAGAAATTTACCGACAACTAAGTAGAGCCGCAAAAATCACATATGGATTAAACGCGGAAATTGTCAAGACCATTTATAATGCTGAAGTGGAACCTGTCATCACTTACGCTGCTGGAGCATGGGCGAAATCCGCAGCCAAGTTAACATCTAGGAAACAGCTTAATACTGTTCAGCGAAGTTTCGCTCAGAGAATTTGCCGGGCGTACAGAACAATCTCTCTTAACGCCGCGCTTGCACTGTCTGGACTGCTACCTCTCAACCTGCGTATAAAAGAAGCGGCAACTCTTTTCGAAATTCGGAAATATAAAACGGAACACTCCTTCGGCGACAGGGAAGTTTAAAGGGAGACACCTTATGCCCAATCCTTACACTCCGCATATAAACCACACCTGAAGTACGACCATCTAGATAACCAAGAGTAGATTAACACCCTGGCAAATCTGGAGACCAGAATTTACACGGATGACAGCAAGCTCGAGGGTAAGGTCGTGGTTGCGCTGCTCCTTATGGAAAGATGGACTCGAAATCGAATCCAAAAAGCTCAAGCTGTCGTCCCATTGTATCGTCTACCAAGCCGAACTCATGGCTATTTACAAAGCAACGGAAATGGCCCTTGGAAGAGAAGAAGATTTCGTCGGCATCTGCAATACCGAGGCGAAGCATCCTCTAGCAACAAAAGCACAGCACAACGTCATCAAGCAAAACAAAGATGGGAAAATCATCTCACGGTACAGGGTGAAGGCCCATGTGGGTATAACGGGAAACGAGCGAGCAGATGAGCTAGCCAAAATTGCCGCATTACACATCAAAACAAGCCCAGACTATGATGAATGCCCGAGAATTTAAGTAATCTTATATGTAGCAAGCAAACTAAAAATGATTTTTTTGAATATTGTATAAAAATAATAGAAATAGTAAATGAGAGAAATAAAAGTAAATAGAAGGTACTAAATTTAATTGTAATGTAAAAAGTATATCTCAATTATTGTATGTACAAGTGTTATGTTAGTATCGTATTTTTTTATAAATTAATGTAAGACCTTATGTAACGTAACGAACAAATTTGAATGTAAATAACACATATTGTAGAACAAAATGGTAAAAATAGCAATTGTATTGTATTGTATTTTATATAGGGAGGTCGAGAGAGAGTATTCACTGCACATAACCACACACCCAGCAAACAAAATACACTTAACATACACACATATAGAAAGCCAGGAGCGCAAATAAACACCCTCAACAACCAGGATTTGAGGATATACTACACAGACGGCAGTGTGCTTGAGGGCAAGATTGGGGCCGCGTATTCCTTCTGGAAAGACGGGCTCAAAATCGAAACCAAAAAGTCTGCACTGACGTCTCACTGTACCGTATACCAAGCCGAACTCCTGGCTCTCCAGTACGCAACATTGGATATTCCTTTGGAATATTCAACGATTCTAGAGCGGCCTTAGACACCTTACAAGCAGAAGACAACATCACACAAGCCATACAAAAAGGAAAAACAGTCACACTCGTCTGGGTAAAAGCGCATGCGGGAATAGATGGAAACGAAAGGGCAGATAAACTCGCGAAACAAGCCACGCTACACAGTAAACAAAAACCCGAATACGACCAGTGTCCGGTCTCATTCATGAAGAGACACATCTGAAAGGAAAATCTCCATGAATGGAACCGGAGATACGTCGAGGGAGCCACAGCATCCGGCACAAAACTTTTCCTGCCTAACATCTACACCGCCAAAAAATTCTTAAAATACCACTACAATGAACATCCACCTAACACAGCTACTTACCGGACACGGTGGATTCTCAGAGTATCTGAATAGATTCGGATGCAAAGAGAATCCATTGTGCATCTGTGACCCAGAAACTAACTAAACAGTCATACACCTAATAATAGATTGCCAGTTCACTGCATAGACAGAATCAACTTTGAGATAAAATTTGGAACCAAAATAACAATAGACAACTTGAATAATTTAATATGCCAAAAAAATACAAACCAAGAATTTATAGATTACTGTGTAAATATGATTAAGAGATGCAATAATAGAAATAAGTAAAAATGTATATATTCGCTTATTTTAAAAATAAACCGAAATATATAAATTAGAAATAACATAAAATGTATTAACTTTTTCCAAAACAATGTCCTCTAAGTATCGTTATCCTGAAACCAAGCTATGTTATCAAAACCAAATGTATGTGTGTATGTCAAAAGTAACTATGTAATGAACGTATGTATATAATGAAGATAGATAAGTAATCAAAATGTAAAAACACAAATGTATTTAACAAATCAAATGTATGTAACAAAAGAAACAATGACTAAAAATGACCAATGTAAAAAGAGAAAAGAAAACCTGTAAATAAAATGGCCAACTATACAATCCAAGATATATAAAAAACAAAAGAACAACAATTAAAAGAGCTCAAAAATGTCTCTGGCTTAGACTCGCCAGGAGAACGTGCTGAAAAAATTAAACCTAACCACCCAACACAATTATACTGAATAGAAATAAGAAGTGAAACTTCTTTATGACGTTATTATTCAAAAACAATTTACTATATGCAACTTTACAGAAATTGGTTAAATAAAGTTAAATTAGATAAAGTTTAATAAAAGGGTTTATTTATCATAGACATAAATACAAATTCTACAATTATTTCATTTTTAGCTTATTACTATAAAGATTATTATTGAATTTCATTAATAGTAATAGATTTATTACTATAATTGATAATAATAATATATACATAATGGGTGGTATACTTCGAATCACGCGTGGGTAGGTAGGGATAAGAATAAGATGGCGCGTAACGGAAAAATGTGACGCGTAACGAAATGTTCCACTAAATTTCTTTCCAACCCCGATAAAGAAGTTTCACTTCAATTATTCGTATTTTATAACAATGCTAACATTTCGTAGAAATAATTTTTACGTTTACTGTAATTTGATAACGCATGAAGTTAATGCATTAATTATGTGTATATATTGAGTGTGGCAACTCCAAGACCTACATGTCATTGTAAATACTCCCTATTAATTATATTAAATAATAATATCTATTTAAAAATATAAGTGAAATTTGTAATGTTTCTTAGCCTCCTCGAAACATAATTGTAACAATTAAATAATAGTATCTACTTTGTGCACCTTAGTTATAGCGTTATCGTGTTTATACGGTGTACGAAGTCTAGCTGTCCCTGCGCAGGTAACGACTTTCAGTTTAAAATAATTTTATTGTCCCTATATCCTCTTCAAGAGCTCACATTATAATTTAATCTTATAATTTTCATATCAATCATTACATAAAAATGATGACCCGCAACACCAAGGCCCGTCAGGTCGAGGAACAACTCCATTTGACTCTGAAAGAGCTAAAGGGAGCCAAAATGCAGTGTGAGCAATTGCTGAGGGAAAGGGACGATAACGAACATGAAACTTTCCAAATTATTAACAAAAATACAAAACTAAAACAAGAATTATCTCAGTTAAATTTAAATTATTTAAACTTACAAGAACAAAATAATAATTTGCAAAGTATAGTTGATGGGTTTGATCAGTGTAGGGGTGAATATGAGGAAGCTCTCGGCCTCACCTCTAAGCTGAGGTCTGAATTATATGAGGCTCATAAAACAATTAGATTCCTTGAACCAGAACTTAAGTACCAGTCAAACCCAAAGCCTTTATAGTGAATTAGTTGAGGAAGTACAAGATATGGTATCCCCAGTAACAAATATTAGTAACAATATTAGCACAATAGATTTGACTGGTGATGACTGCGGAGCATGCCGTCCAGTAATCAGCAAAAATAAACAAAAGAAATTTGAAAAAATTAATAAACACATAAGGAAGACAGAGAAATTGTTGAAATGTAGGATTAGCATTTGTAAAAGCTATGGCAAAATCTGTAAAGATAGGAATAAACTCAAAGCAAAATTAAATGTTTGCTACAATGAGGCTAAGATAACTCATTTGTCTCATGAGGCTAGTGTCAGTTCACTGTAGGCTGAGATTGCATCACTAATGCAATCCTTAAATGTCCTAACTAAGAAATATAAGGCATCTCAAAAGAAATATCTGAACACATGTCGGCTATGAATGACATATTAGATTTATGTAAAAATAACTCAGACCGTTTTGACTCCTTGACCAGAAATTGTGTATGCAATTGTCAAAGCATACAGGTTCATTCAGAACTAGAATGTGATTCTAAGACTCTGTCTCAGAGTGTGGTGCCTCACGGTAGCCTTCGAGATAATAGTAAAGAAAAACATATTTCTTCCCATAATTATATTAAAATATACAGCGATGAACTGGGAAGAAGTATGGGTTCATTAATTCTAGACAAGTGTATGGGGGAATCAGTATCTAATTATTGTATGCCAGGAGCGACTTATTTACATATTATGAAAAAATTATTGACTGATACTCATTGCCCCAACACTATCTTAATTATCTTAATTGGGAGTAGGGGAAATGTTAATAGACAACACCTACAACAATTTCATGAAAGACTTAATAAACTAAATGTAAAAAAGGTAATGTTATTCACATTTCCCTACATTAAGGAGTTGCCACAGGAAAACCACCATAGATATAAGTTAAATAACTATTTGTTTATGTTATACAATAATAATTGTAAACATTTAACCCACAAATATCATAACAAAATTGATATTGTTGACATTAATAACATAATTAATTGTAACAATTTTCATTTGACATATGGTAGGATGCACCTATCAAATTTTTTTAGAAAAAAATTAGCTTGTATGCTATATTATTGTATTTTAAATAATTCAGCCAAATGTTTGGCTAACTTGACTCCTGCTTCTATTGAACAGGAACAAATTGTGACATCTAATAATTTGGAATCCGTTCCAAGCAATAATTTAAATTAAATATTGAGACAACGGAGAAAATCTCTGGCATAATAAACAATACTTTATTATTATTAAACAATAATGTTATTAAAAATAAATTTTCTAATAAAAGCACACAGTGTATGAACCTGGTACATCAAAATATTCAGGGAATAGCCAGTAAAGAACTTGAAATTAAACTCTTCTTGAATAGTTGTAAAATTGATGTATTATGTATTACTGAGCACTGGCTACAAGAATATCAGTTAATGTTAAATCTTGGATGTCACCAGGTTGCTAGCCTGTTCAGTAGAGATAAAGCTATACGCGGTGGCTCTTTAATAATTATTAATAGTACTTTAAAATTTAAAAATCGTAAAGATATTGTGAGCCTCTCTGTTGAACGGACTATTGAAATAGCCTGTGCAGAGCTTGAGCACTTCATTGTTGTATGTGTGTACAGACCTCCCACAGCGTTATATGAACCTTTTGAAGTTGTTCTAGAAGAAATATTGGTACAACTATCTGAATCTAATAAGTATATTATAATTTGTGGTGACCTTAACATTGATTTATTAGATAATTGCAACACCACACTTAGATTCAGATCATTTTTAAGTTCATATAACCTTTTAAATTTATTTATTGAACCAACAAGAATTACTGAGACTTCTGCAACATGTATAGACAATATATATACTAATTGTCAACCATTAAATAAATCAATTATTAAAATTTTAACTTCTGACCATTGTTGTCAATTTGCCTCCCTTCAAATAGATAAAATGTTATATAACAAAAGTTCACAAGAAACAAGAATGTTTGTTCCTATGTATAAAAAGCGTATTGAAAAGTTCAGAAGTAATATATTACAAAAAGTTAATTATTTACATTATGATGAAAATCCACATGTGCGTTTTAGCGCATTTATCACTTTAATAAGAAAAGAATTCAATACTATATTTACTTCTTAAACGGTTAAATCTAAAGGTTCTGCAGTGTTTAGTGAATGGGCAACAGTCGGAATCCATAAAAGCAGGCGGAGATTATATGAGCTTTATAGTCAAAGAACATAAAACCATAACAATAACTTTGTTGCACATGTTAGCGCCTATTCTAAAATATTAAAAAAAGTGTGTTATCTGGCTAAATATTTATACTTTAAAAATAAAATTAAAAATTCATCATATAAAGTGAAAATGACTTGGAATATTATTAATAGCGAAACCGGAAGGGCCGCAAGGAGCAGCTCTAAAATAACTTTTAATGTTGATAACCATAGAATTGAAGCTGACATGGATGTTGTCACTTATTTCGAGAGATTTTTTTCGGACATTCCGGTTTCGACCACCAAGTCACTTTTGTCTTTTCCAACAGTTGCCGAATTACTATTAAAAGATAATGTTATTAAATGTACAAAAATGTTTAATTTTACTGATGTATGTAGCAAAGACATTATAAGTGCATGTAGACAATTAGATATTAAAAATACGCAGACCTTTGCGGAATCTCTGTTAAGGTGATAAATTCGATTATTGATGTAATATCACCTCATCTAGTAACAATATTTAATGTAAGCATCCAGAGAGGTGAGTTTCCTGACCTAATGAAGCACAGTAGAGTTATACCGGTTTTTAAAGCAAGGTGTAATATGGACCCTAATAATTTTAGACCTATCTCCATTTTGCCTACTTTCAGTAAAATATTTGAAAAACTGTTATTAAACCAATTAATGAAACATTTTAACATTAACTATCTTATTAATAACAAACAATACGGTTTCACTAGGGGTCGCTCCACTATTGATGCTGGCGTTATGGTCATTAAGAGCATCTTTGAGGCTTGGGACGCGTCGCAGGATGCCTTAGGCATTTTTTGCGATTCAAAAAAAGCTTTTGATTGCGTACAGCATGAAACTCTGGCCAGGAAATTACGTCACTATGGTGTAAGAAACGCCGCACTGAATCTTCTGTCTTCGTACTTGAGCCACTGAACTCAGAGGGTTGACGTGAATGGTAAAAGATCTCCCGGGGCCCCGGTAAATATGGGTGTCCCATGAGGGTCTATTCTTGGGCCTTTTATCTTTCTCATCTATATAAATGATTTACCATATGTTATTAATAAAAACGACGAGATAGTATTAGTTGCTGATGATACTTCCTTAATTTTTAAAGTTAAACGACACACATCAATAAATGACGATGTAAAATACTCTCTCTAGAGTGGCGCACTAGGTTTAGTGTCAATAATTTGCTACTGAACCAGAAGAAGAAAATGTATTAAATTTATGACTCCAAATGTAAGACCGAGTAAATGTGAAGTGTTTATAGATGAGGGAAGAGATAGACGTTGTTGAGTCAACCGTGTTTCTGGAATAACAATAGATACCAGATTGCAGTGGGGCCCTCATATTAATAGACTGTCGAATAAACGCAGCTCTGCAGTATATGCTGTCAAAAAATCAGACAATTAACTGACATGCAGACGGCCGGTTAGTATACTTTAGCTATTTCCACAGTGTAATGTCTTATGGCATTCTACTGTGGGGAAGTGCAGGATCTAATACGATCTTTGTCCTCCAAAAACGAGCTATTCGAGCGGATTATAACCTGGCCCACAAGGAATCCCTGAGAAAATTGTTCCCAGAGATTAAAATACTAACCGTTACTTCTCAATACATTTCGAAAACCTAATGTATGTGCAAAAAATAGAAATGATTTTCGTAGACATTGTGATGCACATAACATAAATACTAGAAACAAACATAATTTAATTCTTCCAGCAACTAGACTGCGAAGAATAAGTAAACTCTTTATGGGACAATGTATCCTTTACAACAAAATCCCAGTAAACGTTCAGAATTTAACTGTTAATAAATTTAAAAAAGTAGTAAAGGAACGTTTATGTTAAAGGTTATTATAACATAAATGAATTTATAAATGATAACACACCTGGTAATGAAATGCTTGCTCCAGGCTTTTTCAAGTATAATATACGATGATAGAACTGATGTAGCTCATAAGAAAATTTATATGTATATATTTGATTTATTTTTAAGAGATGACAAAATAGGCCCGCTTGAGTTTTCTTTTCTGCCGGTTCTTCTCAGGTCGGAGGCGTCCTATTCGAACGTGGTAGCGTCCTTGACAATTAATAAGCGAGTGTTACACTTCTATATTAAATAAAGATATTTGAATTTGAATTTCAATATGAAAAATTAGGTATTTCGCTATTATAATTTCCGTATTTCTAATTTTTCTAACACTGCCATCTAGTTACAAAATGTAACAACATATGAAACATACACTTAAGTATTAAAAAGGGTTACTACAAAATTTACATAGATGGCGTTAAATCTTAATTTTATACAAAAAGATAGCGCGTAACGAAAAAACTAACGTTATTTGTCCGCGATTTTGATTTCGGCTCCTAAAGTACTTAACCGATTTTAAAATATAGTGACACACAATTTGCAGTTTAATACAACTTTAAAGATAGAATAGCTTACCTATTTATTTATAGTCGCAGCATTGTTTTATTGCGATTTATTTTTCTATTATAATTCGATGCTACCTACAAATCGATTGTGACAGTTGGCGATATCTATTGATTGCGTTGTGTGTGTCAATAGATGGCGCTGTTGAATAGATTAAACTTTTCGTTGATAATAGAAGAATTAGGTCCACTAAAAATAATTGTTTGAAATTAATTAGTTTTGGTCATTTCATTTTATAATTATTATTATCTATCGTGAAAAACTGCAACTAAAATGCAACATCATAACGCCGTTATTTTTTACGAATAAAATCGATCGGCCAAAATTGCCCTAACCAACTAGAAAACAATGAAAATTTGTTGCGTCCCCACAGGATCCAAACTCACGACCTCCGGTTTCTAAAGCACACGCCCATACCACGAGGCTACGGAGGCAATTAAGATCGTGGATATCACAATTTATGCAGCAGTATTCGAGTATAACAAAAATAAGAAAGCCGGTATAAATTAAAGATTATCAAATAAGTTCGAGTCTTATTTTTTTAATAATTCTTCATTTACTAAAATTCAACGCAAGTTGGTCTGTTTTTACAAAATAGTATAATAGAATACGAATATAAATTCTTTTTCTAAACGTATATTTGCGCAGAAAGTTGCTCAGTGCGTTTTTGACAGAATGTATTGTCAAAATATATACTGACAAATCTTTGTATGATCTGTCATTAGTAATTAAGACACAAAATCTTTATTTCTTACAGTTATGCGCGACTTGGTCATTTTTCTTCTATGTTCTGCTACGTGGTGTACAAGCAATGCTCAAAACCATAGTACATATTTGTTTTACCGAGATTTTGGTCAGGTCACCGGGGGAGAGATGAAGGTGGCTCGTTACAAAGTGCACGGATTCAAAAGCATAGGGAGTGGAGCGGATTATACTCGGCGGATATTCGGTGGGGAAATGGCGAAGCTGGGCGACTACCCGGCGGCCTGTGCCTTATTAGACCGCTACTTCTCGGCGCGGTGTTCGGCCTCCGTGCTGGCCTCCCATTGGGCGCTTACGGCCGCTCATTGCGTCTCTCCGGAGGTTTCTTACATCAAATACAATACTCGGCTTTCAGCGTCGGATGAAGGCGACGTCGTAGCTGTTCATTATCTGTATCGTCACCCTGAGTAAGCATTTTCATCCAAATCAAAGCATTTGGTACAAAATAATTTTATTTATGTTTGAAGCTATATTACGTTTATCGTTATTATGATAATTTGACTGTCACACAATAATAAAAAAAACGTATTTTTTTGTTAAAAATTTTTATGAGCTTTATCACATGTAGATTCCGAGTACTACAAGAGGACGTCGGCAACGGCATGGACGTGACGTTGCTTCATCACGACATTGGGCTCATCAGAACTCGGGACGAGATAAAGCTCTCCGTCCCTCTGCCACATGATCCGCTAGCCAACTTACGCCGCTATGACCCCATGAATCTCATCAACGAAAACGTTCAAGTAATTTGGCGTTCTGTTTACAAATACTATGATCAATAAAAAAATATTAGCGGATACTAGAAGGCAGTTATTTGGTGTATGTCATCATCTCAGTATAATTTCGTTTTGGCATGCAGTAACTTGGTACAACCGCAGGTTTTTGGGTTCGGGCTCACCGAGAACACCTCGGTGGGCGAGGAGTTGTGCGGCGCACGGCTGCGTCTGATGGCGTGCGGCCGCTCGATGTGGTACCACGTGGTGTGCGGCGTGGGGGGTGCGGAGCGCGGCGTGTGCTCCGGGGACTCCGGGGGGCCGGTGGTGTTCGCGGGTGCACAGGTGGCGGTCACCTCGATGGGGCCTCGCAGCTGCGCGCACCTGTACACGCCGGGCGTGGACGCCGTGAGCGTGTTCACCACCCTGCGCCCCTACCTGGATCTCCTGAACGCCACCATGGCCGACACGGACCAGGCGCTCAGGATGCGCCTCATCGCCAGCGGTCCCGCACCTTCACTCACATTAAATATTCACTTAGGCAACGCTTTACTTTTGCATGCTTTGATTTCCCAACATTAAGAAAATTGTAAGTCTATGCCATTGAAATATTTATTCGTGTTTAATACCCAGAATAAGTTTAGATTATTATTAAGTTTGAATTGCATTGCAACCTAACATCTGAAAAAAATGTATGACTTTTTCGTACTTGTTTTTGATCGTTTAAGTTTTTCTTTAGTTTTTTGAAGCTATATGTTGTCCATATCAAATCCACTTTTTACGGATTTATTTATTCTTGACATTTCGAACTCTTTCCAGCGTCCATAACCACAGGAAGACTAAGATTGAATTTGTCTGTCCGAAACGTCGGGTATAGATATATATAATTAAGGCGAAAAATCCGTAAAAGAGTGGATTTGATAGGTATAATAATAACGTAAATAAAAAAAATATAATGGTAGTCCAATGAAACCTAATTATGCTCTAAAATTAAATTTATTTGTCTTGAGTGAGATGAAGAGCAGAATCGATGCAAACAATCTGACCCATAACAAAGATGTAACGTCATACGAATAGCGTTTTTATATGTCGATTATCACTCATCAACAAAAACGCTAGACGTATATTTAAACACCACTTTGTCGTTAAACGATACATTGTTAACAAAGATTTCATCTCTTATTTGACCCAGCTATAAGTGTAATCATTATCCATGAAACTTAAATATTTTTTGTAAATGCAGTATCTTTGTAGGTATCTGAAAATTTCTTTTTTTCTGTCATTCTTCAATAAACTGACAATGTAAGGTGTCGTCGTGGAGTGTTTAACACTCCAAATACTGTATGACGCATTGCTTAATAGAAGCGGTTAACTTTTTCCCTGTTTACACTTGGCTCCTTCTCCCCGAGTACCCCATCCTCACTCTAAATGGCCCTCATCTCCCAGTCTCGCGGCCACTTGTCTCCCTAAAGAGGCCATAAATCTAAAAGCAGGCGACCCGCCGCCGACAGAGAAAAAAACAACATTGAAAAACAAATGTCTACTTATCATTCTGACTGTCACTGTATTTCTGTATATATTTTTTTTAAAAAGACAGATTAAAAACATACTTTGAAATAATATAAAATATTACTTGTATTATCTTTAAAGATTTATTATTATTAAATTTTTTGAAGCAAAGGGAAATAATGATATTCGGAATTAAACTTTGTATTCTAAAATATCCTTATTGGTCAAATATCGCGGTGCTAAAATTTAGTCCACAAATTTTTAGTGCTCTCTACTTCAATTCCATCGAGAACAAACGCGACACGTAATTCGTATATATAAATATATACACACATGTTTAAACAGATATATCTATTTCAATAGACTGTAATGGAAAAAAAATATTCGAAAGGAACCTCTTAAAATAAAAACATTTAATTCTAGATACCTTTTTAAAATATTATTTTCAGTTCACCAACGCCAGAGAATTCTAATTGAATTTATCTCAAGATTGCTGAAGCTGGAATGTTTCGTTGGAACTAAGATTGAAGATTCTAAAAGTCACTCTTTAGATGTCAAAGTTGCGAAGAAATAAATCTACTGAGGTTTTTAATTATTTACCACAGTGAATTTCGATATTGCGTATTTATTCGTCAAATAACTTTAAGTTTTTACTTTTAGTCATAGATTATTGCAAGTTTTTGGAGTCCGTATTGTAAACTCTGACACTCGAAACTAAAGAAAATAGATCCAATAAGGGGTACCTATCTAAGGGACAGCAACATTTCTGCCATAAAGCAGCGCATTTACCTAAAAAAGGGAGAGTTGCAGTACCCGATGAACGTATAAATGAACGAGATCCACGAGACGCATTTAGGCAGATCTTTCTAGATTATTTAATTTTTCTTTATTTCACTTATTTTCCTCGAAAACAGATTGAGTTAACGTTTGCGAAGTTAACTAAGTTACAACGCGTTCTAGAAGAATTGTTTATCAAAAAGAACTTTTAATATCGTTAATTTTGATAGGCATGTATTAATTCAGACTATTTTGTAAAATATTTAAAAGCAAAAATTATTTTTTTTGTCTTAGTGAAAATAACTAGAATTTCTATTATATTTGACATAATTATTATTAATGAATATTATCGATGTTAGAATGGTAACAATATTCCATCTCTTCTGTTTATATCCATACCTTATTTTCTTTAAAGGTTTCTTTAATAATGGCAACGAGCATTACTTTTAGAACGTTAGACAGCAAACATTTTTGGCTTTGCACTGTTTAAAAAAAACTTCATTTGTCACCTTTAGAGATATGCCAAATCGTTATCCTTTTTATGGTTGCTTATTGGAATAGGACCAAACGCTCAATGGATTTGATAAATATAAATATTTTTTTCCTAGACGAATGATCAAAAATATCATCCTACGGCCTGAGGCGGCAAGGGCGTTTGCACCGAATTGTTCCCCAAGTTGTTCGTGCATAATTGAGGCGCCGCTCCCGCTGAACGCAATTATGATCCATTTCATACTTATTAAGCAGCAAGCTTAAACACGGTTATAGCTCTGGGGGCTCATAAATTCTGAAATAATTTAAATTTACGCCTCTTATACTTCAATTCAATTAAATTTTGGTTTATCCACTAAACGATATTTCATAATAATTTGAAAATAAATTTAAATTTATATAGGTGTAGTTTGAGATTCTAAAGTTTACTTATCCTGTAGTTTAATCAAATTTTTTTACCGTTATTTCACTTACGCGTATCTGTAATAGTAAAACAATTAAATAATGTTTAATAAGGATATATATCTTCCAGTTAAGTCTTTAATTAACGAACCTTGTCTTTCTAATAGCGTTTCAAAGTCTAAATAACTATGCAATATAAAGTTTTGAAATCATTTTAAGATTCCGCTCATACAAATAGATGCGGAAGCTTTTATCCAGAGATTTTATACTGCAAACGATATGAATGCTTTTAGTTTAACTATCACAAAGCACATCATTGGATTCATTCTATAGCTCTATGAATGAAAAACAAACCATCAATACTAAGCTCATTGATATTTACTTCACGAGTTTTAAATACACTCGCACGAGTTGCCATCAAAACAAAAGGGTCAACATTAGGGCCGGCACGGCGTGGGGTCTCTTCAGTCTGGTATTTCCTGGTACTTGGTATTTTCACAAGTGCTTTTTGAAAATTTTTACTTTATTTTTCCTTATCGGATTATTGCATAGTTTTTTGTTAATATTTTTTTAAGATTAAATTAAAATGTAATTTTTTACCATCATGACTTTTAAAAGAACTGTAAGTAGTAATGATAATTCATTTAATTTAATACAACGATGATTAAACAATAATTAGTACATTCAAATTTGTGTACTAATAAGTAAGAAATAGAAGCATCGTGTGCGTGTAAATAAATACAAATAGGGTTGATGTTTATTCAGGAAATATTTGATGTTATATCATTAAACAGCAATAGCAGTATACGATACTGCTATTGCTGTTTAATGTGTTTAATATTATATAGTGGAACTGGAAATTTCGGAAATTACGAAAGTGACACAACATTACGATTAAAAATATATTTTTTGCTTTGCAAAGTAATCTCCGCGAAATTTGACACACGTTTTCATACGATGGAACTAATCATTAAAGCAACCATTCCATTTTGTCCCTTAAGACGAATAGTCGCTATATAGCCGGTTTTGGAGACAATCGTGACCACCATTTTTATTGCAACACTCCGTGAACGAACAATTTTTGTTGGCTTTGACTCATTTTCGAACACCCAAACACGTGACTGGTTGTTTGTCGAGTGAGGCGTATATTTAGGATTTCTCACCTGATATGATGTTGTTTGATACAACATTTGAGGATCCTGCGTGAAATCTTTCGAGAGTTCTGACGCACCAAGTAACGCGAGTCACTTTTTGCTATTCACAGCGAATGCGGTATCCATCAGGAAAACAACTTTTTTGCACCTAATTGTTCATCCAAGATTATTTGTGTTTGACTCATGCCAATGTCTAAAGATGCCTGAATTTCGCGGTATGTCACTTGACGATCATCCTCAATCAGCTTACGCATAGCATCAATGTTTTCTTGTGTGACTGCAGTTTTAGACGACCTTGACGGGGATTATCACTGAGCTTGACACGTCCACGTTGAAATTCAGCAAATCAGCGATAAATTGTTGGTTTGATGGGGCTTCATCACCAAATCAAACCAGTTATCTAATTTATTTACAAACTTAACTATCATTAAATAAATAACCGAAACACAGCAAATAAATTGTGCTCGGCATAATGGCTAATATAGGGATATTGGTGACATATTGCCTCAGCTTCGATAACCAACAGATCAATTACCTATGCGGTATCTGTGATTCATGATAATCCATTTGTTCTAGAAAATGAGATAACCCTAAATTTGCATTGTAAATTCGCATAATTTCTTATTAGCAGATTACTTTCAAATATTTAAGGATTAATTATAGAAAAATGTACTTCATAAAGTTAGCAATTCAATTATTCATATTGTTGTTTTTCTTTTCAGGCGATATTTATAATAAGTTAAGTTATATTTTGCATTAACTTTAAAATGTATCAGGTTTAATGTTCAAGCTTTTTTGTCTATTATTAAATTATTATGCATAAATATAACAAAGCCTACACTGTACATTTCATTAATATGTAAAACAAATGAAAGATATAAATAAATGATTATTGAATATTAGTTTTCTCTTTAGAAATATATCTTACCACAGTTATCATATTTAAACATTGAAATGTATTATTCGGTTTTTGGGCAGTGAAAACTAGTTGTAGGTAAGAGTCATTCAGAAAGTCACATATAATTGTTCTGCTATAGCTCGATTTTCTGTTTCTACGACGTATAAGACTTTCACACTTCATACTACTTCAATTAAACTATTTTGTTTTATCAGCGTTCAAGTTAATGGTTACTAAAATTAAATATATATAATAAGGTAAACGGCGCCACTTACATAAGTATTTTTTTAAGCTATTACACTTGGATATCTCTGATAAGCGGTAGTTTTTACCAACACCTTCAAAGAAAACTTACATTTGGATCTAAAAAAAGAGTACTATCCTGTTAGCTGACAGTAAATGGTTAAATTTCAGTGTATGTTAGCATTTGCCTAGGGCAGCCAAAACGTGTGACCAAATGTTGATCTATTTAGCCCCAATCAAGTGGCTTGTTAGAGGACACGGGCGCAGATACGACCTCCACCGCCCCATCCCTCTTTCCAAGGACTCACGTAGTCGTCAATTGGTTTATTTATACACTGATGCAAATAAAAATATTTTATATGACTTTGACTGCCTCCGTGGTCTAGCAATATTTGCTCTGCTTTATAAACCGGAGGTCGCGGGTTCTAATCCCGCATATAGGTCCGAACCACAATAATGTTAAACATAGTTTAAGTCTATATTCTAAAAGTTGAGCCAGCGTTTACAATTTATTCGGACGAGGTTGTGAATTAAATTTCTTAAATACGTTAGATGCGTATTTAAGAAATTTAATTCACAACCTCGCTTAAGCTACTTATCACGAATTTGTTAAAATGAAAACGAGATCACTTGACAGCTGCTACGTCCTTTTTTTCGGTAGTTGGTCAAAAACTACCGGTATAACTGTATCAAAAAGTCAAAAACAAAACTAATTTCGGATAAAACGTATGCAACATATATGCTTATATAGCTCGAAATTTAATTTTAGCCCCATTATTATATTGAATTTCGTTACGGACAGAATATTGTATTTAATATTTACCTAAATCTGTCCCGTGATTAAAATAGTTTTCTTCAGTAAGTATTATTTTCCGTGTGTGCCCTGTGTGTTACAGATATTGATGTTAAAAACGGTAAATTTTTCTAATGCTTGGATAAAGTCATACTGTCATTTATTAAAAATAAATATAAAGTTAGAAATATTAAATGCACACATTTATTTAGTTAAATGTTGGAGTAACTTATTTGCTGTAAAGCGTTAGAGCATCTCTTCGTGCGCAGTCAAAGACTTTTTTGACAAAAGTTGTTTGAAGCAAAGAGATTATCTTAAAATTAGGTAGAACTAAGGTTGGTAAATTTTTTGGTTTTATTTCTGAAAGAAGAAATAATTCGCAGCTAAATTCCATTTCAGAACTCTTCCTTAACAAACGCATTTATTATTCATTAGCGCCCCGCCCCGGCTCGGCACGGGTGCAATACTGATATCTGTAGAATGTATGGAAACATATAAATTTATCAATAAATATTTTTCGTCAATTATAATAAAATAATTTCTTACGTAAAAGGAAACTTTCGATTTTCGTAGAAATTAAACATAACTTGTAGAGTTTAACCAATCGTGAAAGTGAGCTCATATTTACTTATTGTTTTCAAATCAGCGTCGAAACTTGCTTCTAACTTTTAAATTGCCTCGGGTGTAATAGTTGAAAATGTTTTCTACTTAAACGTTGTATTACCCAAACCCTTTGTTATAATATTATGGTTAATTTTCAGTATTATCATTGATTTTAATTTCCGTGGCGTGTCGCTTTTTTGTATTAAACGTGATTAGAGTGCAAATGTTATCAGATATGTTTCATGGAAATTTGTTGAACTGTTCAAAAGTTATGGGGGGTGGAAGGTAAGGAAGGATAACCGAATGTCGGCGAATATACTCATAGGGATTTTAAATGAAAACGCAATACGTGCAACTAACCAAGGACAAAAAACTACGCATTTACAACTTACAAATATATTTTGTATAATTAAAATACTATAAAATAAAAAAATAATCCTGACGCAAGAACCCTCTAAAATTATGAGAAACATTAATTTGAAAATACCTAATATGCATTAATAACTATAAATAAATGCGTCGCGTTTGGGGACCGTTGAACGAAAAATCGATGTTACAAGTAAAGTTGTAAAAAGTAACAGTTGTCGGAATAAAATATGAGATTTGTATTTCATTATACTGTTTTGAGCCCAGTTTAAAGATTGCTCGAATAGCTTACTTTTGAAGGACACATATTATTTTGCTACCAACAATACAACATCAGTCAGCTGTATAATGTTCTGAACTGCATAAGCTGTGCAATCAAGATGCCCTTTCTCTAATTAATGCTTGGGTACGATGATGTAACATATTTTTTTATTTAAAAAAACCCAATTGACCACATAAAGTTTTCTTGGCTAATCTAATTGTATATACGGTTGACCTATTTTAATAAAGTTTGGTTGAAAATGGTTGCTTTATTAATATTGTTTCAACAGATACAAATCGCAAACTGTCTAATCTTCGAACTTAGACAGTTGTAGCAACTGCGCCGATCGTGGTAAACCAATATTAGGTCGGACCCTAATCGAAACCACATTCTGACTCCACAAATATGAATCTTCTATAGAGCATAACTAGCGAGGGCTTTGTTAAAACTACGTATAGATTAATTATAATTATTCTTTTGCAAACAACACTGTTCTTCTTCTATTAATAATTTTAATTATTTGGTAAGAAAAATTGGTGGGAATAAATGCATTCTTAAATACATTTCTATAATACGTTATGATGTTATGGCAAGTTTCGCTGTTGGACTTTGTGTACAAAATAAAAAATTGAGGTCCTACACCGACTAACTAATATATAACTTATTCAAATTTGTCAAACAAAGCTATTACTTATCTGTTTGTGCTCATGATTCATAGAAGTGCAATACATTCATGCTCTACTAAATGATAAGACGTACCTATTATATTTTCAAATTTTCTAATTTATAAGAGCATTGAAACGTCAATTTATTTATTAATCATAACACATAGGAGTTGGATATGATTAAAATTCAGTGTTAATGAACAGCGTGTTTGTTCTAATTAATACATAGTTCTGGACTTTATTAGCGAAACTAATTTCATCACGCTCTTATCAATGTAACTTTGTTACATTCTGATTTAATTGCACACGTTTTTAAATTTTATTTATATGAACCCCTTTTGTTTAAGCAGCGGTCTTCTTTTGTGTCCGCAAATAAAAAAAAGTTTTAGATTAAATTCTTAAAAATTATGATGCGAAATTACATACACTCAATGGTATATTTTTTATATAAAAATGAATAACAAATTTTTAAAAAACTTATTTAAGTAGTACAGTGCACTTTTTAGTATTTGAACAACAATTACTTTTAGATATATTGTGTAGGTTAAAATCGATTGTCATTTTGTTATAACTTGTATAAAAATAAACAAATAAATTAAATTGGATTATCTGTTTGTGACCTATAAAAATTGTTAATAAATGAGTATATTGTAATATAGATTGTTAATAAATGAGTATATGTATCGGTTACATAGAACGAAAACACAACATTTTTTTTTACTTTTATCTGTTGGGTTAATGGATGAAATCGCTGGTCCGATTTAGACGGGGCTTTCAATGTAAGATAGCTTATGTAACATAATTTGGATTTGACATATATTTCAGTAACCTGAACGAAATGTAGAATCACGGGTAAGGATTTTTTGGGAATTAGTTAAATAAAACTATTAAAACAAAATCAAAATCAAGTAACAAACAAAAGAAAGCTAAAAATGATAAACCGTCGTAAATGTTATAAAAGTGTGCCAATAATCAACTGATTGAATTATAGTTGTAAAAGTTTTCCATCAGTTGGGGAAAAGTTGTAGTCGTGTCTCCTTTCGGCCTTTAGCCCCTAACGTTTTGAGTCCGAGCTTAACTTTGAGGTCTCAATCAAAAGAGAGCACGCGCCCAAAATCAAATATAAATCCGGATTAGGATCGGGGCCCTAAGCCGGCGTTTGTGAAAGTTGACACGTACTCTTCATGTAGATTGAAGTAAATCTGATCATTTAGATCTCACTCAAATACGGCGCGCGCTGCGTGGCGCTTATGTTGCACGATAGACTACCTAGCGCGGTTTGTATACAATAATGTAATACAATATCAAAAAAATCCAATGTAGTTTAAGAAAATAATCATTTGTATCTGTTGCGATATATTGAATTAAAGAATAATTTACAGTTTTTTTACTGAAATCCTAAAAGTAGATAGGACGTTGTTAAAACGGTTATTTTTTTCGTTATTTCCTTTCTATAGTTTTGGTAAACTGAATTTAGCTCTTCGTAGTAAAATACTTAACGTATTTTATTTACAATAATTCTTCAGTCTTATATCCTCAGTCTATAAAAAAAAGCATGAGTTTTATATAAACTAAACAAGCGATTGTGATTTTATTGTTATAAAAGTGTACTGAACAGACTGCTTTCGAATCCTAGCGGCGGCTTTAGAAATGGGGGTCGTGAGTTCGAATACCGCGGGGAAACAACTTTGTGTTATAGGGACAATATGGGATCATCGATCATCCAATTGTATGAAAAGTAAGATAGTTTATGCGTGAGATAGGCATGTTTTGAAGACCATCTTTGGCGGTCTCTATAGGATTTCATTAGATCCTTTAAATTTACTGACAACTATTTTATCCTTAAAATGCAGTTTACGCTTTGGACGTGGAGTTCGGATTCCAGGCGTTCTGCGTGAAACTGTTATTCGGGTAAATCTGGTTGAATTAGAAGCCGATCCCATGATAACTTGAGAAAATGGCTAGGTGAATGAAAATGGCATTGAAATATTAACAATAACAAAAATTTCCTCTTTGTCGATTCAGACTACGGCGGCCGATCTATATTATATTTCAGTCAAATGCGTAGGAGATGTCATATATTATATATGTAAACAGGCCTCCCGTAATGCCCGCCGTCCCCATTAGGGGTTTTTGGACCATATCGTGGGTACGGTATGGGGCACGCTGGTCCAATGCGGGTTGGTGGGTTGACCAACTTTTTACATGCCCATCCAACGTATGGATCATCTTACTTTTCAGACAATACGGTGATCGGCCCAAATTGCCCTTACTAAGTAGGAAACAAGAATGAAAACTTGTTGAGTCCCCGCAGGATTCAAACCCACGACCTCCCGTTTCTAAAGCATACGCCCTTTCCACTACGCTACGGTGGTAGTTAAGGTTAAGAAGATGTTAATATACATATATTGTTACATTTAATACTCTATATGATACTGTTTGTGCGAAACATACGTGATTATACAAAAAAAAAAACGTCACTATCAAAACGATGTTTCACACGTGCCACTTTGCCGCTGCTCCACTTTGGCACAGTGCCAGTTGGTTTTTTAGGGTTTACTCTCACAGATAGTCGCATATTGTAAAATACGAACGCGACACATTTTTACACACGTATGTGACTTCCCTAAGTCCATACCGAGAGTTTAATTTTAGAAAAAACCTAGATAATTAGTTTTATTGGCTATATCTTTTCATGAAGAAGACAAACTGTTTATTCTGGTACTCATGATTTTGTTCACGCAGTTTAATGTATGGTCTACACTGTGCTAAAGATTTTTTTTCGACCTTTAGCTCACAGCTACGTTATTGCTTAACGAAGGAAACTCATATCGTATCCAAATTAACGTCTTTTAAATAATCCAAATTATTTTTATTTAGTAAAGAACTATCTTATGTACGACTATGGATTAATAATTATTATATTACGAATAATTTTACTTCAAAGGCTTATTTAACATTAGTCATATATTTTTAGAGTAAATTTTAGTGTTTTAAGGTAAAATAGGTACTCGAAGTTATTCTAAGTATTTGTTTTGCTGCTTCAATATCTAAAAATAAAAAAGACTTACATATCTTAAGCTACACAATTTGCTTCTCTTGGCTGTCTAGACTCGATCTATACTTCGGACTCTTTCCACCATCCATTACCACGGCCTGACTATAATGAGATATGTTTGTAACTCTATGTGTTTGGAATAACCGTCATGGTTTTGTATTATACTTTACATATCTTTCTATTTTATCAAATTTGAACAAAGCAAAAGTACTTTTTTCTACGTGGCATACAAAGGCAGACGAGCTGTCGGGCCACTTGATGAAAAGTGTTGGTGTCCACTTTTGGCATCGGCAACGCCAGGGTTATCACCAATGCGCTGCCTGCCGTGAGACTTAGTTTGTTAAGTCTCGTTTAGCCAGTATACACGCTGGCAACGGTGTCTTTCAAATCGGACCACGATAATTTTTTCACTCTACCGCTTTGCGGCAGAAATAGGGACTGCGATGGTACCGCCCTAGACGGCCTCCTGTAAAAAGGGGACCTACCACATTGTGACTTTGAAGTGTTTATATTTGTGCGTTTCATTTTTAAAAATATTGGATCCCCCGTAGATCGCAAAGAACAACCACCCTCTGTTAACATTAGGATATTTTGTAGCATTATAGCTTTCACATTACCTATATACTCTAACCACATCTTGACATCATAACTAAAAGGGAAAACTGAATTAAATTGTTGATTCGATAATAGCTGTATGAGGCACTGGCGTCCTATAAAGTATTGTAAAGACGGGAGACGGAATTATTTACTCTATTCTAATACTCAATATATTAAGATGTATTGTAAACCGTGCGGGCGTATTGAAGTTTATAAAATGACCTGATATTTTTTGTTAATAAACTGTTTTTAGACTATATTAGCTACCAATTGTTATGCTTGATTTCATTGCTCATGTATCAAATAAAGGTATACTTATGTAACTTCATCCAAGTTCCCGTCGGGACAATAGTCCGCCTTCTTCCAATATTTCTATGCAGCTTACGCGGGGTTTATTTGCGTATCGAGCAGGTATATTCGGTGGGTTATTTTTATGTCCCAACAGCTGATACCGGTTCCGTTTGGGCGATATTAAACAGTTCGCCGACGTGTGTCACGGCCGCGTCCCCGACTTTGGCTCCCTTCCAACGTGCTCTTTGTTATTCTACGAACACGTTCTACGAATGTCGCATATCGACGGAAGACATCTTGCGACCTGTCACTGACCGGACGTCGTGACGCTCATTTCTTTGATTATGCCATAAAAAATAATTTTGATTGTGAAATATGATGTTGACAACTGTAGATGTAGCTGTGATTTTTTCCTTTTTTTAATGTTTGACAATTAACAGATCAGCTATATTGAGATTTTAACATTCATGTGAAAATTCACTGTGATTTTATTACCTCAGGGCGATTTAAAGCATTGACTGAATACATCATCATCATTATCGTCTAAAATTCTAGTCAATTTCATATAGAAATCAATTTGATTCATTGATTATAATATATATGAGTTGTAATATTAGAATTGAAATAAAATAAATATAGTTGTCATCGTATAACCAAAAAGGAAGTTAAAGCTTTCATATAAGTTATGAAAATTGTGCTTTGTTGCGTGAGAGTTGACATGTTTCAAGGAAATTCAGTGTTTTAAATGAATTTATGAATTCCTTTTCGTCTGGCAAAATCCTAATGTTTTCTATCTAAAAGGCATTGCTTATACTAAATTTTTATTAATAAGTTATTTAGAATTGCAAATTTGAAATGGGGTTTTAGTCTATGGTCAAATTTAATTTTTCTACTTATAATAATAAACCAAATACCATAAAAAGGAAGGATTGACATAACAGGGCGTAAGGAAACGTGTGTGTGATATTAAGCTTAATTATACGGTTCATATGTAGTCAAATCAGTTACATAAATTTCGATATTAGTTGACCGGACGTTGATTGTTCGGCAAACTGCCATCAGCTGCAAGAGAAAATCTCTATCCGGCCGATTAGACCTGGACACATACCGAATTGGGAACCTTTTAAGTATCTTGGAACTTACAATACACATAGGTAATCATTAAGATATGTCTTATTAAATATATTTTTATTAATCATACAGTGCAATAGGTAATCCAATATAATATGGTCTTATTGATTTTAATTTTTTAAGACTTAATAGTGCCAAATTTTTGGTTCTAATTAATGGTTTAAAGATACTAGATTTGGTCTTTAGTTAAAAATAATTGACAGTGATAATTAAAAAGATACAATATACCATGAAAATATATTGAGTTCTGAACGAAATTATTCAAATAAGTACAGTACAATAGTATGCAATTAAATACAATAAAAATAATTTAATAATGTAAACCAAAACCTAGGCGATTTTCTTTGAAACGCTTCTTAATGTTATTAACAATGACTATCTCGTCGTTTTGGAATTAGGGTCTCAATGGCAACATTTTGGTTTAGTACAGATCCTTCGGTCACAAATAAACCTGGAAACAAATTTTATCTGGTTATGAATGTTAACATAATTTCAAAATACCAAATCAAAATAATAATAATTTTATTATTAGATGATGTCGTTTAGACTTCTAGGTACAGACTAAAAATATCAGAATAAAATGATTGGGTTCATACATTAGACTATAACTTTAACAACGACGAGTTAATAATTGTTTAATAGCTCTCCCATCGTGTTTGAACAAGTTAAGCGATTGCTCGAACAATAGTTTAATTATGGTTGTTTGTAATAGAAATAGTATGTAGTGCCTGAATTTTTTATCCCAACAGCAATTACACATTTATACCCTTGATGAATCAATTATCTTCTATTATTAAAAAAAATCTTGATACGTAGGAATATCATCGAATATTACAGATTCGGAAGGCTAACAGAAATTTTGTCCCATTCAACTTTTATTAATCATTGAAATCTTTGCAAGATGATTGATACAGAGGGCACCGATGCTCAGAGAACGGTTTTCTTTTTATGCTCTTTTTACAGCCTAATAAAATACGCAATATTTCGAAAGATCCTTGGAACGACTTTCTGTAAGTGACTATAAATCTTTCCTTCTTATTCGGACTTCCCACGGACCTAAATGTTTTTCAATTTTACTCCATATCAAAAAGAAAGCGATGCTATTTTTGAACTCTAAGAACGATATTAATATTTAATTCTAGTGACCAATATTATTTTGGGAATCTGTTATAGTATTTCATTCAATAGTACGCGATATGGGACTAATATTCCGGTTAAAACGCCACTAACCCATGGCGCGTCATGTGTTGTTTAGTCAGTTATTACAGTCACGGTGTTCTTTACTGATAAATAGCTAAACAAAGAAGGTACTTTATTGAGATACAGAATTGAGTGGAAACAGTTTTTTTATTCAGTAAGGTTCATGTCGAACATGCAGTGGATCAACGTTACAAATATAACATGTATGTAATTTTAATCTTGCTATTTAGAGACAACTTACTATAATAATACAACGTTATAATTTCTAATATATACAAATATTTTTACATATTGAACAATATTAAAATATATCCGTTTAAGTTATTCTTAGGAAGATTTTTAAAATTTAATCTATCTTATATAATTGTAAACATTTATTAAAGTAAATAGATAAATTACGACAAATTCATATAATTTCTCAATTAATGACTAGTTCGAAACCGGTACTGATCACTGTCCGTTATAGCTTGCGACATGCCGTTCATAGTCCCGACACTCGGACACTAAATAAGCTTTGGTCCCAGCAAGTGCCGCGTCGCGTGTTGCACTGAACTCACTTTGTGTTCCACACTATTCAACGCGAGCTCGTGGCCATGTTGAACTGCGTGTAGCAAGCCTCGCTGCCCGGTGGCGCCTTGCAGCCGCATGCCAGGCGCTGGGCGCGAGGCGCTCAGCTGAACCGCCGTCAGAAGGGGAGGCGCGCGTGCCCGTTCCAGCGCCCCGGCGGGAAGGCGGCGTGGTGGCCAGCGGGGATCCGGTGGCATCCGTCATTTCGGTGATGAGCGAGGAGGGTGGCGGTGCGGGATAGTACACGGCGGGGGAGGGGGAGGCGCGTCTGGGGCGCATCCGGCTCAGCCTCTCGGAGCGGCGTAGTGTGCCGTTGCGAGCCAGTCGCAGCGACATCCGTCCCCGCACGAGGCCAGGGAGTCGTCTCGTGTGTGCTCAGGAGAATCTCGAGTACCTCGCGCCCTGATGCGCCCTGCACAAAACAGTTTCAGGAACACGCGCTTAAACTTTTCGCCGAAAATGACATAGATGACAAAGTTTACGCTGCTGTTTATGGTGACGAGGAGATTGCTCGTTTTCACCAGCGGGTCGAGGTTATCAAATTCGTCTCCAAGGAATACCTCGAAAGCGTTGGTGACTAAAGGCAGAATATTGCACAAAAAGAAAACGAGCACAACGACGAGCAACATAGTGGCCAGCCTAGTCACGGCGCTGCACCCGCGAGAGTCTCGCGCGCTCCGCTTGAGCCCGCCTCACCTGGCGCACGATGCACGCGTTGAGTGCGGCGAGCGCCGAAAAAGGAACAATGTACATCACCACTAAGTACATCCAGTGTATGTAGATTATCACGTATTTATCGGTTCGAAAGTCGAGATCGGCCTGGACGCAGTATATCACCTCCTGCGTGATTGGGTTGCTGACAGGGATAACCTCCGCTTCGAAGAACTTTGGCGCATTGTAGGCTAATGCGAACGCCGCCGTCCCGAAGACGTACCATCGGGCGCGGGAGGAGGTGCAGAGAGCTTTGGCGCGGAACGGGTGGCAGACGGCCACCCAGCGCTCCACGGTCACGATCAGAGTGAGGTAAACGGACATTGTTTGGGCAACGTTCGCTATCGGGTACGCGTACGGTGTAATTAGGGGGCACACATTGTAGTAGTAGTAGCGCAGGCCCCCAGTGTACGGATAGATGGCGGTGAGGCCGAAGAGGAGGACCGAAGTGAGGATGAGCACGGTGTCGCAGGCAGCGAGGCCCACGAGCAGGCAGTTGATGGAGGAGCGCATTTGCGGTCTGGAGAGCACCAGCACGGAGAGCCCGTTGCCCAGGAGCCCGGCTGCACCGATGGCGTTCAGCAGCACGCCGTGCACCACGAACCGGAACAGCTTGTCGGAGGCGGGCACGCCCGCGTCCGTGTCGCACTCGAGCGCCGACCGGTTCATCTCGGCCGCGGCGCCACCTCAGAGGCATCGCTCGCACCCCGCCTCAGCCGCGTTGCCGCATCTGCCCACAGAGAATTGCCTAAGTCACTCGTACGTCTAAACAGATATATGAAGTATATTATAAATAAAGTAGTTAAAAGCGATCGTTCACATTTGTCTGTCAGAATATGTATTCAAATATATTGCATTGACTTTTGAAGTGTACTGAGCAAACAAACAAAGGCAAAAAAATATGTGTATGCAATACATTAGGATTAGGAGGATTGAATTTATCTTCCTATTCAATTTATATAGTGGTGGCTAACTTATTGTAGTAGCTTCGGCCAACCGTACACGAGACATTACGGTAAGACATGTGTGTCTCTTTGAGCGCAAAAATTGTGCTTGAGTACTATGAAGGTAGTTCAATCATTTAATCACTATTAGATATTTTTTTACACAAAGTAAAATCAAACACGTGGAGTTAAATTTTTAAACTTTAACAAAATATGTTTAAATGGCTAAAGCTAACACGATGAAGCGTTTGTTATGTTAAAAAAGGTGAGAATCAAAACTTTTAACAGCCTGGAAGGTAATTTTACCTATAATTGATTAAGAAAATCTAAACCATCCTTATTTCCATTCATCCATTTGTGATTAAAGTAACTTTGCTATTAGGCACGAGTTATTTGCACATACATATATCGAGCATGCAATTTAGTCGAGGAGCAATAATCGATACATGAAATATGTATTTGTAATCAAGTATATCGGTGTATTGCAATATCCATTGTCACTATATACCGGGAATCTAATGCATAGATGCAATATGCAACAATACTATTTGTATTTGTAATGACGTAACTACTAAATTAACACCGGTCAAGATTTTAATCTTGCAACGAGGAAGTTGTAAAGTTAATACACAAAATGCTGAACTTTACGATAGAAAGTATGTACATAAATCGCTATGTACTGTAGTTCATCTACTAACAAAATAGCAGTAAGAGCATATTTATGTAATGCTTCCCTAATAAAAGACCTTCATCAAAGGAGGACAATAATCATTGTTATAAATTGAATATTGTATATAATTTTAATAAAACCAAATACCACATAAAAGAAAATGGACGCAAACCTTACGTCTAGCACTCGGTTTCAAAAATACATATTGCTTTCTGTCAAAGTAACGTGTTTCTCATTCTTATCATATTGCGCATAAAAAGGTAATGTAATCTTACAAAAAAAAAGCCCAAATAATTCATATAAATATCGTTTTAAAGAATTGCCTCGGTGTATTGATTTCAATCATATTTCCATTTCCATATTCATGTGCGAACGCGAATCTGCTTGCGACTTAATTGCAAATTAATTCCTTACGAACGACAGCGCGTGTAATCTTCTCTGTACAGGACTTTATTAAAATATATTATTGACACGTGTTCTGCTAGCATAGACTTTATATATTATTGAACAATAAATTTTAATTGGCGCAAACGGTGAGAAGAAATTATAAGATTTTTAGTATAAGAACGCTTGTCAACCGAGAGCACATTGGAAATGATTATCGGTTCACCAGTTATAAGTCTGTTTACGATGCCCGTCAAACCGGAAAACTGCTTTAAAAGCGTAATCAAAGCAGCAGTTTGCATGCGTGACTTCCTTCGGTTACTAATAAATAAGACCCGTTACTAATCAGTAAAAATTAAGGATCACGATAAGAATACTTCAGGACATTCTTTGTATATGTAGATGCAAAAAGAAAATATAATTTAATGTAATTTTGTTTGTATATTTTGGTTCATAAGTAATACCGTTTCGGTATTTATTGTTAAATATAAAATTCGATAAATGACAGTTATTACAGCAGCAAGTTATTTTAATTTTTCATTCATTCACCTTCAGCCTGTGATAGTCCACTGCTGGACATAGGCCTCCCCTAATACACCCCTATCCATTAGGCGGTTTTTGGACCGTATCCCACCACGCTGGTCCAATGCGGGTTGGTGGGTGGACCGACTTTTTACATGCCCATCCGACGCATGGATCATCTTACTTTTCAGACAATTGGGTGATCGGTCCAAATTGCCCTAACCAACTAGGAAACAACAATGAAAATTTTTTGAGTCCCCGCAGGATTCGAACCCACGACCTCCGGTTTCTAAAGCACACGCCCATACCACTAAGCTACGGAGGCAGTTATTAAGATAACAAAAAACGTTTCACTTGTTCATATCATTAAAAGGCTCCGATACCACAAATCATGAAGCTATACTAAAATGATATGACGCGATACGTGTTCGCCGAATGCAAAACAAAATTTGTTCAAGGGCCTCATATCCCCCTGAATCCCCCTCACCAAATGGATTAGAACTAATGCTGAATATTCGTAAACACTACGCGCGGTTTTATTTTATGGATCGATATAAATAAACGAACGCAGTGATGAGATTTTCCAACTATTTCACCTAAACGGAGTTCAATGTTCCTTTGTAGTGTATCCACGTATATTTATGTGATGTAATACTTTAGTCCAAAGGCCAACTAATATTTTTGAAGAACCTCATTATCATCATCAGCCTGTGATAGTCCACTGCTGGACATCGGCATCCCCTAATACATCCCTATCTATTAAGGGTTTTGGACCGTGTCCCACCACGCTGGTCTAATGCGATGAAAATTTGTTGAGTCCCCGTAGAATTCGAACCCACGACCTACCGGTTTCTAAAGCACACGGCCATAAAACTAGGATACGGAGGTAGTTAAAGATCCTATAAAATATTTTTGCCGATTCATAAAGAAGTTAGAAGACATAAAATAAATAACAATAAATCACATAATTGTCAAGTTTTAAAAAAGATATGAAACTTATTTGCTCCTATTTATAATTTGATTATTTTAAAGATACATTGTCGTTGTAGCGAAGAGCGTACACACCTTAGCATTGAGGTGCGGACGAATTTAAATATTAGCAATGGTTTCTTTGTTTGTGTCTATATCAGTGCCGCCGCTGTCGCCGGTGGCTGGCGCTTGGCCAGCGCTCTGTGTCACCACCGGCAGCGTTGTGCCAGAGGAATATTGAAATCTTTTTAATTCCGCTCGTCTCATTTAACATTTATTCATGAATAAAAGAAAGCACCTAAATAGCGAAAAGCCTTCGCTGATTGATCAACCATCAACAGATATAATTTGAATTTATATTAACCATCTACAAATAGACGTTGGAACGATACGCGTTGTGGAGCATCTCTATTACAATTTGTAATAAATGACGCGACCAGTGATTGAATGAGCTCTATATCGACCACTTACTTCACCGAATTCAATATTGAGATGAATTGCGTCCATTCAAAAGATGTGGCAACTCTATTTTCTGCGTTATTAATGGACGCCATCCGAAACTGATTCGTAGTTGAACGAAATGGAATGGCCTCCATTATTCGCGCGGCGTCATATTAGGCAATGGCAAAAAATGTGTTTGTTTGTTTTTCATAGCTTACAATAAAAATTATTTGCGGCATAACGTTTATGTTTTATTACTGACTATAATGAAATCAATTTATGTAAATCAAGAAAGTTGACTAATTTTAAATAATAATGGAAGCCTGAACAACTTTTTTTTCGCTTAAATTATTTGACAGTATAATAATAAAAAGCAAAGTATATTCCTATGATAACAACAATTAACCATGCTTTGTAATCAGACCGTTGAATCGAGTGTACATAAATTTGCCGCCGCATCTGAACAACAAACGGAACAATAGAATTTAACGATGCAAATGAAAAAGCAATTACAACTTCCCCCAAGTTTACTCAATGCTTTCCATTCAATTAATCGTAATTGAAACGTAAACCTGCGGCGCCCTTCAAACGTTCTTCCGCGAACCCTTCAACGTGAACCCACCAAACTCCATAATTATGTTTCGTGACGCACAATGTGAAACTTTGTTAAAGAATTAAGACGAAGCGAGAGGAGATAATGTAATTTATTAATTCGTATTGCAATTTGTAAGCGAATTGTAGGCGAGTAAAACATCAACCCTTTAGAGGCTGAAATTTTGTTTCGTAAATAAAAATGGACCGCCTTTGATTTTATTACTTTATTAAAAGAAACAAAATTTCGGAATAATTGTTACGTAAAATTGTAATATTTGTGTTTTGAACTTTATATTTTTAAATTATGGCCCTCAATCGCCTGGTCAATTTGAAATATTTATATGCCGTTTAGTATGAGATAACTTATCGCAGAAATTAGTTGTATTGAAGCTTCAGGAACTATAGTAAACCAAGTTTTTCGAGAAAAAATAATAAAATTTTAGAAAAAATGTTAATAATGAAAATGGTGGGTAGTTAAGAGTATCTAATTTTAACTTTTGGGGCTTGAAAACTATCTCCTGTGTAGTAAGAGGTCGCGCGTCGTCGTGTAAACGCTGAAGGGAGCCGCAATTGACCAAACCTGGGCACACATGTGAAAGCTTCTCTATTATTGTCTCTAATTATCGCGCATCACGATTTTGCAGCAATGCTCATACCATATTCTAACAGTCATGATGAGTCACATCTGCATTTGACATACGTTCAGTGACTATCACCTTGAAGTTGGCAATTTTTTGTTTGGTATCGATATTCTGAATATTCTGGAGCGCTCTCAATGGACAAACAACATCTAATGGATTCGAAATCGTTAAGTCGGGCTTTTTGTTTTGGCCGCAAATGAACCAATATTGTTATTGTATTTAAAAGTTGCTGCTAGCTCGCCTGTAGGTGGAGTTTCATTACATGAGGTTTATATTTTCTCACACTGTTGACTAAAATGTCTAAAAATACAAATATAAAGATACGTAATATTCTGAAAAAAAATTGTTGATATGTAAATTTGTGCTAAAGACGAGTACATATACAGATCAAAAAACGGTTCGTCAGAAAAGTCCAAAGTAAAGACCTTAATTGGTTAGTTGTATTCATACTAGGCGGTATGTGGTTAATTTAGAAACAACCGTTTACTTTAATGTAATGTGATCAATGTCACCAAATAAGAATATGATAACGCCGATTTAGCTGTTTTTGCTTATGATCTAATGAAGGAGTCATAGATAATTGATCATGAATATTCAAATAAAGGGTCGCTCTAAGCTAAAAAGGGATATCGATTACTTATTCCATTTGGCCAAATGGAATAAATCCCACAGTTCGGCTATCGCAAATGGCACGCGTCTGATATTACATAAAACAATAAACTGTCTTGCGTACGGAATTAGTGCATTAGAAGTTGCTAATTTAAACAATAAAGAGTCCCCGATTTCAAGATTTGAAATAACGATATAAAAAAAGGCAACAACAGTAACAAATTAATTAATTTCTTATCTATTTGCATAGAAATTTAACAAAATGCGATAAAAATGAACAAAGTGAACAATACGATCATTTTCTCTACTTATGAAAAATAAAATAGGTAAGGTCGATAAAAATTCTCTTTTCCAAATTTCACACATTCCGAACCGTTAAAAATGAAAGCAAAAGCGTTTTTTAAAATAGACAACAGTCATTTCGTTGGCACAAAGCGAATGCTGAACGAATGCGATTGTCGCGCGGAGGAAAGTTCGCAGCGGACGGGATTTTTGTATATTTTGAGACCGACCCATACAATCTTCATCGACTGAGAAACGGCTCTTCCTGTTTTAAAAAGTACAATTAAAAGAATTCATGTTAAATATGTAGTTTTTGTGGGCTATTTGAAAGGTATATAAAGATAAACAATGTAAGAATCAAATTGTAATTATAGTTTAATTCATTTTTGATGTAATACTTACGACTCAAATTAGGCGTGTATATGTAAATAGTAGTACATATACACACTTAATTTAAGATATCGATTGCGAATGGCAGTTTTTGTGATTTATACATTTAAATGTATAAAATAACAAATCGTCTGTAACAATTCTCGTCAATCCCTGAACTATAATTTATCACACCCGGATCATTGTCAATCACTGGTATGGAATCATTTTCGACACGATAACAAAAAAAATTATCTTTTTATTTACAGATAGCTAGTGATATTACATGTGACTTAAGATATTTTTTTTAAAAAAATGTTTTCTGATCTATACGTGTACTCACATTAAATAAAGAGAATATTTACATAAAATAAGTTTTCCTTTGATTGAACCAGCGTTCCTAATTTTCTAGGAAACTGGGAGGAATGGTGCAGAGGAAAATAAACACTCGGCCATTCCTATCGTTAAGTGGAAGCGGTAAATTTATTTCAAAGATCAAATATCCGGAAGCCGTTTTAGGGGCTCTGATAGAAGGCGCGGATTCAATTAAAAACAATGTGCTATGGATGCCAGGGAGAGGACAATAAATTGGAATCACGAGTGTACGTTTGCTTTCGTCCAAATATTTGCTTTGTATTTCGTTTGGAGCTAAACGCGAATGTGTACTTAACTGCGGTGATAAAAAATATTTACGATGCGAATCAACGCTCGCGAACTGCGTAATGTGTAATATTAAAGATCCGCGTTCTTTTCATCGGTCGAATACCATAATGTGAACCCATGTTTGAATTCTTGTATTTCATACCGACATGTGTCTGTCCACGATCTCTATGTCACCGCGCCGCCCGTGTTATTTTTAAAATATATTTTTGGACCGGATTATTCAAGACTAAAAGGTAGCATGTTTCTGAAGTAAAATATAGCTTTAAACTACTAAAATAATGTTCTAATATGGTGCAATACTCCAAAGCCGATTCAAAATAATCAAACTTCTATATTTTTAGCATAGACAAACATTAGACATTTCATGAAATATATTTTATTAATCTACGTAGGTTTTAATGAAATAAATAAAATGTTACGAGATTAATTACCATTAAAGCGGTAGGAGGCTTGGTTTCAAAAAGTTAAAGGTATTTGTCCAAATGTCACTCTTCACATTATATGTACGAACAAACGCCCGTCCTACAGTGAAATCTAGAAAAATTTTAGCTGATCAACTCAAGCTTTATAACATAAATACAACATCCACTACGATTGTTCCGACTTAACAAGTGAAGTTCATTACCAGGTCCCTAGCAGAGCAATGCCTCGCCGTACTTGTACGTGTAATTGTTTTATATACCAACGTCACGAACTAATTCCGGTCAAAGAGCTCCGATATAACGAATTTGCAACTCGTTCAATAAAATCTTTCTCTCCAATGATATTTTTTACAGTAGTAAAAGTAAATACACATGTTTAAGGCTGTAAGCTTATTCAATTTAAACTTTTTCAACAAACTTTTGTTATTCAGTCTACTGCTGTTGTTTGTCCTAGAAATTAATAAATAAATAAAATATATGAATTAGCCATCAATTCCGTAAAACTTACTTTATGTAGTGACGCGTTGCTTTCGTGTAAACGAAATAACTATTATATCATAGATGATGTAAAGTATTAAAGTTTGAGCAGCTGCGCTGGCGATTACTACGCAAGGGCGCGGCTGCCAAGCGCTGTCGGTTGGCATCGGCGGCGGATTTATCAAGTGTACCAATTGAGTTAGGGAAGGAGAAAACATCGATCAAGATTACATAACGGTATTCGGTCTTACATGGATGCTTGTTAAAAAAAAATGATGTAGCACAAAAAACTAACCACATCTTCCAGAAATCTATCCATCATTGGCAGTTGATGAGTAAAATTTTAAGCATAAAAATAATATAATTTATTCTCACTTAGAAATTTAATTCAACTGCGGTAATTCTGAGATTATAACAAATTAACTTCTAAATTTCACAGAATATAACTTTCAAGTCTTCAACCATGTGATTGCGAAGATTGGGGCCCATGATGCGCTATGAAGGGATCAATTTCTCCGAATCTACGGCCAATGTCAGGGGTTAATGACGATAAACTGTACACGTAACAAAAACTTTAGGAATAAGTTATTTAGCGATTGCTAGTAAACTAACGGTTATATTACTACAGTATTAGTTTACCCTTTGGGTTGTCGAGGTCAGACGCCAGTTACTCTGCATAAAAAACTGTTATGCTAATAAATTTGGATGGATTAGAAGCCGACTCCATTATGCGAAAATAGCGAGTGAAAGAAGAAAACGATATTATTAATTTTAAGCTATTGCATAGCTTCTTTCGCGGGCCTTGAGCGCGGTGACCAGAAATTCCGTAACGAAAAAACCTCATGATCCCCACTCCGACGGGCAATAGGCCTCACGTCGTTTCAGTTCGGCAGTCACGGCGTTTTGTGCGATTAGACGTATTGTACAACTCTACGAAACTCGCACGAATCGAGACGTGCTGCTCTGAAATCGCATGAACTCATAAATAATTAACCGATTGTAAAATAGTTTCTTAAAAATGACATTTATCTAATAAAAAATGGCGGTCGTCATGACTTATATTCTCTTTCCGTTTATCTTAAGCCCTTAAATTGTTTTAACAATGTAAAATAAGTAAATCCTAGCCGCAGCTACGCGTGACAGGGTCCGCTAGTAGTGTATTAATGTACAACAGTGAATAGCTGTACTTGTAAAATTTGTGTATAAAGTGTTTTGGAAATATAAATCAGAGCGGTTGACAACTTTTATATCAAAAACATTGAATTTGAAAATGAATAATGATCCACAGGAGTCCACAACAAAATATGGGACCACCATTAACGAGGTACTTTCTTGGTATTTAGAGGAGATTAAGTCGCAAACTTATGATTCTTATTTCAGGAATCATAAACCTATAGTTTCAATGATAAACATTCCTGAATAACCAACAGCTACTGTAAGATAATAAACAATACATGTGGTATTGTAAATTTAATAAAAATATTTTAAAGAATATTAACTTTTTATTTATTTATTTAATAATAGAAAAATTTGTTTTCTTTTCGGTCACCACGCTCAAAGTGTAACTTGAAATAATATATTAAAAAAATAAATAAAATTATAATTGCATAAGTTGATACAAAATGCTATGCAACAGCCTTACCGCGGCAGTCCCCGAGTACCACATTTTTTTTAAGGCATACGCAGGCAGACGAGCAGTTGGGCGCCCTGATGGGTAGTGGTCACCGACGCCCATAGACATTGGCAATACCGGTGGCAACCAACGCGCTGCCTACCGTGAGAAATAGGGTGTTAAGTCTCGTTTACCGAGTAAATACGCTGGCTACGGTGCCCTTCAAACCGGAACATAGCAGTGTTTTCACACTACTGCTTCGCGGCAGAAATAGGCACCGCGGTGGTCCCTACCCAGACGGTCTCCTGTAAAAAGGGGACCTACCACCGGTTAATTTATTACACTGGAATTGCTTAACTATTGTATCGAGAATTTAAATTGCGGCGTGCAACGATTGTTATTGACACATGATGATTATAAGAGTCAGATTGTAGTGAACTGTACATTCTGTACATAACTTTAGCGTAAATATTTTAATGATCTAGTCTTAAATTAGAGCAAATTTAAATTTAATAACCGCTTTTGGAAAATAATTGATATTAAAAGCCCGTTGTTATATTTGGCACTGATGGTTTATGGGTGTTCAGCTCAGTTCATACTAACCATTAATGTCCATTTAATTAAAGATATAACATGATGGTGGTCAAAAACCATGCACTTTAAATTATATTTATGTCACAAAACTTTGTTCGTGTACAATCTTGATTTTCCCAAAGTGGCATAATTATAGGGTAAAAGAAACGCATGCCTCATGATGGCTAGGGATGTCTCACTCTGCTCTGCTAATGGGCAGGGCGTATCACGTGCAATTAAGCAAACATACATCTAATCTTGTCGCTTCATTTATTAGTAAAAAAAACTAAAGTATATACATATATTTTTTTAAATAGTGCACTATCTAGCGTAGCATATAAGGTAGATCGTCATTGCCTGTTGTTAGTAAGCCTGTCATCCTTCTATTATGAGTATTCAGCCGTTGAGCATCAATCATATAGAAAAAATAAATCAAATCTCTACAATGAAACCTACAGAATTCGTATACGTGTACTTAAGGCAATGATACCGCCCATTTATCATTATTCAATATCGAAAGGCACGCAATGACCGACTTATCCCCCCATGGGCCATTTCATAGCATGACTCGGTGTTCAATAAATGACCAAATCGAGGCAATGATTGCCTTTTATGCAGAAGCCCAAATCACTTTGATGGCTATTTCAGTTCCATTCGAATCCGCAAAATTGTGGGTAAATATAACAGAGAAGCTTCAATTTCAATCCCTTTTCATAAAATTCCATTTAAGTGAGAACTTTTATATATTTTTAAATTATTGAAATGGTTTAAATTGTTGTAGCATAATGTATTATAAAAAAGCATCTCGCTTACTTTCATCATAATATTGAATGTAAGTGTAAAATGTAGATCAAATTTTTTTGCGGCAAGTCATAAAAAATATTCGTAAATTATTTTTGTCAAACGTGTAAAAATTTGTTTATACGTTCATATATTCTTTTGTTGACTATATTATGTACTGTTCTCATTTCCGGAAATCTAAACCGAATGAATAAAAATATTCAACGGCAATAATAAAACAGAAATAACTAACAGAAACGATAAACGACATGTCAAAAGCGTTACGTATTTCGCGCACAAAAATAATATTTGTATATTTATATTTAGACGGTCTTCTACATCAATATATTCTGGCGCCCGTCGCCTTTAAAACGATCTTTGCGAAGAAACATTGTGTTTATACACGTTTTGTATTTTTCCCACACGTGCATTTAATTTTAAAATAAGCGTGTCAGCTTTTTGAAGGTTGTATTTCTATTATTTATTAGTACCATTTGTGGCTGTGTGTGAATAATAATATATATAAATGATATTGTGTTCGAATGGCAAAGAAATTAAGTGGGTCCAGCACACATAAGCTTTTAGTTGGTAGATTGTGAGCAGTACATTTGTGTGACAATTTGTAGAGCACATCACTTTTAAGTTGGTGTAAGTTGAGCTAAAATATTTCATAGTTTCATAAAAGAAGTAGAAGTTTTGCAAGTAAATATACATTCTTTTGATTTAGATGTTTCTATTCTCCCACAGTTGATGTGGTGCCAAAATATAATTTGTCACGGTCCATTTAAATAAATATATTTGCTATGTTTAAAAGTTTTGCATACAAAAATTATTGTACTATTTCATAAATTTCATAAAATTATTTCTTAAAATTACACATCCAAGCTTGATTTCTATCCAATTTCACAAATAAAAGGATATTATGTTTGGGTATAAACTTATCCTAAATAAATGCTGTATAAGAAATATATTAAATCTCTCTAAATTCGTTCACTTGTGCAGGGTCAATGCACAGAAGGACAAAGGTTTAGATGTTATCTGTCCTCTCTCGCCCGTCGCTGTAGATAAGAGCATTTAAAGTGAGTTCGTTTGAATGAGGTCACTTTGCAATCATTGTCTGAATATAGAAGCTAAACTTCCTTTTTCTCTTTTTATGGCTCTAAATTAATTAGAGTTATTATCATCTTTATGACTCTAATAAATTGATTTAGTCATCCATTTAAATAGCAAAACTCAATAAACGTTTACTGTAAACTTACTTTGTCTTGTACGTGTTTTAAAAAAAATCTCCAAAGTTTTTGTACAATGTAATTTTACTATATTTAGCACTTTGTGAGAGGTTTTCTTATTTCTATAAATTTTATTATGAAGACCATAAGTATTCCGATTCATACTTGTTTGTGCGTTCAGGGTATAATTAAACCAGCGTGGGGCACTTTATTTATAAATATAAACTTCTGGGGCATAATATAGGTCCAGTAAAGCTTTTTTTTTACTTGGATGTGAAC
Organism: Lamproptera curius; assembly: GCA_029286875.1. NCBI lineage: Eukaryota > Metazoa > Arthropoda > Insecta > Lepidoptera > Papilionidae > Lamproptera > Lamproptera curius. The sequence continues at coordinate 306,922 of JAGSMT010000234.1, read as the reverse complement.
GACAGGAAGAGCGGCACATCTTCCGTCCAAAGCACCCTCCAAGGCGTATCCAAAGCTGGCTAGCCAGCTTGGAGCAGCCTCCTTAACGGCCGGCCTTACTCCTTAAGCTGGTCAGGTTCCTATTAGTTTCCCCGCGGCTAAACTGGCCGCAGGTACTGAGCCCCACCACTATAACTTAGAGAAAGCTTGTTCGGAGAAAGTCCAGAAAAGCTGCCTCAACTAATGAATTGTATATGGTTAAACTCCAAAACCAGTTGTCAATATTTTTTTAGAACATACTTTTTTGTTAATTCGTTTTATTAATAAATGTATTTAACATGTATTATAAGTAGCTATAATAAAAAAGTAATGAAATGAAATATAAAAAAAATCAATAAAAATATATTTTATTGCATTTTTCCAGACAGAATAAAAGATTTGAACGACATCTGTGTAAAAAATGTTCTGATACATAAATCAACGTGTTGTGATCGAAAACATCAATAATAATAAAATATATTCGATAAGGCAACACAAATCCCGATATTTACGATCGCCGTTAAAAGCTACGTCAGACTAGATAACGCTAAAGTTTTACGGAATATTTACATCATTATATGTATCGCATGAAACGTTTATGACGACGACGACCTTATGTCAATGAAAGAAGACCCTATGAGTGCAGTAGATAATGTGCTTCAAAAAGAAAGTGGTTTGTATCTTAGTTTTGTAAGACTTTTAAACATTTTTTTTTGTTTTTGGCATCTATACTTTTCACATAATATTAAAAAGTCGATTACAATTAGAATTGGATTTTAATGAAAAATACGTGCGTTACACCGTACTTACTATTACCTTGATGTATATAATAACTTCAAGAACTTTTTAAACGAAACATAAAAACGCTTGAAAAAATTTCAACGTAACATAACGACGCCATTACTCACACGCCAACAAATCTTTTCCAGTTTAATGTCATAATCATCTCCCAGTGTTATCACACTTTTATAGCATTTGAAGAGATTATCTTTTTAAGCACGCAATCAGAATGCCATAATATTCAAGTTTAATATTACTCAAAAGAATATCTCTACCCGGGCAATATTTTTTAATTCCGGGTTATTTCAAACGGTACATTAATAAGGAAAATATTATTAAATATGACAGGATGAGAAAAGTGATTATCGAAAGCCATTACTATAAAAACTCCGGGCCCACATTTGTAAACTTATTAAATATCAATTAGGCGAATTTAGGGACATCAACTTTCGACATTTTCCGAAGTTGTATATAGCCGAGCCGAAGCTTTGCGTGTCATTTTCATTAAAGATAATAAATGGTTTTATGTGTTAAGTTTTGACGCTAATGCTGCAGTGGATTAAGGAGCGAGGGAACTGGTGGGGCGATATGGGGTGACGCAGGGTGACGTGGGGAGGCTTCAGCTCGCCATTGTCATCGCATGTCGAGCGTCACGATCTACGTACGGCTCCGAGCGCCCGCGTTGCGACGCTTTTGATGTAATTAACGCACGAGACCGAAGCCCCCGGCGGAATAAATGACTACGATTTACGAAGAATCCTTGACATACAAATTCTTTGCGAAATTTAATAGAATAACATGAGTTTCACCTGATCATAAGTGACTAGGGAATTAGAGTTTTAGTGTTTTTTTTTTAATAACATCTTTTTTCATACCTTTTAAACGCCGCTGTGGCCAGTAGTCACTATTGGTCATTACTTTTATTGGATGGAAACTACTTGGAAACGAATTGAACTGATCGTTTTTTTCTGGTCGGATAGGTTAATATGGCCTCAATACTTACTTGACAGTAAGATTTATAAATAAAATAACAATTGCTTTGAATGTGCAAGTGGATCCTACCGTCCAAACCACTTTTAGCATATGTATAAGGACTTTAAATTTACTAAAAATATCTAATCAATCCAATAAATTCAGTTTTAGTTCTACCAGTACCTTTCCAGTAACCTCTAATAGGTTTAAATTACGACTACCCAGAATACTTTGTAAGCTTACTAGTAGTTTTAAGTTAATGATGAATCGATCAATAAAGAATAAAATTATATACCGTACATTTCGAATAACAAAAAAAAATTATTTTAGTAAAATGATAAAAAATTAATAAAATAGGATGTTTGCCGAAACTTTATACTGGTAGTAGCTATCGTTAACATATGTATTTTTATTTAATAAACCCTAATTAATAAATAATGCCTAAATCAATAAAGCCCTGACTTTCAATTTGCACATCGGGACAGCTTGAATATTGAATCATCGGGGGAAGGGAGTCGCGCAGTCCATAACGCCCACGCTCGTCCTTAACTTAGTTATTACTCAGTTTGCGGCCAGTTGCAAACTGACTACAAACTTTCACCGTATTACCATTATGATTTTCCTAATTCCATTTAGCCTACCTTCCTCGACGCGACTCTCTCGGATTTTAATGTAACCTACTTTCAAATATATATGAGTTTTTTATCTTTCGTTACGGCAGTTTGCAAATTAAGATTTAATGTGAATTGTTTGTCACAATGTTAGAAAAGCAAAGTCACCTTATCTCATAACAGAGAAATATGGCTGCATAATATTAGACTTTAATGCGCCATAACACGTTATTAACCGAGGGTACAGAAAATAATGGATGACGACACAAAATATTTAATTACAAGAGTCCCTTTGGGGCCGTTCACTATGCATATTGTACCAGAGGGGGGATTTTATTGACAATTAAGAATAATAAGCAGGGTCTGCTGCTCGTAATCGCCTACGGGAGAAATCTGCCCAAACCTGCGGAGTGGCGCCCGCTCTGACTTATGATCAGGGGAATATATGTCCACATATTGTGTTACCCTTTTGTTATTTTTCACATCGCTCAGCTTGAATTTTTAAGTGAATTACTATATTTAGACTGCATTTGAGAATGTGCTCTGTCAACTACATTTCATGGCAAACTATAGTATCGACTCAGTATGAAAATTAGTTGCCATAAAAATGTCAGTGATTCCTAGACACAAAGTACAGTTTTTGTATATATTAGTTAATCCCAGTGCGTTTAATGCAATTATTTATTAGTTATGTCAGCTCACTGCGAGTGGTATTAAGCAACTCTATTATTTTCCTTCGATTAAATATTTACAAACATTATAACAATAGCATTGTATGGTAAATATTATTTGCTGAACTCTTATAAGAAACAAAAAAACTTTCAATATCAAATATTTGAAAATAGTTTGAATTGTTACACAGACGTTTTATTTCTAATGTGATAAAGTTATTTCAATTCTCGTTAAGAAACATTTACAAGCAGTAGGTATATCACAGTTGAACTAGTACACATATCTTCTAGCATTTATTTGCTAAAAGCCATTACTATCACAATGGCGAATATTGCACTTAATCCTACACAAGCGGTTGTAGTATTGTACAATACATGAACAGAAACAGGCGAGGCCTTTTATATCGTAAATCTTTATCGAAGTGTTAAAAGTACAAAAGACGCTCGTGTTGCCAGTTATTGGGTATGGCGTGAGTGTGGACACAGTTACGCGTCAATTGGCATCAATAGAGACACTTCTCAGACGAGGGGAGACTGTATTAGAGGTCTTAAACAATCAGCTCCTTTATTCCGATCTGTTTACAATTGAAGAATAAACGACTACTTATGTTGCTATTAATATAGGTGCAACTACTCTTAATATGTTATCATCGTATGGTGATATTATGCATGAAGTTATTTATCTAACAAAGCAATCACTGAGCTTAACTTAACATGCATAATTAATAAGAATCGTTGGCAGTCACTGCTGTCGCAAGTAAAATAAACATTGCTTTTATATTTTGTTTAACAAACTGCATTAAGCGATTGACACGAAACTCTCGTTACAGCGTTGTTATTGAACGCTGTGAAATCTGAATTGTAAATTTCATCGTACCTGTGTTGTCACTCTCCGCTCGGGGTCGCATTCGGACCTTGACCGCGCAATGCGAAACAACCTGCTCTCACCATAATCTTATTTCACCTAATCTAGCTCTTCCCATGGATATTAACAATATGCAAGTCTCGTAACAAGATTGTTGCATTAGAATTTTTAATTAATTATTGTCATTCTGTTAATTTAGTGTTCATGCTCATAAAGAGAAAGATCAATTAATCACATTATTTCCTATACTAAAAACGTAAAAACTCGTGTTCTTACGATATTTTTAAATATATAGACGAAAACAAATCAGATTCGTAATGAGAACCGTTTCAAAAACAGGGATTTCACGAGAAATTAACCTTGAGAGCTCGACTCGTCAGGAAGTTTGCAATAACAATTTAGAATTGATTTCTTTCAAGCGCAGCAAACTTTTAGCGCCCTCGATTCCTCGTCACAGAATAATTGTGCGCACTAGTAAAGCCATACGGGCAATGAACGTGACGCAGCAGCACCGACACCGCAATTTGTGGCCGAGCTATGTTTCGAGTGTCCCTTGTAATTAAATGACGCCACGACAGCTTGGCATTTGGTATTACTGGCAGTTGCTTCCTGAAATTTATGGGAATCCTTCCCGTTGTGAACGCTTCATTTTGGATGTATAAATTAAAAAACAAAAAAACGAGGCCTAACCAATATTTCAACAAGTTTTAATTAAATATTGTAAAAATGGTAGTGTAATTTTTTGTTATAGATTTATGAAACGAATTGGGCTATGAAATAAAAATATATTCATTTTATTTGCTTTATCATACTCTAACACTGAGAACTGGTTGAGAAATAAGTGGCGTTTTATAATAATTTTATCGCACATTAGCAAATTGTATGTAAAAGAGATTCTACATAAAAAGGGTAAAAAAATCTGTTCACGAAGCTTGGGGCAATAAGGAAATTTCAGACTATTTTATTCGACTAAATCGCCGTTTAATTTGAATTTATGTTAAAAGTAAGGTCATTGAATTCATTGCACGTGTAGGTAAGTCGTTACTGCTACGACTCGGTTACTTTATAATCGAGTAAAAGAAACTGCCCAAGAGTTATAAATTCTTGAAAATGACAATCGTTATGGAGGGTCCGTGGATCGATCATTGGATAATGTTCGTAAGAAGAAGGATTGGGCTTAATGTAATATGGGAACCTTTCCACGAATTTGGCGAAAGCTAGGAAAAAAATACGTTAAGTAAAAAATTCAATGAAACAATATCGTCTGAATGTGTTTGAGGGAGAAACTATACCACTGACGTAAAAAAAGTTCGAAAAACTTACTCTCAGATCATTTTATATAGTATTCTTTACTTATCCTCTTAAGTTATGTTTTTTTTTTAATTTTAAAACTTTCCATCCTTTTGTTCATCAGGTTATTTTGTTAATTGATTTATATAATAAATTTGTTCGTTTGTCAATTTTCGGTTTCTTTAAACCTTTCCCATAGTTAAGAACATGATGGACGTGTAGAATGTGTTAAAATAACATTTCTTATATCTTCACTTGGGTAAGAAAAAAGATAAGAAAAAATGCCACATCGAGTAATAATTGGGGAGGATCCCTAATAAAAGTCCGTTGTTTCGTTTCACCACAATAAACGACTCGGGACGTGACTCGGCGCGTAATAGTGTTTGCCCCAATCGTAAAATGTAAGCTTTACAACGCGTCTTCGGAGCCTTTGTCTCATCTCGCCTCAGAACTAAGCAAATGACAAGACTCTTAACAGGGAATTTGATACACTCTACTTTATTTCTTTGCACGTCTATAAATCGCTTTAGTGAATCATCTTTGTACTTCCTTACTCTTAAACTCATGTACGTAATGGAAATTCACACTTTAGTTAGTTGTTCCCACAGTCATTATTACAAGTTTTGGTAGCGTAATTTGCTGGTTAAGCTGGCACAATAGTAAATTGTAGACATATATAAGATTATAAGTTTTCTAACCTTTTTAACGGATCATTAAAATAGCGTACGAGCACTTGTTATGTAAAGAAAGTTAAAATTTTATTACAAAAATATGGAAAATAATGGGGTTTTCAAGAACTTAAATATATCTCTTATCTGTTATTTGATAAAACTAATATCCCTCATAAAAGTAATATAAAAAGATAACAGATAAGAAAAATCGCGTTAAAATATAGTAAGTGAACAATCCCATTAAATCTTTTCTAGGTATGTAAGATATCACGACCAAACGACTTTGACCTAACGTAAAGTAGACTATGGCTCAGACTTCATAAAATACTAGCCTTCTAAGCAAAAATATTTTATATAGTTATGCTAATCTCGATTTAGTTGAATAATTTTTAATTATGTACAAATATTTCACGCGCAGCTGACGTAGGTACAGATAAGCTAAGAAGTGTTTATAAAAAGACAGATATATATAAAAAAAATATATGTATCATATATAAAAAGGAATATGGTCATTCAAGAGAGGATTATTAACAAGTGTCAGTCCCGTGACCATGGACTCTGGGAAGGGTTTGAAACGTCGGGTATAATTTTGGCAAATTGTAAAGTAATGAAACGCAATAAAATCCATAAAAAAACCTACGTATATTTTGCGAAATATAAAGATAACATCGTGCTCTCCGCACGAAACGGTTCCACGATTTCTGCCACCACCTTTTAAATCTTCGTTTAATCAAAACGTCGTGTACCAAATGTTTTGTGCACATATAATTAAAAAATATTAATTTTATGTAAAAATAAACTGTATTATCTTAAATAATCTTCGAACATACCTGCTAGCGACTTTTAAAAATGTTAATATTATAATATGGCTTATTCTTAAAACGTAGAAGTACAATTATAAACAACAAACTTTTAGTCTTTAGCCAGCGTTCGCAATTTAATGGAACAAGGTTGTGATTTTTAATGCGTTAACTTTTTTAATATCTTAAATATCTATTTTAAACTATATATCACAAAATAAATAAAAAATTGGACAACATGACGCTACTATATATTATATACTATATTTAAAAAATTATAATCAAAAGCGGAGTAAAAAAAAAACGCTCCGAATTGAGTACCTCCTTCTTTTAGAAAGTTAGTCAAAAAAGATGATATAAGGTAATGTTCAGTACGCAAGATGTCTATGGAATATTTGTTCTTTTTAACCTCATATTCTTGCTGTATATTTTAAGACGAACTTATAAATCAAACATTAATATACGCAACTATCTTGGACTTCAAATTGAAGACAATTGTTGTAAAGACCCTTTAAAAACCGTTTATGGTATTGTGCTCATAAATGATTGCGCATATATACAAAGAGACCAGAGGGAAATACAGTGTAGTTGACTGAAGGAAAAATATGCAAGCTTTAACTGTTCGGGCACGTAGTGTGCTGTCAATCGATTCCTATTTCACGCTCCTGAGCAGCCCATACAGCAATTACAAATATACATTTTATTTTGTTTTTATATAAAATAAGAAATGTATTATAATTATATATATGTTGTTATATTCTGTCTACATAGATAAAAAAATTGATCACCGTACAAAATTTCATTACGATTTATACTTAATTATTTAATTAGTTTCATAGACGACTTTTTGAGATGCCGAAGAGGCATAAAGTTCATGAAACGTGTCTAGGAAACGTAGACACTTTGATATTATGAGTTCCTTAAAATATATAAAGTAGTAAAAAACACATAAAAAGCTTTGTTTGAGAGAATGAGAAAAATAGCGTTTAGGATAACACTCTTTGTTATCCTAAACGCTATTGTCGTAATTTGTTTTATAGAACAATTCATAACCAGGAAACATAACGTTTAATCGAACAATTCAGCGACCCTTTGAAACCGAAATGCGGTAAATTTTCATTTCGGCAGAAAGAATACCCTCATCTGCAAAAAGCACGTTCGTTCTAGGTAATTTATAAAAATCAGTAAGTGTCATGCACATTCGACCCATTATCGACTACGCTTGAATTACACTTAGGGATCTTTATAATTTTCTCTATGGTTTAATATAATTGAATTTGCCTTTAAATTTATTTCTACCTATAAGATTCTTTTTGCTTGATCAGTCAACCGTGAAATTAGAATAAAGAGAGCTGAGATTGACTGAATGTAATAAAAATTATTTATGGTTGTTTAATAATCATTCTTGAATTAAAATTCCTTCCCCTCCAACTGAAATAATTACATTTATTCAGTTTTTGTGCGAGCGTTCAATCTTAGCTTATTATAAAATACATCAACTAGTAGCCCCTGCCCCTATCTTACGACTTTGACCTCGTATCGCAGCGCTAGACTGATTGCTCTATTTGCATAGAACACTTTCAGGCTTAAAGTCACTGTAGATGGATATTTTTACGCTGATTACCTTTACGAGCTCAGTGGCGCCGGCGGCGAAGATTTATAAATAAGATAGTGAGAACTTTTTACTCGTATCGTTGGAGGTCAAGTCATACATAAACGTGTCGTTACCTATTAAACAGTATGGAGATTGGATACAGAAATTCTAAATTATAGTACATTGAACTCCGAAATTATTGCGATTTGTTATTAAAACAGTGATTTCAAATCTCGAGCACTTTGAAATTTCTACTTATAATAATGAAAAGGAAACGAATGTTTGGTTTAAAACAAAGAAACCTTTCTATTCATTTCGTAATCTATCAGTTTCAATATTAGCCGCTTTTCATTAGTTTCAAATTGAGTAACATTATTGATTGATTTCTAATAATCACACAAATAATATGTTTTGATGAATTAGTTTCATTATAGTCCAGAAATTACATTCTGACAAATATCCAATATCCAATAAATAGAGCCGTAACAGAAATAGTACCATCAGTTTATTGATTTGCATAATGGATCCAAATTCAACTGTGTATATTAATGTGAAATTAAAAACATTAAGTTAAGTGTTGTTAGTAGTAGCTAAACATAATTCAGTAAATAATAAAATATATTAGATTATTTTACACGAAAAATTTAAAACATATTATAAATTAATAGTAAATAAGTACAACTGAACTTCTGCCTTTTTGCATTTCATTGAATGACAATCGGTCCACGATAAATAAAGTTTACGAACGAGGGTAAAGTAAACAGTTGACCCCTGTAGCAAATGGTGCGTGCGCCAGGCAGTGGGCGATGGGCCAAGTCGCGCCAACAAGGCAGAACGGAGCACCGGACACGTTTAACGGAGAGCGAGCTGTTTTTGTCCAGTTCTCACATAAATATTATAAATAACAATAGTAGCACAACTAGTTGTAACTGATTTAAAATCAATTACAGTGGTGCGGAAAATTGGAGTTATTCACTCCTATTTTCCATTAAGATTAAGAATGAAAGCTACGTTAAAAAATGTAAAGGGATTAGAGGCATAAACTGTGAGTTTTATTGTAAACCTTGGATCTGAATAACTACACGTCATACTACGAAGCTACGTTAGCCGAAAATTGAAACTTGAAGACTTCATATTTTACCTTAATTTAGTTTTTATACAATACATTACGTAAGTTTAGTACGCGTAAAATATTTAAATGTCACTGAATAATAAAAAAACACTCAAATATTTTAGGCACGCGGAGTTATAATTAGTTTTCACAATGATTTTATTTCATTAATTTTAAAAGCACTAAAATATTACTTTTACCTATCCTTAAGTAAAAATAGGAATGAATAACTCAACTCGTAGTAAAATATTAATTTTGCCTAATTTTTGAAGGTTTATGTTTCGTTAGTCTCCTGCTGTGCCTAAAAAACTGTACAATTATTATTTGGTGGCGAATGTATCTTATATTTTTAACTAAATTCAAAAAAGGAGGAGGTTTTCAATTCGTCTGTTACCTCAGAACTTTCGCCTGGGTGAGCCGGTTTGGATGTTTTTTATTTGTAAGCTGGTGCTTCCCGTTTAGTCCCATAGCAATTTGGTCCAGTTCTGACAGTCGCATCCATGACAAAATTTTATAAGTTTGAAATTTACATTAATATGTGCTCAACAAATAGACAATTTCATATCTCAATATCACGCCAATCGATTTAAAAGTCGCTTTGATTTTGTTAAAATTTTTGTTCATGATATTTTATATTGGCGTTTATGATAATGATCAAATTATATAAAACTCTCTTATTCACTTTCAGCTTAGGCCACTCTGTGCCTAATTAAGTTGATGCAGAAGAAAAACGATAGAATTACATATTGAAAGTAATGCATTATCGAGCTAAATATATTCAATTAAGAATATATAAGAAACTTTACTCAAATACAGAAGTTGTCCTTTCCTGTTTTAAATAAAAAGGGCTCTTGTTCTCTGATGAAATAGCTTATTTGATTAGTAAAATACTAAAGGAAAACAATGTACCGAGAAGGCTTTATTAAGGTCATAGTCAATTACAAGGACTCAGATAATTATTACGACTATGATAAATTATTATCAAAATCACAAATATATTTATATTATGATATAGTTTTTAGAGACGTCTAAGTTGAAATGTATATAAACTAAGAGTAATTAGATATTTAAAAATTTTATATCATATTTATATTTTGTGAACTTCCAGATCTTGTTTAGCCAATAAAACAAATTTTTATGAACTTATCGTAACCGTCAAAATTACTACATGCTATGCAGGACATGGCAGGCTAAAAACATACACGGTTAATGTTCTTATCAAAAATATGTTAAGTAAAAATATATATTTATAAGTAAATAAACATATTAGGAAATAAAAAAAAAACAAATAACTTGTTGGATAACATTATTATTATCTCTCAGGAACTCAACTAACAAACTTTGTTTTTCTTCGGGATGATGTTTAGGAAAACTTTGGTCGTAAACCATAATTTTAATAGCTTATGCTACGGATCTTTATCTCTTCTTGCCTTGAGTGCTACACAAAATACCACCTCCATAATCTTATTGCATTTGACATGCATCAGTTCATAATTAAGCAATTTTCATAATCTTCTGTGATGCATAACTGGCGAATGTTAAGTTTAGATTAAAATTGGAAAGGGAGCAATGTTACAACGTTATCTTGTTTGTTATTATATATCACACAAAACTTACTAATTATAAAAGATAAATATAATGATGCAACAATAAACAAGTTGAATGTACTTAAGGGAAAAGGAAATTCTGAAAACTGAAAGTTCTTGATAGGGGTACAACAATTTTTTGTTAATTTTTTCTTGCCTAAAATGTTAGTGTATATATTAAACTATGTCAAAATATAAAAACTGTCTCGGAATAACATTAACACACCCACGTTTCTTTTTTCGAACACAGCTAATGCGATTAGTTTCAAATCAAAACAAACTATACAAACGATCGAATTAGAACTTGTTCACCGAAACGGAAAATGCTTAAAATTACTTTTAAAATATTAAGACATAGTTCGTTACTGGCTTTAAAAGAAATATTTACTAAACAGTAAAAGTTTTCCTAATAAAAAATTTGACTTCTTTAGATTTTTGCTTTATTATTTCATTTGATTATTGAGTTAAAATTTTACACAAAAGAAATTATTATTCATGGTTTATTATAAGCATAACTAAACAAGCTTTTTATCCCCATCATAATATTTTATATAAGGTTTAGTGTTAAATCTTGTCCTCCTTTTCCGACCAACACGAAATTTTAGTATTTTGTTCAATTTTTCTTTCTATATTGCGATGTGCTCTGAATTTCGGTTGTCTACAGGTTATTTTAGTGTACCTAAAAATAGACATTAATTAGTCATCGCTATAATTTGCTGCGCTAATTGGACGATGTTTAATTATACGCGTAGTGAACCCGCAGCGTTCCGATTTCCCGATGCATTGTCCCGATGCATTGCATTGCCGCGTGTACTTTGACAAGGTGACACAGTAACAGTGAAACCGCGAATTGTACAGACACAATGGTAGAGTCCTTCTGTAATTAAATGTTGTCAGGACAGCTTGTCATTTGCTGTCACTGGCAGTTAGTTTGAGACGTTTACGGAAATACAATGTTGTGAGCACTGAACACTGTTTGAGACGTTTGACTGTTTGTTAGCATAAATAGTTATTTGCTGTAATAATTTCCTATACAATTAAGGTTTTCCCATATTTATCTTTATATTAGTAAACAATTTTTTAACTTTTTTGAATTGATTGAACTGTAAATTAATGTATCAAACCCACTAATAAAAACTACAAAGCCATAGGACAATATAAGTTTCTTTTGTCAAAACAATGTTCAAAATAGAGAAAATGGAAAGATATGTCAATTTTAAATAAAAACTATACTAACTTAGTGTGTCCGTGATTATGGGTGCTGGAAAGAATGCGAAACGTCGGGAATAAATATATATAAATCCGCAAATCAGTGGATTTGAAATGTATAATAATCGCGTAAATAAAAGAAATAATGACTGTGAATTTAACCATTATCTCGTCTGTGTAATAATTCATAAACGTTATTTGAAACAAATGTCTTTGGGTAAGATTATATCTCACTCAGAAGAAGTTAATTGCTTGTGCGTAATTTATTAGTGCTACGTGAGACTAGTTTGTCAGTTTTTTAACTGACCCATATTTTTTATAAAGTTAATTATTTTCTTTGTCTTATAAAATACGTACATAGCTTTTTTATCTGTTCCTTTGATAAAGTAGTCATCATAGTATTCATAATTTCATGCAGCTGTTTTAATGTTTTGTGCTTTATTTAATTATAAAAATAAAATATTGAGTAATAACACTTAACATGATGAATCGTACACTTGACATTAAGACAAATTACAGGATTAGAAGACAGTATTTCACTAATCAGAAGACACTATTTCATTTAAAATAAAGCTTTTTCGTGTACCGAGATGTAGCGCGTTTATTTCATCTCGTTTTTACGAAAATATGTATCTAATATTCTTTCAAATGTCACTTTCTCGTTTGGTGTAGGATGATCTGTTTAGTTAAAATCTAAGTTTGTTGAAATGAGAATAATTTTTGCTATTTTAATTGTATATAAAATAAAAACCTTTACGTTTATAAAATAACTTATCAGTACAATTATAATAAACACTTTGTAATATTTTTCGATCAAGCTCTCTCCTTATTAGCGATTAATTAAATTTATGTGATTGATAGCAGCATAAGTTTAAGGTGTTTGAAAGAAAAAATAATATATCATATTGTTTTATCTTTACTTCTCGGTACACTCCTAAGCTTCGTTTATTGAACGACGGAACTCTGCTTCTTTTTGCCTTTATGTCAAGAAAATATTCGTGTTTATTTTTCAACAAATTATATTTTGAATTAAAAAGATAAACGAGTGTTTTTAACTGAAAAATGAACGTAAAATTATAAAGATTGTGATGACTACTTTTTTAAAGGTAGTAAGTTAAAAATTGTACGTACGTATTTTATACGAAAAAGAAAATAATTTACTTTGATAAGTACTCGTTCTTTTTTTTCTCAGTACACATTACACTCAAAATTTAACAACGTTGTGTCATATGAGAAAAAAAGTAACACCACTCCACGTTATAGATACTTATATAAAATTAGAATATTAATAAAATTACTTCTTTTAAAATTTTTAATTGGTAAACTGTACATGACAGCAATAGTTAAGATAAGAGCTCTCGTAAATATAATTTTAATGGCCCGCCAACTTTGGAGCGTTTATCTTATCTCGCTCTGAAGAGCTCAGCAAATTATACAAGCAGCGCTTTACATTGGATTTAACATGCACTGGTTCATTGTCTTGCACACAAATCACTTTAAGCCTGCATAATAAATAGCAGCAAAATTGCATTCTCTACATTGTAATAAATGGTATATATTATTCACAATTTAGGCGAAACTAGTCTCACATTTACGACTTAGGATAAGGATCGCCGAGCATGTGTGTTTGAATATTTATCATATATGATCATTTATTCATTATACCTGTCAGTTAGTAGAACGTATGGTAAACATATGTAGTTTATTATTATATATATATTAATTTACTCTCACCGGTTTTTACTGTTTGACATAAAAATTAAATAGAATTGAAAACAAATACCTAAGAGTCACCAAATACTTTTGTGTTTATAACTTAGCAATTAGACAAAAAAAACTATTCAACTTTGGTAAAAAAGCTTACTACAGATAGATACGCTTGACATAACTTGATTTAAATTTGTTGAAATCAATCTACCAGTATTTCTATATATTAAAATAGATATTAGCGCTTTATAATCTATATATAAAAGAGTCGTGTTAGTTACTTCCACTTATAACTCAAGAAGGCTTAACCGGATTTAGCTGAAAAATTAGCAGGGAGGTAGTTTGACAGGAAAGGAATAGGATACTTTTTATCCCGTTCCTGTCGAACGGGATAAAAAGTTCATGGTTTGACATGTAACGTCAGTCACTATAAAACGTGGTATAACAAAAAAGAATCAGACTTGGAATAACAAAATTGACGTATAATGACAGCTATGTAATGACGTATGGATGACAATTTGATATTTGCCAGAAATCAATAATAAAACAATTTCTTTGAATAAATAATTAACATTATTGCCCTATTACCCATTCGTATAAATAGTGAAGTGGAAATTTAAGTTTTAGGTTAAGTGAAGTTTAATTAATAATGCCGCGACCAAGACGATAGAATCTTTTCCCGACAAAGCCGTGATACAAGAAGAATACGAAATACCCAAAATGAAAGGACTGAAGAAGAACAAGAAATTGCACGTAAACCGCACCGCAATAGTATGGTTCGATTTCGTGCTTCTCAATCACGAGAGCAAAGTGAAGCAGCCCGTGAAACAGCTCGGTTAGCAGTGCAGAATCGTCGAGCGAACAACAGAGGTCAACAACAGATAATTTGCGACGCAGAACAAGATATTTATCATGCTGATTTAAATCGAGCAGCGTTTCCAATCGATTGCAGCAATGATTACAACTTACATCCCTAGCGTATGAATTGGGCAAATGGACGTAGTTTGCGAGTGTTGTGGTGCATTCCAAGTTTTCCGGAGAAACGCCTGGATTATGCCTTAATGGTAAAGTGAAATTGCCATTGTTGACTCCGCCACCTGAGCCATTGTATTCATTGCTTTGTGGCAAAACACAAGAATCACGTCACTTTCTTGCAAATACTCAAAAATACAATGGTTGTTTCCAGGATGACGTCATTTGGAGAAGATATTATCGAAGAACGATTTAATCCAAAAATTTAAGGATTTATTTTTGTACTTTATATAGAATATAGTTAAAAAATAACTACTTTATCTTTTGGACCTATGTAATATTTGCTAATTCTGAACTCTACTTCCTACCGAAAAGTGTTTATAACCCAGTTAATACTGTCTGGTTTTATTTTGTAGAAAAGGACAGATCCATCATCGAATTGGAACATTAGTACCTTTCGAAGATACACAGAAAAAAAAAATTACAAACATATTTCATGGGCAACATGGAAGAATAACTTGATCGACGCCTAGAATCAATTCAGGAATGAAGGAGCAATTTTTCAAGACTTTGCGGTGTCTGCTTCACGAACATCATGCGTTGGTCAGGTTGTTTAAGAGTGCTTAGAGCGCATGCCAAGTGATGACTATAAAGTTGTATCAAAGCAGATAAACGACCATTTGGAACACACGAAAGGTCATTTAATGCTCCAACAGTAGACGAAGGCCATCCTGATTATTGGTGAACAATTGAAAACGCGATATTGTGCTTACACGTCGTGATACTGGGCAACTGCAACAAATATCTGAAACTCATAGATCATATGACACATTGCACATACCGCAATGTTTTCAAGGAGAAGATGAATATTATTTTAATATTAAAATGAAAATCCATTAAAATGGTGAGTATCAGTATCATAATTTATTTCATTTATTTGTGAACGACACTGATTTAAAATAATGCTTTTAAAAAAATGGTTAATGTCTGTATTGTTTTCCTTTAAAATTTGCCTTTGAAATGATTAATTATAAAAATTTTTTAATTTCAGGTAAAAAACTACAAAGAAAGGTAACTCAATGAATTACAAACGATAACGTTTGATGATTCGTCAAAATGCTGACAACTATTTCCTGCGGTTTCGCCGATTGTTTTAGCAATTATTGCTTGACATGTATAAAAAAAACGGAACGTTTAACATTTATGGTTGAACCAAGCCAAACTGGTTTCTGGGGGAATAACCCATTGACGTGATGCAGTTAGTACTGAAGGAAATGCAGCTAATATTGATCGATTAACTATTCTGCTGGCGACATACATTGGTAGTCCACGTCATATACATGAATATGCACAAGATGCAATGAATATGTTAGCTCAGGTTGGCCGATCTCTTTATTACTTTAACCTGTAATCCAAAATGGATAAAACTACTCAATTGCTGCTTCCCGGACAATCATCAATGATAGACACTCCAGCACGTATTTTCCAGGCAAAAATTCTCCTGATGGAACTTTATTAAACAAGGTCTTCGGAGATACTGATGCTGATGATTCAATCGAAAGGCAAAAGCTAGGCCTGCCTCACGCAATATTCTTTTTGTTAGGTGAAAAGAATTCAGCCTGACAAAATAGATGATATCATATGTGCTGAGATTCCTGATTTGAAGTCGATCCAGGACCTACATGATGTTGTTACTACTAATATAATTCATGGACTGTGTGTTCCATCAATCCTCAATCACCTTGAGAGGTCAATAGAAAGTGCTCAAACGATATCCACGGAAATTAACGGCGGAGACTGTCACTGGCAATGATGGTTATCCGCTTTATCGGCGTCGATCACCAGATGACAACGGTCGAACCGTCACAACGAAAGTGAAAAGAATGGATTTCGTTGTCGACAACAGTTGGATTGTTCCATATTTGCCACTTATTTCTAAATCGTTCAAGACACATTGCAACGTTGAAACTGCAATTCAGTTAAGTCCATAAAAATATTTGAAATATGTCACAAAAGGCTGGCTTTGAAATATATGGCGGTTTTGATTGCAATCTCGAATACCAACGATGAAATTTCACGCTACAAGTTGGTCGTTATATGAACCGTATTGGATTGGCGTATTTCGCATTTCCATTCACGAACGTCATCCTACTGTTACGCATTGGTGGGCATCTGGAGAATGGTCAACGAGTATATTTCACGGCTACGAATGCTACGCACGTACCAAACACCTCCAGCAACCACATTGGCCGGTTTTTGCAATCGGTCAAAACATCATTGACGAACTTTGCTTTACTCGGAGATGCCAGTCATTATACTTGGAATGTTCACGAAGAATTTTCAAAGACGGAAGCAGGCGATGCAGTCCTGGATCAGGTGCGTTCTACTGATGCTATTGGTCGTATGTATACAATCCATCCAAAGAATAATGAATGTGTCTATTTGCGGTTGTTGCTGATAAAATGCGTCAACGTCATTTGGAGTCACTATGAACTGTTAATGGTGTAGTATTTCAATATATCGTGCGATGATGAATTGAAGTTATTAAAAACGATAGTCATTGGATACACAATCGCAAGCATATTCTGCATCTCAAGTCAGATACGCACATTATTCGCAATCATAATTTCGACATGTTTCATCAAACCATGTAACCGTGGCACAAATACAATGATAATATGTGAAGATATTTTTACATCAAATTCGTGTCAGTTCCAGAAATCACGATATTGAGAGAAAGGAATACATAATCGTGCTTTTACTTTGATCGAAGATATGTGTTACCCTTTGCGGTAATTTATTAATCAGTTTAGGAATGCCAGCACCATAACGGAAATGAATGAGTATTTAATCGAGAATTGGAACGGAACGTGAATATGATCACCAGGAATTAGATTTAGAGTTCAAACGAAAGTACCGATGTTGAATACCAAAAGGAAGTTTATGATACTTTAATGTAGGCAATCGATGAGAAAATGGTGGTTCATGTTTTCAGATGCCCTGGTGGAACTGGCAGCATTTCTCATGTCATTAGTTTTAGCAACTTGTTCAGCAGATCTAAATAGCGGATGCAGTTGTTTTCTGGAATAGCAGCCACTTTGAGAAGGATGCCTTGGCTCATTCAGCATTCAAATTTCCGCCAAATCTTCAAACCATTAAGAACCAACGTGAATATCGCAAAACACCTGGCAATGATCAAAGTTTTAGGGTATCGAAAATCATCATCTGGGACGAATGCCAATGGCGCATAAACGTGCATTAGAACCCACTTAACCAAACATTAAAAGATTTACGCAATGACTGAGATGTTTTGAGGAGCAATGATTTTACTGTCTGGCGATTTCCGCCAAATACCGCCAGTAATTCCAAGATCTACGGCTGCCGACGTAATAAACTCTTGCCTCAAATCGTCAAATCTATGGCGCTATGTGGAAGAAACTGCAGCTGACAACAAACATGAGAGTTACATTGCTTAATGCTACATCTGCTGAAAGAATTCTCGGAGCAATTGCTGACTATCGGTAATAGTCAAGTACCAGTCGATGAATCGAGCGGATTAATATAATTTCCAAATAATTTCTGTAATTTTGTCTTCATCGAAAGACGAACTTATCAACAATGTATTTCCAAAATATTTCAACTACAAAAATAATGAATAGTTAAGTGACCGAGTAATTTTAGCACCTAAGAATAAAGATGTAGATGACCTAATCTACATAATTCAAAATCATTGAAACAATGCATTCATTCAAATCTATTGACTGCGTCGCTAATGAAGATGAACCACCAACTATCCAATTGAATTTTTAAACTTTTGGGCGTGCTCTGCTTACCACCGCAACAATTTACGCCAAAGGTTGGTCCTTAGTAATCATGCTTCGAAACATAAACCAACAAAAACTGTAACGGACGCTTTTGGGTTAGAAAATTATGAACAATGTATTTAGCTACGATAATATAGGAAAATTCAATGTGAGGAAGTTCATTCCAGGATAGTATATCCAACTGTATCCGTTTGAATTTAAAAAGTTAATTACGATACGTCTTGAAGGATGCCATGACCATCTGTAAATCACATAGCCAATCTTAATTATTGTGGTTTAAATCTAGAACATAGTTTTTCCATGAGTCAATTATTAATATATTTCACGTTTCAACCACGTTTTTGTTTAACTGCGCCTGATAATAAAAAAAAATGTCTAAAGTCACCAAATACTTTATTTTAAATTAGCAACCTATAGCAAAAAAAAATATATTATTGAATGATTGAGTAGATTTTTTTTGTATTTTTTCCAACTTAATTAAACTTTTTATAATACATTAGGGGAACAAAGTTCAGAGTAGCCTTTAATTTTTATATATAAACCGCCTCCGTGGCCTAGTGGTATTGGCTCTTGCATTATAAACCCTTCGTGGGTTCGAATTCCACGGAGAAACAACTTTGTTATACTTATTTTCTGATTGGTTAGGACAATTTTGGTCCAATGACCCAATTTTTTAAAAGTAAGATGATCCATGCGTCGGATGGCCATGTAAAAGGTCGGTCCACACACCAACCTGCATTTAGATCAACGTGTCCAAATCCTCCCTAATGGAAAAGACGTGCATTCGAAGAGGCCTATCTCCGTGGCCTAACACAGGCCGTTGAATAATTGTTTAAATATAACCGGAAAAGTATACCGTCATTTTATATTGTAATTATTTTAAGCCGTTTTTAAATGAGTAATTGGAAAAAGATGCCTGAACCTTGAATCAACTGACCCGTGTGCTAGGGTAGGCGATGTTGCTGCTCTGAGAACAAAGCGCAGGAACGCGATGTTGGAAACAGGAAATATCCCTGAGCCTCTGTGGAAAGTTCTCTTAGTGTCACATTTTCAAATACCGTTTTGAAAAAAAGAACATTATACAACTCTATCGGCAATTGTGACAAAAGTAAACGTTCGTTCAAGTATATGAAATATGCTGAACTTAGTTTTATTATTGTACAACATGATTTATTGTTCTTTAAACTAAAGAGATAATCTGGACGTTCATACGATGGTGAAGAATAACCCTGGCCTTTTACTCTCGCTACCACATGACATAGGATGTAAAATTGCATTGGCTTTATATTTTTGCTACCCGTTACAATTAAAACTGGTACTAAATGCTCAGAAGCAGTAATGAGTTTTTTCATTTACGGCAGCACTTACCTAGTCCTATACATTTACTCGTAACTATTTAATGATTTACTTTAATAAAGGACTTATTGAATACTTTAAATGTATAAAATTATTTTTTTCTATACAAATAATTTATATTTGTATTCAATAACATAGAATATATCTCAGGTATATTAACAATACGTTATCAATGCAGTCAATTCGTTATTAATATATTAGAATAGCTTTTTCATAGACGTTCATTGTACGTATAATAATTTCTAAAGATGTATTATACTACGCAGCACACAATATTATGGCCATCATTTCTGTGAGAGTAATGTCGGGACCGCATGCATTGTTAAACTCACGTAATCCGTGAGAGGAATATGAACGTAGCCAGAACAAATGGTTCCCCAGACTAAGTTTGTAAAGCTGTTCAGAACACATTTGCACAACCGTCTCATAGCCTCACGGATTAACAGAACATTCGATCGTATTATAATCCTACAGCAGCACTAACATCCCCAGATGTCCTCAGTCCATTTGCTTACTCCGAAAATCCTCACTCTCAAAGCAAACCTAATTGTCTAATGGAACAACTAGCTTCGGTTGACAAAACAATTATTGCCTGATTGATTCCATTTACCACCAGTTGTGTTCGGGTATCATTTAATTTCGTAGACAAATTGGGTAACGATTCTTATAACAAATATAATAACGGAATTTTTAGAACTTACATTTATAAACCCCAAATGAAATTTCAATTTCATTCGGCAATATATGAAAAAATATTTGATTATGAAAAGAAAATATTTCGTCATTATAAAAGTGTCTGGATGAGTTTATCTGTATAGTAGGTATTTATTTACGACAGAAAAGCAAGTCTATGTAATTATTAGTTATCTGGTTGTCATAGTGAATTTTGCAAGTTTGGGATAATAGATCGATGTGCATGTCCAGAAATAAAATTGATCATGAAAGAGTAATTTTCAAGAACTATTGTTTAGTTTTCGATCTAACAATGAATGTGACTAGTTCCGAGTCTCACTAAAATCGAATTTCAATTGTCAGATAGATTAGCGATATTATGATCAGAAGAACTTATAATTGTACTTGCTTTTCGGATTCGAAACGACTTGAATGATACATGGATCGTTTTATTTTAACATTATGTTATCAAATTCTTATTTAAATAGAAAGGAACAAAATTTATCCTGACCTGTTCATTAGCATTGCTTAAGATATTAGACAGCTGAAAGCATGAAGTAATTAAACTTTTTTATGCGAAAATTAAATAAGTATTTTTTACTCAACGTTGATGCTAATCAATCAGACTCGAAAGAGTCCGATTGTTCAATGAATATTCGAAGAACATTCATGTCTTCAAACTTATCTGAATATTATCAAGTAAAAAGTTGAAAAGTTAGTGAATTTAAAGCTCTTCTATAGAAATCGACTTGATGCAGATTAATGATTAGGAAATGATATTGCATCCTTATAGAAGAACTTTATTAATCGTACTTCGATTCGCAGAATTTACAAGAAAGTCTTTGTAATGCATCGTATGATGATCGGTGGCTAATTCTTAACTTGATTCATCACAAATCCTTATTAAAGCTCAACGAGGTTAAGAGCGATATCCATGCTGAGTTTCTCTGGATTTGATCAACTATTTTCTGTTAAAATTTCAAATGAAAGTCACGACATTTTTTAGTTCAGTCGTAGAGTGCATGGCTTGGCCATGTAAGAAAGAACATGGCGATGGCGAATAGGTTCTGAGAGCCAAGTGTCTTCGAAAAGTTAGTCGACCGACCAGTGATGTATCCATAGCGTCAAATTAGCGGTAGATTCAGCTCTTTTATGAGCAAAGCTTGTCAGACAAATCATCGAAAGATGTAAATGATGATGATCTATTATACTCAATGCCGTTGTACTGATGTACAATAGTTCTAATAATGTTTGAACCGTATACTTTGTTAAACCTGTGTAATCAGAAAGGCTGTAATAATCTAGGCTAAAACAAATAGCTCTCTTGAGACAGTTTGTTAATCTGTTTAAAGCGCAATTGAAGTGGGTTCCGTTGACTCGCGGATAAACAAAACTACTACATTTCAAACATTTATTTAATAATCAATTACTATTAATTGTGAAAAACTAAATGTAATTATGCCACAGCTGGCGTCAGCTAACGTCAATTACTTCCTCATTGATTCTATTCACCACCGACTGCTTGCGACTCTGTCTATGAATTAAATATCGGATACGAACTACTATTTGCAAATGCTCAATAATTGACTATCGTTTGTTTAATTATTTTGGAGTTGATATTATTTTAGCTAGCTCAAAATGAATGTACATAATAAAAGTATCTTTTAGTATACGTTAAAGATAAAAAGCGAAACTATCATAAGGAAATACTTCCTTAATGTCATTAATACACAGCTGAAAAGAAATTCTGTAAATACTTTCCGAGCGGCCCTCATTTTTCATTAAACGGTGCTCAAGTTCGTAAACGAAGGGCTGCTGAAAAAAAATAAAAAAGGGGTTAATTATTGAGGATTTTAGTGCAATAAAAGAGTTAACAAAGATCTGATTCGAAATTAAGCTAATTAAAGCAATACTCTGATGAATTAATCACAGCTGAGAAGTAATGAGAGTGCCTCCATTTATATTGTTTGCTCATCAAATATGCTGATTGGCCTTTTTCGGCGATCGAGGCTTACTAAAGTTATTTATGTCGATAATATTTTCAAATATTTATGTAAATGACACGAAAAATAACTACAACATTTGCGTTTGCTTAAAAGAAAACTGGTAAAATATGCATTGCAAATTTACTAACATCGTTATTGTGTTTATGAATTACTTTTGTAAGCATATAATATAAAGATTGTTTTAGTTGTAAATTCATAAATAGTGTATTTGATTTTGTAAAAAAAATTTTTTTAAATTATAACCATTTAATATATTTAACTGTTACAAAGAATGAAAAATAGGGATGAAACTCTAAACTTTTACTAGCGGTGCAACGTGCTTTTAAGAAAGCAGCGTAAGATGAGTTACAGATTCAATATGTGTAATAATCTATATATATTGTTATTATATTTCAATAGGAATCAAATTCTATTTGTTATTCTTGCTAAATTTCGAAAACAGCTGGGCTGTTACAGTATTTTTTTTTTTCATTTATTTGTAGAAGTCTAGGAAATATTTAAATGTGAGGAAATGATAAAAAAACACTTTTGTTTTTTTTTTAGAAACATTAGTTTTGATTTTAAATGCCAAAAACTTTTACTGTTTGTCCCGTCATTAAGAAATGAAACAAATTTAAACTATTTTTATTTTTTTTTTTTCCCTTAGTTTAGTTTTTTTTTACTAAATAAATTATTCTGCGGTTGTCAGTCAACTTGCTCATTTATGATCATAAGGCAATACGAAGTTTGTTATTACATCTCAAAGCAGAAGTACGTTTCTAAATCATGTCACGGTTGATTAACACTATTAGGGTATTCGCTTATGCGGCTTCTCGCCACAATTGTGGGAATCGCTAAATTACTCTCGTTAGAGTTCGTCACAGTTCCATATTGCACGGTCGGGACCTTCTGCCCTCGTAATCGAGACCATTTCAACTTCCACTTATGTGAAATGTTCAATTTAGATGTCTGCCTTCTTCTTATAGATACGCGCAACAAATAAGTATACTAGTGTACTTTATATAAGTTTTTTTGTGTTTGTAAAGTTTCAGTGGTTCTCCTTAAATAAGATGGTTTATGAATAATGTAGGTCGGTGTTGTTGCTGACTCGAAATTTAAGACATATCGGAGGTCTTTGAAACCAGGATGAGCGGGATTAGTTAACGGTCGCGAACATTTGCCTCGGTGAATTAGATTTTAACTACCTCCGTAGCCTAGTGGTATGGGCGTGTGCTTTAGAAACCAGTGGTTCGAATCCTGCTAGGACTCAACAATTTTTAATTGTTGTTTCCTAGTTGGTTAGGGCAATATGGGCCGATGACCCAATTGTCTGAAAAGTAAGATGATCCATGCGTCGGATGGGCTTGTAAAAAGTCGGTCCACCCACTAACCCGCATTGAACCAGCGTGGTGGGATACGGTACAAAACCCCCTTATGGATAAGGGTGATGGTCCAGCAGTGAACTATCAAAAGCTGATGATAACAATGAATTAGATTCAATTTATAAATGTCATGAGCCAAATATTTAATATTTACAAGTTCGAGATGTGATGCGAGAAAAGCGGATGTAGCTCACTGCCTCGAAAGAACGATGTTAATAACATAGAAGCTAACTTAATGAAACATAATGATATTTTTATCAGTAAAAAAAGGAAGACTGCAACCGTATGAAAAGAAAAACATCTTCAAAACGACATTCCTACTGATCGATGACGGAACTCGCAACATTACACGGAATCCAATCTCGTTTGATCTTCCCGTTATCTGTTTGTTAGCGCAAACTGTTGTGTCACTGTATCGTGTTTGATTAGAAGCGAGATCCTCGGAAGAGATCGTGATTGCTCAAGGGATTCATCTATATCAGTATAATTGGGTGTAATTTGTAAGCAAATAACTCGTGTGTATGAAGAGATATCTCACTTTCTTTCTGCTTATCAATTTTAGTTAGTAGGGTAATTTTACCAGTTGAAAAAACATTTTTCCTTGCGGCATTTTCAATCTATAAAGAGAATTTATATAGATTATTTCTAGCATAACAGTTTTAACGCAGAGCGACGGGCATTTTACCTGTTTAATCCAAATTGTAAATTACCTTCGGCGCACGGATACATCGTATTTCACATATCATGTTTCCACGCGAAATTCAATCCCGTGATCTCCGGTTGCGCAGTAAAGTTAAAAGCGACTCAGTGCTATTTAAAAAGCATGAACCCCTAGTGTACGAAGGCGGCATATAATAGTCTATAATGTAATTTTTGCGTTTGGAGGACGAGAGAGAGAAAATATTTAATAATGCCGCATAGTTTGGCATAGGACCGTATCTATCTAAAAAAGTCGAATGTCAACGCGCAAAAACTTTACGCATTCTGACTGGTAAAGAGAGGGAGGTTCATTACAAAGGCGCTGTTAAGTTTAACTAAAAGCTTTGGTACAATAAAGGACATGTATGGAAATTGCTGGGCAATTTAACCTGTACTAGTTTGAGATGCACTCTATAAATATTTTTAAAAGATATCGCCTTTTTAAAACTAAACGTTCGTGTTTTGCAAGCCCTGCATGAAAAATGCTATAAAATGTCGGGCGATCAATCAAATGAGCAGGGTTCGAAGCGTAGCAAACGTCTAATATGCCTTGAAATATTGTTACCAGTGAAACGATGTGTCATTGTCATCGTACAAACGCACCGATCGCAGTTTGAATAAATAAACACAACTCTTTTTATTATATAAATTTGCTTCATTAAAAACTTCTAGCTTCAGCCCATATAAGACACTTAATACCAAAATTCTTGTATAGTCGTCAACGTAGTCTTCATTCCGACTAGAAATAACAAAACGTAAATAGTGGCTTAATAAGTGTGTCCACTCATATCCTACTTTAGAAAGTACTGTAAAAATAAAAGAACTATTAAAATGTGCGGTAGCTAAATGGCAAACGAATTCCAACTTCCCCTGTCCCGAGGTGATAGCTGCAAAGAGTCCAAAACGTCGCTAATAAAAGTTTAAAATAAACGCGATATTTTTGTTGAAGTAAGTTTAACTTTTTAAACTATTTAAATCTGTCTAGTTTAACTTCCAGGCTTATTTATGCCATTTACAACAAATATTATGCCGAGCATTTAACAATCGTAAATAATTAAATAAAAATTATCACTAACCGCATTGGTATTTATCATCATATAACATTAACAATGCTGTCCAACGGTATTTTTTGTATAAGATCCTGACATTAAATCACCCGTAATTGGGGACATTTCTTTTCCACCAGGAGACGGCGAAATTGCTTGTTAAAACTGCTTGTCCAAGTATAGACGCAAACATTATTATTTTTTGTATATTTCTTTTACTAGTGGGAATAAATTTAGTTAGGTTTTTATAAGATTTCAGTACAGTTTTTATTAAAAATTTATTTCAGTAAAATTTTATTTTTGAAAATGCGTATATTTATTTATAAACTACTTATATATTTAAACCCTGCTATATCGGCAACATATATAAAGTGAGCTCCTAGCTTCTAAATTTCGCCAGAGCAGAAGAGGCGACCCGTGACATTGCCTGGTGGTTCCGCCGTTGAACGCCCGTTGTTGCTGAAATATCGTTGGAAACAGATAGTTTTATTGCTGATGTTCCGTTCCATGACTTATATTTTTAGTAACTGACTTCTAATAAGCATTTAAAGTGTTGATACTATAATAAACAAAATCACAAGTACCATAAAGTAATGGATAAATGACCCATTTGGGTAAAAATCTCAAAGTCGAAATTATTTGTCTATTTCTGTATACGGAATTCTTATATTTTATATTGTTATAAATTATTTTAAACTAAACATAAGTAGGAAACCTATAAAAGATATCAAATATCTATAAAAGATAAAACTTTCGAATGATACCCGAAGTATTTGTGACATTTTTATTGTTAAGCTTGCGTAACTCGATCCTTTGACTTGTATCTTCCTCTGTTCAAACATCTCATATAACTCTTCCGACATTCAAGTAAGTTAAACTAGATGTTTAATGCGTAAAAGTTTTTTCTACGCCGTAACACACGAACTATTTTAATAATCGTAAAGAACTTATTTTTATTATAAAATTGATAATATCAGATGAATGAAACAAAGAATCACATAAAAAATTAAGCGTAAAATATATTTCCTGGTCCTTGATATTTCATTTCCTCGGAGTTTCGTAATATGTTTTTAGTTTATTTTTAGATGATATTCCTCTTCATTCATAATATAAGCGTTATGAAGCCTCGAGAAATTAATAAGTGATGAGATACAAAATGTAATATAATTCAATTAAATACTGAAATATAATTATTACGGTATTTAATATATATACATTCAAAAATTAAAATTTATCACGTATTTTGATTTAAGAAAAAATATGATTTCCTACTTTCTTACAAAAATTTCAATTGACCGAAATATTCGAATGAGAAAATTTCTCAAAACCCACCGCGCTCTCTCTGTCCTGTCATTACGTATTTTTGATATTATATAAAAGTTTCTAATTTACACCAATAATAAAACAATAAAACTTTCGTGAGACACTTTACTATGAACGTATTCTATAAGGCTAAACTCTTGTGAGATCGGTATTGGTATCGGTCCGCCATATACTACAAGTTAAGGTACCTAAAAGGTTACAGAACACGCCAATGCTATCTATCATGGTGGTACTTCTAAACCTGTAGGATGTGAGACATAATTTGTTAAGTTTAACGCCGAAGTAGACATTGCTTTTTAATAAATTACCAAATATATTTTAAAATTTGGGCTTACTCGGAAGCGACTCATAAGGATTACATAAGATTTCTCCTCTTTAAAACATCTACAAAACCGTAAAGCGTATTTTTTTATTAGAACAATCTAATTAAACATTCTAATTGAATAGAAGCTAGCGGTGGTAATAATTAAGTGAAACATTCTGAGCATACATTCATAACTTTAAGCCTCTTCATTATTAATGATGCCGTCTAATGCGATTAAACTCGCAGATAAAGATTGGAAAGCACTAAACTAACCCTGTAAAACAAGAACAGTACGAATTAATGTAGCCATTACCTTAGATGATTATTCAATAGTAATAGTTTATCAAATTAGATAGAAGTACGTAATGCTTATAAACACATTTTTCAAGTACCTATGCTACTTGGTCGAAGTAGAATTTAATAGTACTCACGTATTACAAGATATGACACAAATAAGAGAAAACATACATAATATAAAGAGCCCGAATCGTCGGAAATAAATATAAAGAATTACGTTGTAGATCTACGACGAATAAAAAATCTGGTCGAAAGAAACGAAACGTATAAAGGATTTAGCGTTAAAAGCCCGCAATGTTCAAATGTATGATACTCAAAATTTATCGTGATATACCTGAGCTGAACAAAAGATGGAATCGACGTAAATAAAGTCTAATGACAAACCTATTTGTCGAAAACATATTTGTTGAAAATTCTGGCAATACCATAGATTTAACATAGCTTCGGGACTGAAATCGTCCGCGGACTGCCAACGAGAACGTGGTCGCTTCAGGCACCATTCAAAAATTCCTTATTAGATTGAGGCTCTGTGGAGGTCTTATGAACGTCAATCTACCAACGGTTCGGAAGGCTTGACCTGTCCAGAGAAGAACTGGCAAGAAACTCTGCGTACGTATTTTTTTAATATTTATTCCGAGTCCTAATTGGGGCTAGATTAATGTATAATACGGCTTAGTTTGTCAAAATTGTATCGCATAGAATACTGCAGCAGCGCATTTAGCGAACCATGACATTGGCTCGTCGCGTTCGCCGCACTTGCCAAACTATTATTGGAAGCAGCCACTTTTAATGTTTCAGTTTGAATAATTATACCTTTATACACTTGTGTAAATTGAAAACTAGTAGCTAGATATAGAGAGTATGAATTGCAGAGTCATTTTATACTTAGTACACGTAGCAACAGAAGTACATATAAAATTTCAAGGTTAGTCGGTTTGCATAAATTTCGACAAAATTTCATGAGCACAATGGACCATTAGCGTGGATTACTTTCTGTAATGTCTCCTGAGTATGGAATTACTAAACTGGAGCTAAAATTCTCGCTTGGTGGTTATTTAAAATGGTAAAAAGAAATATTATTTTTTATTATTAATTATGAATCGCAGCACTGTTTACTGCCGTATTATACTTTCCGCATATTAGTTTCGTGCGAAATGTTGAAATATTTTCGGCATTGACCTCAAAACAACTCTACCTTCTACTATATCGTTAAATATTAGAAATAATTTTATTTACATTTAAGAATTAACAAAAAGTTACGACCAAATGCAATGCCAGGGGTAACACCTATGCGCTGCCTACATGAGGCATAGATGTTACGTCTCGTTTGCCCAATACGCTGGTTACGGTGCCCTTAAAAACAGAACACAGTAGGGTTTTATACACTGCCGCTTTGCGGCAGAAATAGACACCGCGGTGGTACCACCCCAGACGCCCCCCCGTAATAGGGGACCACCCACCTCCAAAACAATATTCGTATTATGTAGTGTATTATAAATGTTCGTCGGTAGCGCGTAAGCTTAGTTATAGCTCGTTTTAATTAAAATTACTTAGTACTTGCAACATTTTAATTATAATCCCTTTTTATGAACTGTTATTATAATCATATCGTATTAAATTTCACAAGGATCTGATATTATACTTACTTAGATAGCTTCGTGGGCAAATTATCACAATTCTTAAAACATGTGTAGGAATAGAATCTTTATTAAGTTAATTATAATTTTTGGAGGACGATCGTAGACTATTAAACACTACATTTTTTTTTTAACTATTATTCTCACTTTTTGCTTTATGACTGAATAGTAAATGAGTAAAATTAGCAAACTTATTTTAAATATAGTTATATATTTGGAAATAAACTTTAATGTTGTTCTGATGCTTCAATTATTTAAGTTACTAACGTGTTTATTAAGTAATTAGTGAAAGAGATGTTTTTTCTTCTTGTGAGTATAATAATGGATGCTGAACCGTTGAAAAATGTTCCACGACATATATATTGATACTGTAATACAATGGCAGTAAAAGATTAAGTGCTTCTCATTAGTCGCGGGCAATTCATCACGAGGCAGGCTCATGTGTATTAGTATTAGTCGGACAGAGGCGAGAGATCAGCGCAAAAATTAATAAATAAGCCGCTACAAATTAAGCTTGGGAAATAAGGAAGCGTACGTTCTCCTTCACAAGTTTTAGTTATAGGGAAAAGAAGGTTAATTAGTTTGTGCAATATCCTTTATAGTATTAAGTACCTGAACTCTGAAAAAATATAAAACGGCGAATAAGATGTTCTTTGTATGTATTTTAAGATCCTACTAGCGTGGATTTAAGGTCAATGTTAAGAGTTACTATGGCAATAAAAGCACCCAATGTATATAAACTTTTTTATGATACTAAAAATGTATCAAAATAATAAATTTAGTTTAAATATTTCTATACAAAATGCATATTTAATAAATGAGTAATTAATATAAAATCTAATAACTGCAAGCAACTAAATTTACTTTTCCA
The DNA here is from genome assembly GCA_029286875.1 of Lamproptera curius. Taxonomy (NCBI): domain Eukaryota; kingdom Metazoa; phylum Arthropoda; class Insecta; order Lepidoptera; family Papilionidae; genus Lamproptera; species Lamproptera curius. The sequence continues at coordinate 276,669 of JAGSMT010000234.1, read as the reverse complement.
TGAAAAATAAATTCAATATTTACAATGACGGGCTTGTCATCAACCATCGCTAAGCAATATTATAGTTTTAAAATGAAAAATCGAATACATTAATCTTAAAATTTCTATGGAATATTTCTTTCTTTCCCGCATTGTCTTTCTTTTATATCCCTTTTTGCAATCTTTTTACACCGACACCGTGATTTCGTAATATTTCATTTTCTTAAGATCACTTTGCTAGTGCCAAGAAAATATTTTTATGAGAACTTTCCATTATTATTTTCGATGTCGACGGAAATAAGACTAGCAAACCATGTTTATGTTTAATAGTTTTTTGATCTAATGTAGAAATTATGAAGGTCTTCAAATACATACTTATTAAGAAAACATTTGAAATTAACATTACACCTCTGTAAATCATAAATGGTACTAAACTAACATGATTTTATATTGTGTAGCGACTGCAATCAAATGTCGCAGCTGGTCGCCATGAAATATTTAATCGTAGCGCCGTTGCCAAATCGCCGAGGCAACGGTCATATTGTTACACCTGAACTGTAACGGCTGCCATCGGAGTTGTTTCGAACAGGGCGCGAAATCTACGCACTTCACTACTATTATATTATTGGTTGCGTAATTCCTTACTTCAGTTATAATGGTATGCTAATTAATATAAAAAGTACGCAATAAACCTATTTGTATGGAACATTATGATCATCGTCAGCTGTGGTAGTCCACTGCTGGATATAAGTCTCCCCTAATGCACGCCTTTCCGTTAGAGGGTTTATGGACCGTATCCCACCACGCTGGTACAATGCGGGTTGGTGTTTGGATCGACTTTTAACGTGCCTTCAGATAATTGGGTGATTGGCCCTAATTGTCCTAACCAACCAGAAAGCAACGATAACATAAAGTTGTTTTCTCGCGGGATTCGAACCCACGACCTTCGGTTTATAAGGCATAGGCCAAAACCGCTAGGACACAGGTGGTAACAGAAATAGTAATGTTTGGAAATTATTATCTTCGCACACGTCGCAGTTGGTATGCAATACATGTCGGAGCTCGCGTACTAACGCAAGCAAACTTATAAATAACCGCCTGTTGTTATTTCCTCGCAATTCAATTTATAAATAGACGATGTTATCAGTCTGCGAATAACTATTGCAGCACATCTACTGAAACACTATTGCAATATTATCTAATTGGGGATAGACGTCGACTTGCAATAAGATTGGCAATTTATTGCGAGCTCCTTCGGATCAAGAAATGTTTTCTTCATCTTTGTGAACGACCTTTCATTCTTCGGAATTTGCTATATTACGTATAGGTATCGTCGCTGCAATTAATATAACTTTGATTTATTAGATTAGGTAATTTGCAATTCATAATCAATTTAATATACTTGTTGTGACGTTAATTATTCAATAGCATATTGTTTTTCAAAGGCGTATAGGCTTATTCGGTCAGTTCGTAGCTGCGAAATTGAATTTTTCGCTCTATCCGTGGTGCATGCATGTGAAATATTGTCACGTATATTGGATTTTACTACTCAATTCTATTGTTCCAATAAACAAAGACGGGTCGGCGAGCAATAACGTTAAAACGTCATGAACCTGTAGTGGAAACTATTCGTATCATGATTGTTATTTATCCCGATAGGCGATATAAATTATTGAATACCTTCGTACGTTTCAGTTTCAAGTAGTGAAGTTGAAAATTGCAAAACTATGCTGCATTTTTATACATTATTTTTATACATCTTAAACATTATTTCTAAATAAAAAAACTAGTCTAAGTGGAAAATTTTAATTATTTCAGTGAGTTGCCATAATGTAAATTGTTAAAACTAATAAATTGTATACATTCAATATCCTTTTGGAATCGGTTTTCTTGTGTAGTTGTAAAAGTTGTCTTAGAAATGAAAAATGAGCAACCAATAAAATCGAGGCATCTTCGTCTATCAGACTTGAAGTTCGTCCAACGGTGAACTATTTTTAAGAGCGCGGTATAATTCCGTCTGCATTAATGCCCTGGTACATTGTAGACGCGTGCAAGAGAGGCTCATCAATCAAGAGCAGGGAGATGGCATTGTGAAATATTGCCGTCGTGTCGTTGCCGCGTCGTCGGCCCCGAGGAGCGGGCGGGCACGTGACGACTGCGACACATTTTTCTTCATCTACTCAGGGCATTCCGTAAATTTAACTGAATTCTAAATTAAATACCTTTTTCATTGCTTACTGGCTGTTGCGCGCGACTTCACCCACGCGGTAATATAAGAATATAAAGCTGTTTGTTTTTTAGCTTAAGTTACTGACAGTTACATCAGCTAGCTTCAAGTGAAAGTCTCGTCAAAATCTGACCAGATATTCGAGAGATTAACCAGAACAGACCGACAGACAGATTGACAAAAAATAAAAAGTGGAATATGTTATATTGTTTTGTTATATGTTAATTTTTCGCAATATCATTTAAAAACGGTTATTTTGATTTTGCAAACAGACAGGGTAATTTTATTTATTTGTTCAGATATAACGTTCACAAACTGAGGAATAAAGCAAACATATATGCAGATTACAAAAAATACTTTTAAACTGATTGATAACCAATAATGCTCTTTAGAGAATTTTTTACTTCATAAAAATGCATTAGCGACTAAAGTATCGGCTTTAGTAAACGAACATCATTTTGAAAACTTAGAATTCATTGACAACGAATAATTTTCTGTGTTCGCTATCCGTCGTGTTTCAATATTTTGCCATCTTAGCAATAAATCTGCAGCAATCAAATATTCCAATATGCATTAGGTTTATCAATTTGATAGTATCTTGGCAAACAAAGGATTTCTTAATTATAAAGCGAAATTGGCTACGAGCGGCAAGTTCGTGGACGAACGATCTACATTAACCTTGGTCTGGACATCTGTCTGTCTGTATTAGTTTCGGTGAGCTATTGCCCTCAGTGGGCAATGCGTGGGCCAAGAGTTTTATGGCTGTTTCCCTTGTTTAATCGAGTTCAATTTACGGACTGCAATCAATTGATAATGCGTTGTATAAACACTATTTTATATTTGATGACAGCTGATCTGGTAACATTTGACAAGTGTACATTATATAAAATATTTTTTCGGTTACACAACGCTGGTAAAAACGAAAAAAAATATTAATAACGTCCTTTTCAATCATATATAAAAATATCGTTTTCAATAATAAAAATCAAGTAACCAATTTTATTTATATCAGCAATTTATTAAGTTAACATTATGTATGTCTCTGTAAAATTTAATTCAGTTTTGTAACATTAGATTTTAATATAAAAAAAATAAATATTAGATAATAAACACGAGGAAAGTTATAATTCCCTGCTATAGATTCCACCTCTATTAATTTTCACCATTATATAGACTCGTCCTGATTTTGTCTGTTCAAGAATATTTTCTTAAATATGTAACTGGTACATTTGGATTTTTGTGAATTGATCACATATTTGTACGTATTATAAAATCAGACAGCAAAAACATCGAGTTAGCGATGTCAGTAATAATTCATGACTTAATCGTGGTAATATGTATGCTTTTATTAATGTATTCGGCGAGCGATATTCCGACCGTTGACATTTTTATTATGTTGCGGTCAAACTGGTTTTCGCTGATTTATAAACATTATTAATAAACATAAGCCATTGAGAAAGGTTAACTTTCAAAGTCAAAGTCAAAAAATATTTATTCAGTTTAGGCTCCAGTGAGCACTTACGAACGTCAAAAATTCACCACAGGTTCAAAATCTCAGACCTGTCCAGAGAAGAACCACCAAGCAACTCTGGTCTTTTTTTATACATTCGTACATATAATTTTTGTATTTTTAGAACATACAAAATTTAATCAATACACAAATTATGTAGTCATAAAATCACCAGGAGATCAGCTAATGCAGAACATGAACTTCCAAAGATCTTAGTTCTAAATGTAATTCAATGTTATGCTTCTGTGATCATTGTTATCTTGACTACTTTACGATAGCTCGTGTCGTTAAATTGTCATTTTATTAATTATATATTTTAATCCTATTATACTATACAGATCTTTTTCTTTTAATATTATAAAAATGCATACATGATATATAATAATCGTTAAATATTATGCAAAATCTGCAAGTTGCCTCAAATTTTCGAAGAATTCTGCATTTTCACTTTACAAAAATACGTTGAAAAGTTACAATAGCGCCACTTTCTAGTGCACTCGACTTTAGAGCCACTGCGCGGCACTCATGTTATTATTCTTAATACAATAGGAGCATCACGATGTCATTCGAAACTAAAATTTTATGAACAGTCCCAACCGTGATAATTTTACTGATCATGTCTTGGATAGAAGTAAACTAGCTATAATGCTTTTACTTTTTTACATTGCTGTATTCATTGTATTCAGCCAATAAAATAAGTAAAATTATTTGTACAAATATCAATTACGCATTAACATAATTTATACAAATCAATGTAATTTGTTTCCAATGTACTTCTACATCTAGAAAAGATGTGACTAGAATTGGTGTAATAAAAAATGTGTGCGTGTACTAGCGTACACTCGTAAGAAGTGAAACTTCTTTATGACGTTATTTTTCAAAAAAAAAAATCACCATCATCATCATCAGCCTGTGATAGTCCACTGCTGGACATAGGCCTCCCCAAATACACCCCTATCCATTTGAGGGTTTTTGGACCGTATCCCACCACGCTGGCCCGATGCGGGTTTAAGAAAAAAAAAAAAAAATGTTACATTAAATTTTTCTCCAACCCCGATAAAGAAGTTTCACTTCAATTAGTACCAACAAAACGACAAAAGAGGATTCCATCATTCACATTTGTGAATTGTAACACGTCAAGAAGCCGAATTAAGCAGAAATATTGAAATTAAAATGTAAACTAGTTTATTTTATATACCCAAGTTCACATAAACATAAATTCAGCCCATTAATTTGAAGATAAAAAATAAGATAAATAATTTTTCAAATATACGTAATTATTGTTAAAATTTTTGTATGCAACTTTAGAAATGTTCGTTGAATTAAGCGCTAGATGGCGCATAACATGAAAGCGCTTGAGGCGCAAAGATGGCGCGTAACGAAAAATTGTGGCGCGTAACAAAAAATGCTACATACAAATTTTTTTTCCAACCCCGATAAAGAAGTTTCACTTCAATAATTTTATATATCATTCAATAGCGTATCTACCATAAGCGTTAAAACCAGTCTAATTTACAATCTGTGTTATTTCCATTAAAACATTACTATATTAGGTGTGGACCTAAATAAACTTAACGAACGTAATACCACCAAAGTTAAGCCACGAATTATAGATGAGCCCGTGTTCGTAAGTCTGTGAACTAAAGAACTTTGCTAAAGAACCCAAAACTTTTAAGCTTTGAAAGTAACGTTTCTGATTAAATTTATTTTAGATTTGAAACAATGTGAACAAGAAATATAAGTCTATGGATTGATTGAAATACATGTTTATTTTTTACTGTTTCAATGTACGTATAAAGTGAGTATCTATTACATTTTCAAAGATTATACATTTCCATTTCACAAGGGACCATTATGCCGTAGTAACCCCAGATTGAACTGTGCATCTTCATCACGGTTTCTATTTATGCCGTACATCAGCAGTGATCGTATGATCTGAAGGGCACTATAGCCAGCGTAATTAGTTGGTAAACGAGATGTAACATCCCACGATTCAGGGCGGTGAGCGGATTTGTAGGGCCTTACGCTATTGTCCTTATTGACAGGGCGTATCACATACCATCATGTGGACGTCCTGCTCATCTCATCGCAAAAAAAGCTATCCATAACGTAAATTTTGTGCACCGACACTTCTCCCCGAAGATTGATCAATTGTGACGCAGCATAACCTAAATCATGATTCCACCCAAATCACACGTCATTGTAACGTTGGGGTCGTTTCAAAATTGTCACGGATGTAACATTTTTATGATGTAATCGGTTGAAAAATATAATATTTCAAAAGGTTTTAAAAAAATTGAGAACTATTTATTAAATAATGGCATCAATAATCCCTATGTATCTAGGATGCTTACTTCTTATAGTTTATGTATTTCATTATTTACATAAAATTTAGCATTACAAGATAAACATGTGAAAATGTAAACATAAAATATATTTAAATGTTGTTGTAGTTGCATGTTTTTTGTCAATAAAACATTAAACTCACAATATATCTAAAAGATTCATAAAGCTTTAGATGTAGAGCCGAATAAAACAATAAGCCCGTAACAAATAGAACAGTCACTCGAAATAGGGTCGACAAAGATTTAATAAAAGTTGAGCACAAGAACAGAGTGTGAACAGATTTGCCAAAGGTAATAAATTATATATATGTATATACACACACAGCTATATGTAACTCTATTACATTTCATTCGTATAAATCATACAAAAAATAATAAGGTTTGGAGCAAACTTACTTTTACTCTATAAGTCAAAGTAGTTAAGTCACCGCCATAGTGCATTTTAGGAAGTGGCAGTGGGCAGGTTATATAGTCAAAAAAAATTGATGGCCGATGGGCTAAAAAGGTTGTGGAGTGGAGGCCGCGTTTGGGAAGACCGATCAGATGGAATGCTGATCTCCGTGCAGTAGCCGTTTAAAGATAGCAGCGAGCACGAAAGGATTGGCCTTCATGGCGTTCATTGAAAGAGGCATACGCCCAGCAGTGGTCGGATAAAGGGTGTTAATGATAATGATGAAGTTAATGTTTACAGTCAATTTTACGAAAACGAGATTTTTTTTCATAATACCACAAAATAACAAGAGTAATAATGGCATGTAAATAAATTCGTTCAACGAAAAACTGGTTCAGAGAGATGTGCGAGAGTTACCAAAAGTTTTCGTAGATTCAAACGGACTTGAAACATAGTGAATTCGGTAGTAAAACCGACATGCGATGGCCCGAGGGACACTTATATAGGAAATGTTTGCGAAGAATCCTTCTCGACATTCTCCTATATTTATAAGAACATCTTCCAAACAACCCGACACGGCCGCAATACTTTTTCTCTTTATGTTTTGAAACAAAATTTTGTGTTACAAAAAGTTCTTCAGGCTAAAGTAATCAGAGTTTACAAAAGTGTATTTCATATTTTTAAATGACTGTATTAAACAAGCTCCATTGAATAGAAATATGCCACAAAACATTTATTGTTTTATCTATTCGGCAAGGTTGAAACAGTTAAAGCAATAAAAAATGTGTGCAGAAGTTTTTTCTCTCAAAGTTTTGAAAATTTACAAAACGGAGAAGACTAATTGGCTTAAGTTGCGAATGTTCGTGATTGTTTGTGAATGTAATTTATTACCGTTGTATAAACATTGTTAAGAATAATTTTTTCTATCACGAAAATAATATTTCTCACAAATTTAGATTATCATTCGAAATATTAATGGAATGAATAATAATACTTTATTTATAAATAAGTTCAGCAAAGCAGATTTAGACTAAATTCATAAAAGAGACCAATTTAAAGAAAACCACTCAGGTTTTCATTTTCTGAATGAATCCAAAGAAGTTTTACTGAGACCGAAGCATTTAGAAAATCAGTGCAGAAATGTTTTACGATAACAGAGGGTTAAAGTATTCATGGAACTCGTTTAAACTGCCGCTTTCTATTGTAATACTGGAAGCAATTCACTGAGAACTTCTCAGCTCTCGGCGTATTAAGGCGATAGAGGGGAGCTTATAAAATTCAGATGACAACTCTAACTATGAAGGCCGCCTGGCCACTTCGAAAACTTTGCACTCATAGCGATATAGGTACTAATGAAAATTTTTATTAAAGCTTTGTGCTAAAAAAATATTTGGATGTTCTCTCGTATATTACCTAATATATTGTAATGTATTATCTAATACATAAATACATTAAGCTTTCTAGTAATGAATACGTCTGACCTCAAATTCTGGTAGTATTACACAACCGTGAACTTTATTTTTACAACAATGTTTATCCACAGAGATTAAAGCTTTTTCTTATAAAACAGACCACGTTTTTGATTTCAAACATCGACGTTACCTATCATAAGCCTAGACAAACCAACTCTATCTGTTATATTAAAATTAAGAGATTATTTATAAATACAATTACGGGGCATAAAACGGAATGAGCAATCAATTCGTAGTTCTGAACAACTACCGACGAAAGCTTTGCATAATATATAAGAAAATGCAATATAGATAATAGTGACGCAATGAGACGCGATTTTAATAAAAAACTTTAGCACAAAAATTAAATATGTAACGTTTATACTATTGGACTATATTTGAAGGTCACCCTTCAAATATAGTCAAAATAGCTACTAATTTTATTACTAGGCAGTGTTCACACAACTATCTTTATACTAAAGTACGTTGTAGTTTACATATATTAGAGCAATCCAGTTGTACAAGTTTATTAATTGTCCTCTTAGCAACATTTGGCGATGGGTATTTAACTTACGTAACAGAATATGCAAATGTATAACTTCAATGTTAAGTACCTTATCAGAATAAATACAGGAAAAACTTGTATATTTTGCTAATGTTTAGACACTTTTAGGTTTAATATGGTAATACAATACGGACTTCTTCTTTAACGGTCTTTACATTTTAAAATAAAAAAATGTCTTTAAATAATATACAAACAGCACAATAAATATTATACATTGTTTAAAAATCTTAAGCTTTAGCTTTCTCTTATCTATCTAAAGCTTTTGTTAATATTTATCCTTACAGTGTTGATTGTTGGGAGAGTATTAAGACAAGTTCAATAACATTTAATGTTCAATTTAAAAACAAATTCTATTAAATATTAAGGTTTTTATGATCGCTACGAAAGTTATTTCGGCATTGACCTTTTTTTTGATTCGACAAGGTGAACGGACAAATGTTGAAATTCGTGACAGTTCTTTGTATGTAATGCAGGACAATGGGCACCAGGATTCCATAAATAATCGACGGTGCGCCGAATGTGATAGTGCACAAAAGCGGATTTAATGCGGTTGAAATGGAGGCACTCAGTCGGATATGTGGAGTGGCGCTGCGAAGCCAAGTCCACTCTCCCAACACGCGATTAATTTTGAAGTATCGCGGGGTTAAGCTAATGCTCTGTGACAGTTTAAATGATATCTCCCGCGAACGATTCAATTGGGTACTTTATAAAAAAGAATTACTCGTTTAATTTATGAGTCGGTAATATGTAATAGAATTATATTTCTATTTTATTCATATAAATTATACATGCTTATGAGTGGTATAAAACGGTGTTTTAGCACTTTTTGCTAATTATAAAGAAGCATTTTAGCTAATTTTACTTTGTAGTAATTTAAAAAAGCTTAAAGTGATCATTTAACATTATTTACTACTAGACTACTTAGATAATGTAATGTAAACCTTCAAAATTAGAAAAAACCACCGACAATGTTAAAACTATGATACCTATTTGTAGAACTAGTCTCAATCTCATTATCAGCCTGTGTTAGTCCACCGCTGGACATAGGCCTTCCCTAATGCACGCCTCCTTCATTAGGGATTCTTGGACCGCATACCACCACGTTGGTCCACAGCAGGTTGGTGTATGGACCGATTTTTTACATGCCCATTCGACGCAAAAAAAATAATCAAGAAGATTTTATTTGCTATCATTTCTCTACGTGCTGCTGTACGAATCGAAAAACAAAATTCTTGAATCTTCAATAAAGGCACAATAAGTTTGATTTATCACATAAAGTCAAGTGAGAACTGAACATAAGTGATGTTAAAAACTCATCAAAGAAACGTATACTGCTGTGATACGTTCTTAAGTTTTATTGCCACCTTTGACCTAAATCCTTTAATGCAGACTGTAAAAAGGAATGGTCATTCTCCACTTCGTCTATACTTAATGTCTAAAATAGTTATCACTCTCTATTTCAAGATTTAGTAAACTAACAACAGCACAGACATGTTACCTAATGTATATTCATTTCAAAATAATAACATACAGTCTTTTGTAATTAAAATTACTCTTGTCATTATTTTCTGAGGTATTGCGTAAAACGGAAATTTACGGCCGAATTCACTCAATTATAAAACTAACTGCAACTATATAAGGTCAATACATATTAAAAGCAGTTAATTTTTTCCCTTTTGTTTTACTTACAAAAATGCTTTACTATAATTTAAATAAGTCATTATTTAAAACTTATCTGCTTTCATGTAAAAAGATCTCGTTGCAAAATGTATTTTTTTGTTGTCTACGGTTTGTATTTTAATATGCAGTAATAAATTTCGCAGTCTGATGAAGACTGATTTGATCTCTGTAATTTGAATAAGATTAATCTGTACTCCTTTTACTAAGATTAACATTAAACTCGAAATGAACGTTGCCGTTTGTAATTAACTGTATTCAATGGAAGGTTGGAATACAAATTACTGCACGTTTTATTAAAACACATAAAAGTTAACTTGGCGGAGTAACGAGTGCGCTTTACAGCGCCTAAAAAAATTATTAATTAACTAATGCAGTGATTTGGTGGTGTATTAAAATGCTTTTGCTTTTGTTATATTAGTATATGCTGGAAGCTTTCAGATGTACGCAGGCTCAGTAAAGATAGGGCGATGAACATTTCTTTGCAGCGTAGATAAATTTCTTGTTATTGTTGCTCTAATTAATTAATATGTGGTCTAGCGGTATTGAACCTTGCTTTATAAATCGGAGTTCGTGGGTTTAAATTCCACGAGGATTCAACTTTGTGCTATCGTTGTTTTCTGGTTGGTTAGGACAGTTTGGGCCGATCACCCAATTGAAGTAAAATGATCCATTCGTCGGATGGGCATGTAATAAGTCGGTCCACCTACCAACCACTCAGCAGTGGACTAACACAGGTTTTAATTGCGTGTAATGTAAGTTTTATTACTGAAAAAGAGTTGTAACCACTAGAATTATATTCAATACGAAAACAACAAAACAGCATAAAATAGATATAAAATATTTCTATATGCTATTAATAAACCAAACAGAAAATCATATGCTGGAGAGGTACACTATTGCGAAAGTAAATAAGGTTATATGAAAATTAAATTTAGCTTTCTAGCAATGATTTCTTACAACAATACCGACTTGTCAGCAAATCAGTTAAGACAAAGACTAAGAGCAAACAATAAAAACAAGGTACATAAAATATAATAAACTATATGTTGTTTATTGGCTCTTTCTAAAAATCAAGACAAGAAATAAAGTAATTATTTTTATTTTTCTTGCAGTCAATCAAAATAAATATTTAGTATATTCAACATGGTGCAATTAAACTTTATCAGTATAATTTTGTTTACGTTTATCGCGTTTCTTAGTGAATAGCATCGTGATAACGACCACTATCGTATCTAGATCTTAGTAATTAACATCAAAGGCCGTGTTAAGAGAAGCAACAGAAGCATGACATCAGCCGCATTATGTTCTGTCTTAATCTAGTAATAACATAACAATTAACTTCGTTACAAATAGTAGTGGAAAGTAGCAAAAGCAATTTCGTTATATTGAACTAATTTTCTTAATTTAAAGTATTTTATCCAGTATATCTTTAATTGGTAACTCATTAATATTTTGGATAAAACTAGTTTATGAGAAGAAAAATTGTAAACGCCGTTTGAATCTTATAGTAAACTACTATATAAACTTAAAGACAGATCGAAAACTCTACTTTACCCGGAATGGTGAAATTGCCACTAAAGGCGAAATAAAATATAATATTTCACACCCCAATACGCCTAGTATCTTGAAAGCATTTATTTGCGGGTAAAACTATTTTATGGAAATTTCATTGGACCCATTCGTCCTCAAATTTCATAGTGATAACATTCCATTACATTATTTCAGAAATAGTATAAAAAGCCTCAATTTGTTTGTGTTCGTGTAAAAGAAGTTCATTTATTGTACGTGTAACCAATTTAAGAAACAAAAATTTAAATGTTTATGAGTATAAGTTAATTGTCTTTGTATCGAACAACATTCGAACATTATTATTGTTAATTTACTTTTTTAATACGAGGGTATTATACAGTGATAAGTTTTCAAAAATAATAATACTCGACTTGTAAAAAAACATCAAACATCAAAAAAATTAACGACGAGATATAAAAGAAAAATACATGTAACAATAGGATGTTACGTCTTATTAAAGGCAATCATCATAACTTATCATTTTGGTGTCGAAAGTAATGATATCTACAAAAAGGTAGGATTCCCATTTTGCAGACAATCTCTTGGGACCAAGGAAGGTCCGGTTAAAAGAAGACCCGCTGGCATTGTGGACATTACCGTTTATATTACTTATTGGATGGGATTTATTTCGAAAATTCATAATATGAATGACGAAGTAAACTCACGTAGAAATGTATATTAAGTTTATTTGATTAAAAGTATTCTTATCTATTTTTAAATAGTATTATTATTGCTAAATCTGGTCACTCCTATGTAGATTAGGTAAAACTCTAAAACGCTGCGAAAACAAATTGAACAGTAATAAATCATCGACATTTAAAGAATTTTACAGATGACCATCTTAAAGTAAGATGGTCATCTGTAAAATTCACTAACAGTATTTTATATATTTTCAACAGATTCCTTATAAGAAGGTTTGCGAGCGAATTAAAGAAACCGTAGGCTCTTTATTTTACTATCCATTTTATTTTAAGAATTTAGGAATAAAGTTTGTCTTAGTAGCCTTTACCAGTAGTGATTCAATTACATAAAAAACCCTAGCGTAATTATAATGCCAGCTCTGTAATGAAGCCATCAATGAGCAAAACATAATATATATTTTACTAAGAGTTATTGAAATAATGCTGTTGAGAGAATAACATGTCAGTCATATAAGAATTAAAATTTTTAAACTGAAAATCCGTAAATTGTTTTCAATGTCTAGTATTCACGCAATTATACTTTATCCTAAATGCCAGAATTAATTAAGCAATGAACAGAATTAATTAGATCACTTCAGTAGTATTATTCTCACTCTTTTAAGGCGAAATCATGTTTTTGTTGAATGGTTCATACAGATAGTCATTGTGAAACGGGCTAGTTCCCGGGTTTCATTTTTAATTTTCACACAGGTCCCCTTGGCTCGGCAAGGGGAATGAATATTAACGTTTGTGAAAAAATCCTTCTGTCATGTTGTATAATAGGATTTATTTGCAAATTTTCTTGAATTTGCTTCAATCATTTTTAAAAAGAGAGACTAGCGCGGCTTTGAGGCGTAGTTTTAATTTCCGTATTCATTTCAAACTGCGTTAACTGCGAAAGGATGTTTTTTCTTGCTTATTAATATTATTATTTCAAATATAAGTGTAGAAAAGAACGGCAGTCCTTAAAGCTATTGTATGGGGAAGTTAAATTAAACTTTTAACTAGGTATTATTCTTACTTGTATTGCAATTCCAATCGTAAATTTATAAAATATTTTTAAGTAAAATTTTATATTTAAAAGTGTTTTATTAAACTTTTTCTTATTTGAGTACACTTATACTTTGAGTTGGTTTTGCTATAAAATAGTTTTTTAGATAATTGCATACTCAACAATAATTATATTTATGTTATTTATACATATATAGCCTAATTGTTATTACCGTAAGTACCATAACTAATATAATATTGTAAGTTCAAACCGTCATAACATTAAACTCCGGAATATTTTAAGCGCACTTCAAAAACTTTTCTCAGTACCCAAAATACAAATAAAAATCAAACCTTTTCTGGTCTCGCGTGCCGCAGTAGATATATTCAGTTCACAGATCCCGATCTATTATCACTGAATCTGTCACTTGTAACACACACTCGTCGCGTGGAAACTTTGATAGGTAGAAGCGAGAGCGACTTGTTAGGTAGAACGCACGCGGCGTCGCAAAGTTTACTGAGCGTTGGGCGGCCGCTGCCCGCCCTCCCCGCCCGCCGCACGGCCGCGGATCCGACGTGGCACAGCGGCGGATGTAAGCAACACCGCGGATCTACGGTTAAACGGCCGAAGATAGAGATGTAACATAAAATTATCGCTAGATACGAGTCTGCATGTTTAAGAATTAATAGTGATTTTGGTGTTGTTTTTTTTAATATAAAAATGTGAGTTGTACCTTATTTGATAAATGTACACTATTTATGGTAATTTACAAATGCAACGTTAAGTCTGTGTTGTAGCGTTTAACGTTCAGTCACGTCGTTAGTCTACTACGTTAATAGGCTTAGGAAAAAGGACTCTAAAATGACACGTGAAATAAATTTATCGTTGTCGTTTAGCGTGTGAGAATCGTAAGTATCGTAATACTAGAGTGAGTACAAAAGTGGTTAAACACTGTTCTAGTAATTTTTATTGGGTTTATTAAAATTAAGACAAATTTAAAGTTAGCAAACATCAGTCATCATCATCAGCTTTATAATCACTGGACTAAAGACTAGTCTCTAATATATACTTACTTTATATGATTTCGTACGATTTTCACAACGCATTGTCCAAATCGTGTGGGTAGATCACCATTTAATCTAAGAGGATCATTACCTTTCAGACAAATTCAAATATAAGCTTCAGTTTTAACTAACTAGAAACTTCAATGAAAAATCTGTTAGATATATACGTAATTAATACTTTTCCTTACAACGTTCTATGACCAAACAGAGCATGGAATTAATAAAAACAAAAGCAAATAAAATTAGAGTTGGGATCTTAACAACTAAGAATAAAGATTTCACTTATATTAATCTTAGTCATGAGCTATTACTTTTGAGCAATTTAAAATAATTACTCTGAAATTCAAACCATTAGAATTTGCAATCGACGAATCCTTAACTCATTAACTTAAATATGGTAGAGTTTTAATTACTAGGATTAATTAAAAATCATGTTAAGAATTGATAGTCATTAAATTCTTCCATATTTTCATTTAGAATCACTTAACATTAATATAATAATTATAAAAATTAAGAAAGTAAGATTGGGATCTAAAATAAGCCTAGAGTTGTGTAGTAAGGTGCTTTGAACCGAGGTCAGTTGGTCTAGGGCAACTAAAATTATTTACCCTCTGAGCAATTCTAAACGGAAGTGGGAATTTTCACGATCGCGACGAAGGTACGACTCTCTTCTTGTTAATGGTAATTTTATTACTACGGGTAAATTATGCCACGCCATGTCTAATGCATTGTTAAGTATTCAAATCTCCGTCAGCAATTAGTCTTTGCGTTAGAAGTTTCACTGTGCTGTTAATATACATACGTATATATTAACAGCAAAGTACGTAAATACATATAAACATACATCCATATAACTGCCTCCGTAGCTTAGTGGTAAGGGAGGGTGCTTTTGAAACCGGAGGTCGTGGGTTCAAATCCTGCGGGGAATTAACAAACTTTCGTTATTGTTTCCTAGTTGGCAATTTGGCGATCACCCAATTGTCTGAAAAATAAGATTATCCATGCTTCGGATGGCGTAATTGGCTTACTTCTGAGTCGTGTCGGTTATCCGTCCCATCGGGCTTTGAGAGTATAAGGAACAGGGAGTGCGCCTGTGTTTACGCGTACACTTGTGCACTATAATATCTCCTGTGCAGTTAGCTGTATTCTAATATAGATCGGCCGTCGTAGTCGTAATCGACTGGAGAACATTATTACTATTAAACATACATATATCAATTCTAGCTTTGGACATTTGCAAAATTTGCATATTACACCTTGACTGTTCTTTTCATAGTCGAATATTGTTGGCATTAAAAGCTTGCCGTAAAGCAACTAGTTTATGGAAAAAAGGCATAAAAATGCATTTCTACGTATCTTTTTAATACCATTCTGAATAAATCATGTTGCGAGCCCAGCTGTTAAAATATCCAATAAAATTCTTTAAGGTTTTAAGAATGAATTTTCACCATACCATTATTACATTTATAACTGTTAGTGTTTGTTATTTACATACATTTTTTATTGTTTAATTTCTTATAATTGTCGCTTTCTATTTCAGTAATTTTTTATGTATTAAATTGCATTTGCAAATTCCTTAAAAATTTGATATAACTATTTGATATATATTCATTATTGTATTTTTACAAAATGCCTATGTTTATTCTAAAACAAGCATCAGTAATTATTATGGACATTAAACATTTATTAATAAATCCTATTAAACGCCTATTTAAATTAAAGACCGCCTCAAGCAAATAAACCAAAATAAAAGCAAAGGATATGAAGCTTCAATAACTCTGGCAACTCAAATAACTGAACATTAATCGCTTGTAATTTCTAAATGGAAATCATTAGATACGAAAAGTTTATACTTGTGAGTTCACGGAAAGGGATTCCATTCCTTTCGTCCGCAATAAACGGCTCTGAAGAATTTATAATTATGTCAGGAAGTGGCAACAGGTTGCGAGCCGGTCGCCCTCACCCGAATCGGTTTAGGAGGAGATAAAATAGTAATGGCTTTTGCGGAATCCGAGCGAACCGTTCTAAGAATTTGATTTATTACAAATTACATTAAGGATCATTCCTAGATTTCTGTTATCTACGAAATGGGCTTATTCCTGTCTAATCGATAGAACGCTTCACTAGGCTATTCTAGTAAGGCTGAAAAAAACATACTGTTGAAAATCGTCTTTTAGTGTTTGGCTGACTAATCAATGCAAGCGTTTAATTAAAAGCTAATATTTGATTCATAAAGTGTTGGATTAAGAAAGTAACAAAAAGCCTGGCCTTTTATTTGTTAACAGGACACTGCAAAGCTCAGCCTAAACCAAAACCCTATAAGCCGGAAGTCAATCTAGTTTATATGCTTAAAATTACGATGAGAATAATAGCTTATGTAAGTAAATTAAAAATGTCTACTTTCTTTTCTTCTTTATAATGCTTATGTTGTAAACCGCCGGGCTTAAAAAAAATAGGTAAGTTAGATTAGAATATTTTTGTTTTCTACAAAAACATAAATGATATATGGTAGCTTGTAGACCCTAAGTAATTAATGTTAATGCAATCGTCTATACGTTCGTATTTCACTTTTGTCTTGCGTTTTTGGCCTCCGGATTCTAATTAATTTATGCCGCATATTTATTCATAGATTTGGGCCACCGTTTAGCGTGGTGCCATTCCGACTGAATCATGAATTATATTTCCTCGATCGGTTTCCCTCTATTTTTAAATAGGTGTTTTAATGTAACAAGGTCACGGAGCTGCGAAATATTTACATGTTTAATTTTTTTTCCATTATCCCGAAAGAATCTGCTATCGATAAATCACGGAGGTGAGTGAGTTTATTTGTTTTCTGGAATCGATTACGTAGCGATAGCTGTTCGCGATCGTGGTGAAGATTTATAGACGCGCCGTTCATTCGCCTCAGTGGAGTAAAGACTGCTTCTCGAAAGACGTCGATCTGACGCGAGTTCAATCGGAACACCTTAGACAATTTAGCTATTTGTCACTTCGTGTTCTCTTTGTCTCTGACATGAACTGATGTAGCACTGGTATACTTTTTGTTTTTATGCTTCATGGAGGTAGTGTTAACTTTAACAGTTCAAAAATTTTAATAGCCTCGATTGATAACCTATTTATTTCTGATATGAAATTAAAATAGAGGATAGTCTTCTTAAAGTAGTGTTCTACTAGCAAATGAAAATTATGCATTAAGAACACGGAGAATGAAAAATATTTTATTAAAATCAAAATTAACGCTAATGTTTTTTATCTACGATTTATGGATATAAGTGTGCCAAAATTATAATAAATAGCCTTAAGTATACCACCGTAAGATGACTTGTAATGTTTCTTTCATGGGATTATATCATCAAAGACACAAATTTGTCAATAAATATTAATCATCTAAATTGTACATTTCTGATCTTGACGCTATTTTTACAAGAAATATTAATTCAATACAGCTTATCAAAAAGAAATACTTATAAAAAAATGTGAGCCGTCATGGGACGCCTGGCAGATGTGAAACAACGTACAAGTAATATGCATAAAAGATAATTATAAATAAAAGATTATTACAGGAATTAAATAATTAATTTAAGATAATATTAATATAATTTATATAACGCACACTCTACTGCATATGAAATACAAATGAAACTTATATATATATATATATATATATATATATATATACTAGCAGACCCTGCGGCTAGGATTTACATTTTATTAATTGTAATAAACAATTTAAGGCCTCAAGATAAACGGAAAGAGAATATCAGTCACGACGACCACCATTTTTTGTCAGATAAATGTTATTTTGTAAACAAATAGTGACTTCGATTTTGCTACCGTCACAACTGAATACAATAAAAAAATAACACTGGTATAAAAATCGATTGGATCGGTGTTTTAAGTGGACATACTGAAGACGATTAATTAAAATGTTAATTCTGGTGATATCGTGCGACAAAAGTATTGGTTTTAAAACTTATTTTGTTTTTTTTTAATTGTTAGATTTCTTTTAAAAATGTTGTAATCTGTTTGGATATGGAGCATTCCCACCGAAAACATAACTTTAACGTTTTATTTACACTAAATAAGTCAAGAAGTAAAGTTAAGTACATGTGTCGTCAAACGTAGACAAGCAACTTTTGTATGAATTAATAAATAACGAATATTTACAGTACCTACAATCGTATCCACCATTGAATATCTCATCAAAATATTTCCTTTATATAGGATACAACATCACTTTTATTTAAATTTGCTTTGTAAAAATCCTACAATTTACAATTTTGCAGGCATACATTTTTTTTTTTAAATTTAATGACCTGGTATAAAATAACGGCGTTATGAAGTTGCATTTTTGTTTTTAACGATAGATAATATTTATTATAAAATTAAAAACCAAAACTAATTAATTTCAAGCAAGTATTTTTAATTGTCCCAATTCTTCTATTATCATCGAAAAGTAAATACTATTAAACAACGCCATCTATTACACACAACGCAATCAATAGATATCGTCAACTGACACGATCGTTTTGAAGCTAACATTTTGCATGAAATAATAATGGAAAAATAAATCCCAATAAAACAATATTGCGACTATAAATTAAGATGTAAGCTATTCTATCTTTCATATTGGAGTAAACTGCAAATTTTGTGCAACTATATTTTAAAATCGGTAAAGTAGTTTAGGAATCCATCGCGGACAAACATCGTAACATGTCATTTATATTTATTATGATGTATACCTCAGTATAGCGTGGCGATCCGGCGCCACGGCAAGCATCGCCACACCAACAATTCGGTTTACAAGTGAGCCTATCATCTATAGGCTTATCATATAGCCTATCATATATATCTTCACATCAAAAATCAATCATAAAAGTTTTATTGATTACATAAATAAATTGTTTAAATATTAACCACTCTAGTTCCATTTGGTGAGTGACTGATTGTATGAAAAAAAGTTTGAAAAATATAAAGTTAAGAAAAGGAAAAATTAAAATAAGTGACACGGTTTCTCCTGATATGTTATATTCGTATTTAGTTTGACAAAACACCTACAAGAAAGTATTTAAACATTAGATATGGCCTATCCGCCTTACCATCGATTTGATGAAAATCATTGTTAGATATTTAAAATTTTATTTATTTCCTTAGTTGAAAATTGTAACAAAAACATGGTTGACTTAAGAACCATACAACTTTCAAAAAATATGGTAATAAATAATTCAACTAATTTCAAGCAGAAAGAAGAGGTAACTTTTTTTTGAGAAGTACATAATAATAATTTACAAATGGATTAACTTTTTCTACTTTGTCAACACTTTGTGTTCTCTTCGATAAAACGAAAATTTCAATAAAACGCTATCAATCCCATTAATTGAGTTTAATATTCGGATGGGCATTTTGAAACTTTTAATTAAACTAAAAAAGCGATAGATTTATACTTTTAGCAAATTTTCAGTATGATGAAAATAGAGTCATTAAAACTTGATAAATCCAATGTTCATACTAGTATTTGCTATTTATGGATTATGTAAAGGATTATGTAGATACAAACATATAGACGTAAAAATTGTTTTCATTAATAAAGCATTTATTACATCTCAAGACAGTCGGAAAAGTATAACAACCCGTATTGAATTAGATTGCCTAGTAAATACCACATTTGCGTCCCATAAATTGGCTTCACACATCGCCTTGTTCCATTATTAGATCGAATTGAATGTAGTACACAGAAATAATGTCACGGGAAGCATCCAGAGGAGAGTCGTGGTGGTATTGGGCCGATCTGTTTATTGAAAATACTATTGCGTAGCGTTTAACTGACGCTCTTTATTTTTAACGCGTCTTAACCGGTTCTTCTTATCATCAATCACTGAATAACAGTTTTCGCAGAGTGATTGGCATCCAACTTACACAATCCAAAACATAAACTGTGTACGATGTATGGATTAGATGTGAGGATGGAAATTTGCAAGCTGACGACTGTCAAAGGTAGTTTTGATATCATAATGTTCTTTATAGACAGTCCTAGAATGAATCGGGAACGTTATTGGCTGAATATTTGATCTTATTCAAGTAACGGTAGCATAAAGACAGTGTTTAAATTGAACGCAGTGCGATATATACAAGTAAATAAAATTAAAGCGTCGAAACAAAGGACAAAGGCAAAATACATTTATTTTATAACTTTTGCCTTTACCTTGGTTTTGGCTAATCTCTGGAATAGATAGTTGATAAATTTTATTCTAATGATATCATTGTCGAGAAAATATGTAAGCTTAATAACTAATTAATAACATGACAGATTGTGCTAAAGTCATTTGGAGTTAGGAAAATACATATTTCGCACCTTGGGCAATTAGGACAATTCCTAGTCAATGTTGATGATGGCCAAATTTTAAGAACAATATACGGTCTATTGACCGTATACATAAATTATTATTTATGTTGACAGTAATGATTTCACAGACAATTCTTTTTGTTATTCTACTTTTAGTGGGATGGAGAGGGATAGAACTTAATAAGCTCTGTAATAAAGCTAAATATTGCGAGTTCATAATTGTTTACCCTATTTTAGTGTTTAGTAATTTAGTTTACTGTTAGCCTAGATATACTAAATTACTAAACTAAATTTATTATCGTCTTTACTGCTAATAAAATAAAAATAGTTCGTATTAAAAAAGCTAAACGCAATCAGATTAGACAAGTTGTTCGATAGGTAGACAGGTGTCAGAATTGCGAATTATATCTCTACTATAACTCAAACCTACTTTTAGTTTCTTGACATTTATAATTAAGATGCATCTATTGCATACCTATATAATTAGGACGACGTCATAGACTGGGTACTGTTGCTATCATTGCAATAATTCAAACGTTTACATTAAGTGACAAGTGTATTAAGTACAATTGTTATGTAGTGTATTTTTCATCTTATGTCTGTTAGAATATCTTTAATTTACTTTTAATATTATATACATGAACTTTCGACCTATATCCTACATCTTACTTTTTTTTTAAATTTATTGTGAATTTCCAAAAAACTAAAGCAGTAAATAATAACGTTTGTAATAATAATTTTATTTTTGTTTTCTGTTTTCGAATTTTCAAAACCATAATTACATCTACGAGTTCATTTATTTTCAACTGTTAGCAGACAGTTGAACGGCCGAACACAACAATATGCAAAAGCAAAAAGTTTACGATATATTAAACAAGACAATGGGAATTTTTTTTATTATGTCCCTTCTTTTAGGGATCGTATAAATTCAGTGACATCCTTGTAAACGGTGCTCGGCGAATCTAAATTCGGAGTTCGTGACGTCATCCTGACGTAATATTTTTACGTTGCCCTCCTCAATGGACGCATTAAGATTGACGATAGGGCCGTCCCTTGTATGGGTGCGTGCCTCATTGTGGTGTAAGATTGTGTGATATTTCACACAAGGCTGGTTTTCACATTCTCTGTAGTTAATGAAAACATTTCACACTGACAGATGTCACTTCCGTTGATAATTCATAACAACCGGATTTTTAGATGTTATTCAGTATTTAAGAACAACTTTTAACACTAAGAGATGTCGCTTCTATTAAATTTTATGTATTGCACTACAGATGATGTTAACATTTTTGCATATTATATATATTATTATATAAAATTATTTATTATATTTTATTATATTCACCATTTTCAAATTTTGTTTTTGGATTTGTTATAAACCTTAATTCCAATATTAGAAAAACGAAGGATTTTATCATTTAAGGGACGAGATTGGATAATCATACGCTTGATGATAAATCATTATTGAACCATAATTTACTTACCTCGATATAATGCTTTTAGCTTTCATTTATGATGATGTTGTTTTTCATCAAGTTGTTAAAAGTTGTTTGGCCAGTCGAAAAACTCTGTTTTTTAGGTCTTTTGGCTAATGTTCAAAGTTCATTAAATCATTAAACATAATTCTTTTACTATTTTGATGGTTTCATTATCCGTTATCGGTTTTCATCGAACCAATTTTTTGAATTTGTTATCTTTTTTAACAACAAATAAAAATCGTTAGTGTGTTTTACTTCATTGGAATTAATTAGATATTTTCTATCCCACATTAATTTCATATTGACCCTTTTATAATTATTTTAGAAAAGGTTTCTTTAAAGTAATAATGCTTTTATTTCAAATTGCGACCTTGAACAAATTCTGCAGTATTTTGTATGTTTAAGTATATTTGTGTCATTCAAATAACATTGCTGTTTATATCATATTTATGCACCTTCCCACCTTTAATCTCAGCACCACCCTAAAGTTGCTTGGTAGAAAACGCCAATGGCATTAAGCCGGCTCTGTACTCGTGCAAGAAGCATAAATAAATAACACGGAAGAATCTTACGTTACTTGTAATAAAATAGCATTATAACTATGGGATCCCATTCAATATATCATCGTTTGAAACACATAAGAACTCTTCGTTTTCTGCCTTTTAATTTTAAATTGCAATAACTTATAAAGCATACATAAAAATGAATTATTTTCAAGAATGCAATATGATATCCTTTTTATGCGTCCTAAAGGAGGTGTAAAAACGTGGAAATGGCTGAGCATAAAGATTCATTCAAGATTTATTTTCGAACCAGAACTCGCATCGCTCGAACTTAACCTTAAAAATAATGTTTTAGTGAAGAGATTAGAAAGATAGCATGAAATGCTCTTTCTGTTTGTAATCCTCCGTTTTATAGTGCTTTTCATCTTTTATATTTTTAAATGGCAAATTATTTGCTTCATCATCATCCTGTCTTATAGGCCTCCCCTAAAGCGATGCCTTCTCCATTAGGTGGTTTTTTGGACTGTATTCCACCACGCTGGTCCAATTCGGATTGGTCGGTGGGCCAAGCCTTTTTATATGCTCATCCAACGCATGGATCATCTTACTTTTTGAACAATTGCGCGATCGGCTGAAATTGTCGTAACCAACCAGAAAACTACGACAAAATAAAGTTGTTTCCCCGCGGGATTGGAACCCACGCCCTCCGGTTTATAAAGCAAGGGCCAAAAACCGCCAGGCCAAGGAGGTGGTTGCTTAAAACTCCATATTTGTAATATACATTTTTGCACTAAAGTTTAAGATATCTATTCCTGATTTAGACACTTATTTTTATTTTTTTCATAACCTGCCACTACTGGGAAAAGTTTTCTCTTAATTCATCCCATGTTTTGCGATTCAGTGAACGATCCGGCCACTCAGTACAGAAGTTTATTTGCTTTCCCATAAGCTTTCATTATAGCGATTCAATAAAAACGTGAGGTGGTGATTTTAAAAATTATTTTATCACATCGGATATTTCATTAAATAAGTTATATTTATGATGTTGGTATTAATATTAACATCGCATTTTGAATATGAAATAATGTTAAAAACTGTATAGAAATAAATCCAATGTGATTTTCCCTTCCTTTGATCTTGAATGGTTATACCCCGCAATTCTCGTGTCGGACTATTAATAAAATACCTGCTCTTTCTTCAAGGTGGCAGATATTGATGTCGAGCTCATTTTGTTTTATTGCTCCTCTGAGAACCTTTACAGGATTCGGATTGAAATAAATCTGGATCTGTATAATTTATGCGCGCGGACGTTGTTTGCTGTAAGATGGTATTTCATACCTATTGAACACCCGGGAGTGCTTCTTTTTTTATATTTCATTGATACGTTGCAGGAGGCATTTAGGTTATATCGGATTCTTAGCGACTAAACCCGCACAGAACATCTGCTAATTTGTTGTTTTAGAAGCCACGGGATCACTGAAATAACACAACCACGACCTCTTAACTTGCTACTTGCTAGTAGCCCTCCTCAGGAGTATATCAGTATCCCTCAAGCTTAATAGCCTCCTCATTGACATAGAAACTGTGTTCTCCCCCACTCCTTGTCAAATTTTCTGGTATTCGTCGTTCATGGCTATATTATTGGGTGCGTGCGCGTCCTCTTCACACCTGAAAGAAGTTTTCTCCTGTAGGAATTATGTCTTTCTCGCTCCCTCCCAGCCCTCTCCTTTTGAATCATAACTGATTCGCAAAATGATGAAACGGCATTCCATGTCGTCTTATTGTCCAGCATTGCAGATAAAACTTTCGGTAAGGTTAGATTTGGACCAACATGTTCCACTAACGTTTGCCGTTGTGGTTCCCAACCAATACACGATACCAGTGTATGGTCTGGAGACTCCTGCTCTGCCAAGGAGCAGTGTTACACAAAGCCGTTTCCTCCCGTCCAATCCTATGCATATAAACACCAAAGCTCCCGTGCCCCGTGATTATTTGTGTAAGCCTATACGTAAGCCTTCCACTCCGTCAAAAACGAGTGATACAGGCAAAATTGCCTGTATCACTCGTTTTTTCATATATTGTTTCTGACTGAAACGATCTCGCCATGTGTGTAAAGCATGTTGCCATTCTTGCTGTTTAACTACGTTCAGCACTTTCTCTGGCTCACCACCACTGGCCTACCGGTGGTAAGTCCCCTATTTACCGGCGGTAGGTCCCCTGTGTACAGGAGACCGTCTGGGTGGGTACCACTGCGGTGCCTATTTCTGCCGCGAAGCAGTAGTGTAAAGCAGTAGTGTTAGGTCCCCCAAGATTAGGTAATAGTCTGTGCAAGGCACTACCTATTTTCTCAATCCGAGGGACTAAGTGGTCGAAATGAGCTTCAAAGCCCCAATGGCTATCTATTGTAATGTCGAAGTATTTAAAATGCCGCCCAACTCTAATTTCAGACCTCCCAATGCGAATGCTTAAATCAGGTGGTGCCATCCTTTTTGATCGCTTGTAAAACCGGCCTCAGTTTTCATCATCATCATCAGCCTTTGATAGTCCACTGCTGGACATAGGCCTCCCCTAATACACCCCTATCCATTAGGGGGTTTTTGGACCGTATCACACCACGCTAGCCTAGTGCGGATTGTTGGGTGGACCGACTTAATACATGCCTATCCGCATTGATCGCATGGATCATCTTACTTTTCAGACAAATGGGTGATCAGCCAATTGCTTCTAACCAACTCAGAAACAACAATGAAAATTTGTTGGTCCCCGCAGGATTGAACCTACGACCTCCGGATTCTAAAGCACACGCCTATACCACTAGGCTACGGAGGCAGTTCCTATTCAGTTTTATTCGGTGCAATTTGCAGTCCTATGTCATTAATTTTATCAATGATACCCTCTTTTTCTGCGAGATTCTTTGAACCTTCAAAAGTATCTCCACTAGCAAACAGAAGTGTGTCATCTGCATAGCAAACGATATTTACGCCAGCAGGTAGACTGATGTGAAGAACTGCACCTATGCAGCTGCACCTGGCCTATGGCCACGTTCCACAACAGAGACCCGCAGTAGATCCTCCTCTTAATTTTTTTACCCGAGCAATTCGTATACAGAATATATCTATTACTTAAGTAGTCTGCGATAATCAGTTGCAGGTATTGTGGAACGTTGTGATGCGATAAGCTTCTAGGATGGCCTTCCAAGGAAGGAAGTTGAAGGCGTTAACAATATCAATGCTAATTGCCAATTCCACTCCACCTGAGGAAACTACCGTCGTTACACGAGAACGCTCATTACTAGCATCTAGATTGGCGTTTCGACGTCAGAATTTGGCCCAGATATCAGGGCCAAAAGAGTCAGATGCTATTCAACGGAAGGAGTTGAATGCTTCAAACATATTCCATCTAATTGCCAATTCCCTCCGTGGAAACTGGACATGCTCGTTAACGTTAGTCGATAGTTGGCTCAACCTTTCAGCATCTATGGATTGAGCGCTTTCGACTGCCAGGATACCAATCCGGCTCAGAATTCGGGGACCAAAGTAAGATACAAGTCATTACTTGGGTATATGTCTCAAACATTTTTCATTTTTGAGCTCGATGCCTCAGTCGGGAACTGAAGGAAGTTGCGTCAGACACCACTTGCAATCCAGTGTTGCAACGCTCTGCCTACCAGTGAGACAAGGCGTTAAGTCGCCATTACATGCCATGGCTAGGTCCTTCAACCGAACGGCCCAGGTGCATTACTAGCTTCGGGAAATGAGCGTGTAACTCAGACGGTCATCTCTTGTAAACATGCTTACGCACTAATGTTATCCTGCCAATTTGTATCATTACATGTTAATTTAGTCTTTATATTATATTTTTATTTCTTTTGTATTCAGGGCGTACTCGAGTTAAGTTTTTTAGTCTCTTTTTAAGTAGAATAAGATGGCTATAGAGTTTTTTGCTACTTGCATTATTTAAAGCAATATGCTAGTGTTTGCATGTGTAGTTTTTGTATGTTATTATTGTGGCATTTATGGCTTTTTATGAGTTTCATTTGTTATTATAGAAGTATCCTATTACTACCATCCTATTAAAACTTCACTGTAACATGTGTAGGAATGCCTGTAGCTGTGTGAGTTTTGTTTTGCGATACAGATAGTCTATTTTAAAATTAAGAATTTAATGCAGAGGCTTCCGCTACTCATAAGTAATCTGTTTAAAGTCTGAATACTCGATACAGACTTTAAACAGATGATGACAAATCGTTGATGCGACGAGGTCAATTTCCGATCTGATCTTAAACGAAACCATGACCCTCAAAAGATTTGACCATGTTCATTTAAAGCTGAGGCAACGAATCGCCACTGATGGAAAGTTTCTTACTAATCAACTCTTAATAAGAATCAGAAACCTAATGAACGCCTTGAAGAAAGATATGTGCAGATAAGTGTACCATCAGCGTCTCCTGTCGATATTTTTTATATTTTCTGCAATTTATTTTAGTTTTAAATAAAATGAAAAATGTTAAAATAATCTTTCAAAAGAGCCGCCATTGCCGCGGGCGACAAAAGCGTGCGACAGGAAATGTTGGACTTGATGTGAACGTTGCTCCAACATTCTAATATCCCTTTTAAAAAGGCTATGACATTCTTTTAATCTAACTTCTTATTGAAAGTATTTAATAGGTACAATACGACTATATTTCTGATAAATGACATTTATAGAATTACAGTATAACTTATTTTTAGATAATAAGTTCAATACTAAATGCACAGATTAGTATTAAGCTTAAAAAATAATTTAACTAAAACGTAGCTGTAAAAAATAAAAGCCAAAATAAAAAAAAGCCAAGTTAAAATTTTTGTGGATCATACCAACGCTCTATGCTATGTCCAGAAAATTAGCAATTAAAAATTTACCAATTAAAATACGCTTATAAATTTTCGAATTCGTAAAATTTAAACGTGATTGTATTGAAAAAGAAATATATATATTAGTACTATAATAATAAATTTGAAAATATCAATCAATCAATAATATACTAAATTTCAATGAGATTTATCAAATAAGGAACTTATATTTTTCTAAATGAGGTCTCGGTCCCATCGATAAACTGAGTCCCGACCATAAAGCCAAACCTAAGATATATCTGTTTAGAAAGAAACGGTTCTATATATATATTCGAACTTGAACATGCCAATGTAAAAGTTTATTTTTTAATTTTTTTTTATAACTTTTGGTATTCTCTACACTAGTCTCATATTACCAAAAGTTTAAAAAAAATCTGTGTTATAAGTATACTTCTATTTTTAACAAAACTTAAAACAACATACTTTTTAAATTGCTTGTTAATTATTTAAAATTATAAATTTCATTAATGAAAAAAATATATATCTATGCCAAATGTCCCCTCCTCTTACGGCCTACCACTACGCATTAGTGGTGCGGCTTCACCGACTTGTTAAGGACAGGAAAGCTTACGAAACGCTGACACTTCTCTTCCCCCGGGCCTCACCTGGGTTGCAAAAGGACAGGAAGGGAGGCTCACCTACCTTTTGCAACCCGTTTCTCGCACCCTCCAGGGCGCATAAAGCCAGCTTGGAGCAGCCTTCTCCACGGCCGGCTTTGCTCCTTAGGCTGGCCAAGTTCCAGTTAGCTTTCCTGCGGCTAAGCAGGCTACAGGTACTAGCCCACCGTGCCATGCTACCCCAACACGTTTAAGTGACCTTTTCTTGCAGTTTTTTACTAATAACAAACAAAGACACGAAATATTCATCAAATTTACGTGTTAAGTTATTGCACGATTTTCTAGGAAATAAAATGTGTATATGATACAGTAAAACATAAATAAACGTTGATAATTTCCGTTTATTTGGAGCGAGGAAGAAAGCAAATGAAATTGCGGGATTTATTATTACTTCTCATGCATAAAGATGTTTCGAGGTGAGAAAATTTCAACGCTACAAATTGTTTGCGGCAACGTCTTTGATCGAGGTAACGAGAATAAAATATGTTTTATAATTTTTCCTCTGCGGCGTTGTTAAGCCAAAAGTCTTTCGTACAGTAAAGGAATACATTTTTTTATTTATTTGTCCCCAACAATGACTTTAATTAATCATTACTGTTTAATTTTCGTAACGTAACTTTAATAGTATACGTAGTTAATAATAACGTAACATTAATTTAGTAAGTAGTTTTATTAACTTAACTTTTAATCGCATAATTAATAATACTCAAACATAAAAATAAGTTATTGAATAAAAGGACTTTTTACGGAGTTACACGCGTTTATAAAACATTTTTAATTTCTTACGTTTCGAATGTTTGTTAGCGGCCGTGGACATGGAACAGACTGAAATGTCATGCGTCTTGTTGCCAGTGCTGAAGCGGGATTTTCAGATTCTAATTGTAAAAAAATACTTTTAGTCTATACTCCAACGTATGTAAAATGAACTTATTATATAATTACAGCTGGCAGTGGTATCATGCTTGAGTTTTAATATTAATATATTAACTATGGGGTCCTAAGCAAGCGGTGAAGCCGAACCATCTTCCTTGGTAGGAGCGTTTATTTGCAACACCAATTGCAAATAAACGCATAGTTTATTTTATAAAGAAAGGCTTATGAAAATATTACGCATATAATTGACACTTATAAATTAACTATTTATTTTTAATTTAACAGGGGAATACTGGTGGCAGAATTTCTAGAAGAATTTTGGGTAAAGGGTTCGCTGAAGCGTGATAGGAACCTTTTGTTTTATTTATGAAGGCCACAAATTACCCTTGTCGTTCACAGGAAATAACCCGAAGAAATACCAAAACCCACAAAGTAACTAATATATATGATATTATTCCTACAAACTTTATTGACCTTTTTAATTATTGAAGTGTACTGTACACATTAAAAATAACTGTAAACTTGGAGTTCTAAAAATAGAGTATTGTTTTTTAACGTTTATAACAAGTATAGAATCCAATAGTATACTTGCATAGTACCCTTTTTTATATTTTATCTTATAAAAACTACAAGAGTTTTATATTCCAAGTAATTATTTAATGCATACTTATTACTATCATCATGAATACTAGTGGAGAAAAATATTTTGTAGTTAGTATAAATATTTTTTCCCCTACAAAAAGTCAGAATAATTCCTTACAATCAAATGATTTGCGTTATGTCTCTTTTGTCTTGGGCTAAAAATTTGAATATTTGTACACTAATGATTTTCAAAGAAAATAGATACTTGGTAGCATATCCCTTCAGATAAACGGAAAACTTGTTTAGAGTTATGATTCATTTTAGTTTTTATAGCATATTCATTAACCGTCTGCGTGGATAGCAGTCCACGCAGACGGTTAATTAATATGCTGCCTTTCTCGAGTGAGAAGTGCGATCTTTATCCGCAAGAACCCACCCAAACGCGGGGCTTCCTACATTGGTTTTTTCTCTACAAGGAGGAATATAATATATCAATATGTCAAATTATTTATGTTAAGAAAAGTACAGGTTTTCAAAATAAGGGTTTTAAGAAAGGAAAGCAGAAATCTGAAAGTTGGGCCATAAAAGAAAATATCGTACTACATAGGAAAATGTGTCAAAAAATGTAACGTGTAGTTCATGAAGCCGATGACGTGTAGTTTTATTATAGAACTAACGTTATGCTAATGGAACTAACCTTTTTTGTTCGTTTTATGTAGATTTAAACTACTGGCTTTGTTAACATGACTATCTTAGAACTTCTAAGTAATTTATATTACAAAGTTAGAGGAGCTGTCATTAAGTTTATGTCGCCGAGGAGAACAGTATTGATGTCGAATGCATTTCGGTAATTTTTTTGTATTATTTCCGTATTCATGAAACTTTTGTATTGCATGAAGTTATTTGTTAATCGTACTAATTACAGTTGTTGTGTATGGTTATTGGTCATTGGACATATTACCCTTAGGAGGATATAAGAGTCACTATTAGTAAATTACTTCAACCCATATATTTTAAAAAAAATTAATAAAAAAATAATAAATCCAAATTCAAATATCCGTATTCAACATAAGAGCGGTACATTCACTTTTTGATGTAATTGTGTATGTCTGTATCTCAATGTTTTGAAATAACCGTCAGTGTTTTTACTTAAAATTGACATATCTTTAATTTTCTTTATTTTGAACATTGGTTTGACAATAAGTACTTATTTTGTCCTGTGGCTTTGTAGTTTTTATATCTTCGGATTTAATTTTTAAAATTATCGGATCCCATGATGTTGGCTAATTATCAGCCAGATAGATTTACCAACATACAAACTGGCACAATATCTTGTAGAAGTTCTGTCACCACTACGAGGACACACCGAGTCGTACACAAGAGATTCTTATCATTTTGTTAATGAGATTAAACATCTACATCTCACTAGCAATGAAACTATAGTCAGTTTTTATTTACATCATTTATTTAATCTTTATTTACATGCCTTCCTATTGAAGACTGCATCTCAATTGTAACTAAAAAGTTTGAGGACATTAAAATGCCGAATGAATAGGCATCTCTGCTTAAATATTGTCTTACATCTGGCTAATCTTTGTGGAATGAACAATTCTACATGCAAATAGATGGCGTAGCGATGGGCTGCCTAGCTGCCAGGCTGTCTCCTTTTATCGTTGATATATATACAGCTCCCATCCAGCCAAGATTCTATAAGCGGTACGTAGATGACACATTCACCATTGTACCAACAAACCATATCAATGCATTTCTGGATCATCTTAATTCTTTGCAACCCAAAGTAAAGCACACAATGGAAAAAGAGTCAAACAAAGCCATCTTAGATATTTTAATCATTATAAACTCTAACAATAGCTTGAACCCTAAAGTTTTTAGAAAATCAACCCACACGAATAAATATTAAAATGGTGATTCTCACTACCATCCCTCGCAGTTCCACGTCGACGTCACAGTCACTGCGTGAAGTCAACCACAGTTGAAAGAGTGCCTGCTGTCTTACCTTACATCAGAGGAGTAACCAACAAAATCGGTTATATTTTAAAGCGAGCTTCTATAAAAACATATTATGGCCGCTGAAGAAGATTAGCCAATTATTACCATCGGTCAAATGTAAAATTCCTCTACAGGTGCGCGCTTGCGACCATATTCTAGGCAAGCCCAATCATAATATTAGATTTGATGAACCAAAAATACTTCCAAATGAACATCGATTTATACCAAGGATGATTCGGGAAGCAATAGAAATTAAAAAATATCCAAATTTTAATAGAGGGGATGGTTGGTTTTTGCCACCTTCATGGGATCCAATAATTTCAAAAATTAAATCCAAAGATATAAAACTATAAAACTGAAGAAAACGAAACAAATGTAAATTTTAAATAAAAACTCTGACGGTTAATCCAAAACATTGAGATACAGACATACATCAACTCAGTCTGCCCGTGATCATGGATGCTGGAAAGAATCTGAAACGTCGGGAATAAATATATATATATACGTAAATTAGAGGATTTGATAGGTATGAAAGAAGTCGTAGTGATTTAGAAAAATAATTGTAAATTCAGTTTAGTTATTGAATGAATAATCCAGTACTTTTTTGGCACAAAGTGTTTTAATTTATATTCAAATATATACTTTCCCAAGTGTCATCTATGTAAATACAGAGTGAAGTAAAATTTTCTACTTAATATTATTAATTTTATTAGTAAGTATTCAGTATTATATGTATAACATGATCCCGGAAACCGCATTTAGACCCTCTTCCGATTTTATCTATCAGATGGTACACAAATCAAGGAAAGTATTTTGGGTACGATATGTGTAGATGAGAGATATCACAATGATTTAATGACGATAAATTTACGTTTAATAAAAAGCAGTTAAACATTAAAAATGAAATAAGTTTAATTTAACACAAAATCAAAATTTTATTAAAGTTTTACATAGTCTTATTTAAATCCAGACTGGTTCATAAGTTTGAATACGTGTGATTCAGTTTTTACCAGTCTTATGTTATTGTCTTGTCTTATTAATTCCATAATTATATGTCAGCCTTTTTATTTGTATCGGTTAACATGTCAAAGTCAGTTTTGCGAGTTATGTTTCTCCGGTTGTGTTGGTTATCCGTCCCATAGAGTTTTGTTGGTATAAAGGAATAGGGAATGCAACTATGTTTAAGCGTACACTTGTGCACTATAATATCTCCTGCGCAGTTGGCTGATCATGCATGTTGACGATTTAAAGGCGTAAGAATATGACGACCCCACCGCCCACTTGACGGCGAATCTGCCTTACAATGGAGTTAGACAGATCCGCAGTACAAGTAAGCAATTAGTTAATTGTCAGTCCGCCGGTTCAGCGTGGCAAATATGAGCAACTCTTTTAACAGACGTCGTCTTGGCGTTCATTAAAAAAGGTCTATGTCTAGCAGTGGACTGTTAAAGGCTGTTTATGATGAAGATGATGATGATGATTGGTTGATCTATGATATAGATCGGCCGCCGTAGTCGGATTCAACTATGACATTATTATTATTATAATCTTAAGTTGACTTAAATAAATTAATAAACACATTTTTGCATAACAACTTTCAAAGTCATGCTCTAAATATCTTCTTCGAGCATTCTTTTTTGCATGATTTTAATACGTATTCTCAACGTATAGATAAACATATTGTGTAAAGAAATAGTCTTGGGAGTAAGATGGTGTCGGAGTCGGTTATAATTTTTTTGTCATAATAAAACTACAACTGCTTAGGACTGACCTTCTGAAAATATTTATTGATAAGCCCAAATTAAAACTATTAGCGCTTCATATAGGCATAGCACTGCTAGTGACAAAAGAGAGAAGTAACTTAAGTAGCAATGGGTTACTTACGCCGCATACGTTCAATGGAAACATAAACATGCTTTATAAAAAGAAACTTGATTTATAGATCCTACAAAGCTTAAGAAATTTTATATGTCGCAACAAATTGGCATCTGCGCATTGCTCATTGGAACGCAACGAAACATGAATATTTCGTTACAAATTTCGACGGATTTTTCGTTAAAGATTCTAAATATTTCAAACATTGTATTTATGTTATAAGAACCATTTTTATTATTACTGCTTGGGAAGGCAGACGAATAGTTGAGCCACCTGATGGAAAGTGGTAACCGACGAGAATGAATTTTGGCAACACCAGGGGTATCACCAACGCGCTGCCTGTCGTGAGATATAGGATGTTACGTCTCGTTCACCCAGTAAATACGCTAGCTACGATGCCCTTCAAATGTGAACTCGGTAGAGTTTTCATAGTATTGCTTTGTAGCGCGGTGGTACCCTCCCAGACGGCCCCCTGTAAAAAAGGGACCTACAACCTCGCGAAAGAGACCTTGCAGACAAGCTCTAAACGTTGCAAATAGAAATGGAATGGTTTTCTTAATTTTTTGTAGTAACGCTTAATGACCTACTCATATGTCAGTTACGAGCGGCGATTGAATCTGCGTCTAAAGGTGTTTTCGAATTATGTGTTATTTTCAGCACTAAAGTTTACATGCCTTTGGTCACTGGCTAAAAATAATTGAAACTAGCTTAGAATGTTTATTTGCTTCGCCAAATAGACCTCATATTAACTATTCACTTTTAAAAGCATTTTTATTGTACACACATACACATCTTCAGCCTGTAATAGTCCACTGCTGGACATAGGCCTCCCCTAATACCCCTATCCATTAGGGGTTTTTGGACCATATCCACCACGCTGGTCCAATGCGGGTTGGTGGGTGGACCGACTTTTACATGCCCATCCGACGCATGGATCATCTTACTTTCAGACAAATGGGTGATCGGCCCAAATTGCCTAACCAACTAGGAAACAACAATGCAGATTTGTTGAGTCCCGCAGGATTCGAACCCATGACCTCCGCTTTTAAATCATACGCCAATACCACTAGGCTACGGAGGCAATTTTATTGAAGTCAAATCAATTACCATTTTAATAAAAAGTTGTAGGGTTTTTGTTAACGTTCAGCTTAGAAATCTTATCAATTCTCTTAGTGAAATTAACAAACAACTTTAGAGATCAATATCGAGTGTCTTTTATTTATTGCTTATCTGGCATAAGTTTTAATAGAAATTATTTTAATTTGGGTTTTTCTCACAAATATTCATGACTCTTCTTATTATAATATAACAATTCATTCCTTGTTCTAAGCATGAATTTCATTAGGAATCATTATTAAAAGATAAAAACAAATTATATTACAAGCAACGTAAAAGAGGACATAAATAATTTGTAATTGTAACAAGCAAGACAGTGTACATAAAAACAAGCTTTGAACAATGTAATTTTGATATTCAGCGTTGTATCAACAAAGGGTTTAGCCCTCCTAAGACGAAGGGTACTTGTAAAGGAAAGTTTGGCAATCCCACGTTAAATAACAGAGTTAAATAATAATGCTACCCCGCATTAAAAAAGATTTTCGGTAAAATCAGATCAACAGAATAGAAATGATAAATATATTAATAGTATGTTTATCATTTCAATTCTATATAACATAAATATAAAAATGTAAATAGCAGTCAACCAGTGATTTTGTCCGTGCCATTTTTAGATTTTTGGACTGGTTTTAAAGAATAGGCCAGGTAAAAAGTAAATTTACTCAAGAATAATATAGCTTTCCAGTAGTGAAATAATATTTCGTATCGACGCAGTAGTTTCTCAGTTAATTAGTTACGAACCCACACACACACATACGCACGCACGCATGCACGCACGCACGCACGCACGCAAGCACGCACTTACACACAAATCATTCCTCTATATAATATTTATATATAGATACGTAAAGATTAGCAAACTTTATATTCGTGAATTTTGGAACAAAAGTCAAAGTCTAGTCAAAAACTTGTCACGCCTTTTCAAAGAACGCCAAGGCGGCGGATCCCTTGCTACGTTGTCAACTTAAACCGGCTACTGCATGGAGATCGGCATTCCATCTGGTCGGGTGTCGATCAACGCTCCGTCTTCCCAAATGCGGCCTCCACTCCAAAACCTAGTTGGCCCATCGGTCATCCGTTCTTCTGACTATATAACCGGCCCATTGCCACCTCAACCAGTAAATCCTTTGTACTGGGTCGGTGACTTTAGTTCTTTGACTGTTAAGGTCTAGGAGCTTCTTTTAAGAATTTTATTCTAAAAAGAAGCTCCTAGCATGGCGGGCTCTTAAGCCTGTTGACCCACGGCAAACTTGTGGACCAGTCCTACAGTCATAGCAAGTTTCGGCCCCGCATTCACATTTAAAATCCTAAAAACCTTTTAATTTGACCCTTTTAGAAATATGTGAAGCAAGTAAAAACATCGTTATACCACTGAAACGATCTTGATTCATATCCATTTCATATCAAAATCCAATTCATAGAGCATAAATTAATGATATCCATATCAGCCGTCGATATCAAGGGAATCAATCAAGGGACAATTACAGCACCCAGATTTAGTGCGTTGTCATCGGTGACATATTTTAGAAGTCAAATTGACGTAATGACGTCAATATTAATTGTGCTGAGGTCATTAATTAGTCTCCGGGGGAAACGGAACTGACAGCTACGACGTAACTATATGTTAGGTACTGTGTTTACAACACAAAAGAGGATAGGTTATTGTTTTCTGTATATGAATTATTATTTGTTTGATTTATAAATCACTACAGTTTTAATGTCCCAATCCGTATTACTTACATTTGACAAGAACTGTAAGTGAAATGTACGTTGTTTATTTTTTATAATTTAATAAAAAAGCAGTAAGATATATATATCCCAGTAAGATATATGTTATGTGTAAGTTATATTAAACTGCATCCGTAACCTAGTGGAATGGGCGTGTGCTTTACAAACCGGAGGTAGTGGATTCGAATCCTGCGGGGACGCAACAAATTTTCATTGTTGTTTCCTTGTTGGTTAGGGCAATTTGGGCCGATCACCCACGTCGGATGGGCATGTAAAAAAAAGTCGGTCCACCCACCAACCCGCATTGGACAAGCGTGGTGGGATGTGATCCAAACCCCCTAATGGATAGGGGTGTATTAGGGGAGGCCTATGTCCAGCATTAGACTAACAAAGGCTGATGATGATGATGATAATGATGAAGTTATATGTATTTATAGTACTTTGGAATAAAATAAATGTAAAACAAAAACAGCATTGTGATCTGCATGATTTTAGCTTTAACATAAGCAAATTTTTGTTCTTTACGCAATTTCTATATATTGTCAATCATGCAGTCATCATCAGGATTTATCACGATATCCAATGCATGGATCTTTTTATTTAATTCTTTACTGAGCCTAATCTGCGTACATCGTCCTAATTAACTAGGAAACAAAGACACAAAAGATTAAGAGCCCTGCGCAGGTTTAACATCCTAGACCTCCGATTTCCAAGCGCAAGCTTTTACTACTAGGTTATATAAGCAATTTTTTTAGCAGATATTTGACTGTTAAATTAATTACCCCATTAGAATTTGCTTATAAACTCCATTAAGTTTTAATATAGTAACGGATAAAGTACTTTTTAAAAATTTTGTATTAAATTAATAAAAGTATTTGCCTTCAGCCCTATACGATATTTATTTTACAGCTTTGACGGCGAAATGCCTTATCTCCCTTTAGTTTGAACTTTTCGATGTTCGCTATCAGCGTGTACGGATAAGTAAAGAAGATAGTTGATAACTAAATAGTTATATTTTTAGTTTCATGATATTCCATTTGCAGTTCTTAATATATATAGAAAACGTTTCATATTAAAGAATATTTTATATTAAAGAATTTCCGTAAAAATAGGTATTTTATAGTGTGTATACAGGAAGAAATATTCTTGATCTATAATTTTAAAGCTCTCTATAGTATCAAAGGCACGTAAAAAATCGAGCGTAATCTATAAAGTGCATTGTCCATTATCACAGAGAGCGGTAGTAGCACTACGGGACCTTCTGAAGCCAGATTGTTTCGTTGGTAGGATTTTATTTGTTTCTAAGTATTTTGTCACCTGTGAACCGATAACTTTTTCTAAGACTTGAGACAGAAATGGTAGAATACTTATTGAACGAAGGTCTTCATAGCCACTCGGGTTAAGTTTCTTTGTGATTGGTTTAGCACATGCCACTTTCCATTGCTCCGTAATTTTACACGATCAAATAGATTCGTTTATCTGATTCGTTAATCAAGCTTATGTACTGACAGAGTTTGAGGTAAAGTCAGCAAAACCATGTTTAAATAATCCCGTCAAAGAAGTTTCAGATTGAATGTTTTTAAGATTGAATGATTTTGTAAATCGATGTTTCATCTATTGTATTTAGTGTAATAGTACTGCCCCTGTGCCTACCAAATTCAAAACGACTTAAAATTAATAAGCTAATGGGTTTTTCCTAAGTAAATGGAAGTTTAAAGAAATATTTATTGATTTCAAGTGCATTGCATAAATGGGGTGAAATATTACAGTCTTTACACTTAAAATTAACAACACTCCGCTTGATGTTTTTCAATATTTTTTTTGATTTTTTGCAAAATTGATAAATTTAATAAAATAGGCTTTTCTTTCGGCATATAAAGCCAATTTTATTATAGTTTTCATATCCTTATAAAGTTAACATGAGTATCCAGTTTAGTTGTTTTAATTTGAATGAGCCTTATTATGAAATTTCATTATATCTTTGATGGTAAAGGTTATCCATGGATATGACTTTTTACGCAGTTAACAAGGCTTTTAGGCGCATGAATATTAAATAATTTAATAAAGCGTGCTCGTAAAATTTTCCACCATTTTGTTTATATCCCCAATAATTAATCTATTCCAATCTATAAATTTTGAGGTTATGATTAAATTTTCTGCGACAATTTCTTTTAACGGTCGATACCTAAGAATACTACGATATGAATAAGGATCGCCTAAGATAGAGTGATCCTTTTTCATATTAAATTTTAAACAACGCGTTAAAAGCGCATGACTGCAAATTGACATGCATGACACCAATTTTACACATTTGCCCACCCAAATACACTAACAGTTTTTATAGATTGTCTTTTCCTCTGAAACTTCAACTTTGTGTGATGTTTTCGTTATAATCTCAATCTGTTATCTATAATAATTAGATAAAATAAAGGTAAATCCGTTATTAGCTTTAGATTAAGTTTTTATTATGTATATAAAGTAATTAAGAGCTGTGTTTTGTTTAACAATAAAATAAAAAAATATAGGCTAATTATCGATTGCCTGTGAAAGAAGGTGATCAATGCCCGACGCATTGATGGAATCGGCACGTAAAGTTTGTCCTGCGCTTTACCCTGTCGAGGGTGTCAGTAATAACCTTATGGAGTGTAAAAAATAAAGTAAGTAAGTGTGGAAGGAAGGAGATTGGCCTGTGTTTGCGCGTACCTTGTGCACTATAATATCTGCTATATAGATGGCTGATCTCCAAAATAGATCATTAGAATTCAACCAATAGATATAGTTTATACTTTTAGAAAAACGTTCCTTTCTCTAGTTTAAGTTGTTAATGAGACAAGTTTTCCATTTGTTTCTTACATTAAAAATTAAATGAATGCTGCATTTTACATATTATGAATGTATACAACTACTGCATTTAATCTTACTCTAGATTCACTACTAAATTTATGTACAGTTAAGTAGTTGTATAAAAGTTTGAAGAATATCTTATTATTCTCTCATAATAATAGATATCTAATGGTTAAATTTAAATAATTGTTTACCTTCTTTTTGCCAATGTTCAGAGTAAAATATTCAAAAACAAGGTCAATCAGGTCTTGTTACAAAGTAGAAAATAGACAGCTACATGCATAATGGATAAAATCCAGAAAAGATATTCAAATAGATTATAAAAGCTAAATCAAATACATAGTATTTCTAACTTTTAAGCTTAAAGAAGAGAAATTTTAACAAAAAAAGATTACCGAAGTCAGTAATTTTTTTATACACAGTATATAACCATTTTATGCAATACAAGCGGACAACAACGCGTTCTATGTAGAAAACGGTCCTGTGATTTCTGCCACTGCATTTAAAACATCTGATATCTTTTAAGGTATTCATTTTTTATCAAAAATTTTGTGCAAAGTTACACTTTAGTGAGTTAATATGCCTCATTGAAATTTTTAAAATAATTTATATTAAAATGAATATTGTAGGCAATTTTTAAAACATAGATATATGCTATCGTCAACTTTATTGTCGTCCATATATAGAAGTACAATAACCTAGTACATATTTCTACTCTATCT
This sequence comes from Lamproptera curius, assembly GCA_029286875.1. Classification (NCBI taxonomy): domain Eukaryota; kingdom Metazoa; phylum Arthropoda; class Insecta; order Lepidoptera; family Papilionidae; genus Lamproptera; species Lamproptera curius. The sequence continues at coordinate 236,634 of JAGSMT010000234.1, read as the reverse complement.
TTTACGGTTTCACCAGCGTTTGCAATTTAATCGCATAAGGTTGTGATTTTTGACACCGTAACTACGTTTTTTTAATATTTTTAATATCTACTAAACTACTAACCACAATTAAATTTAAAATGGGGCCATTAACCGTAATGTTAATACCTATCATTAAAAATAATTATCAAAACCGGAGCACTAGGAGCGGAGCAATGAGGTAACATATATAAAAAGAAAACATTCTACGATTATGTACCTCCGTCTTTTGGTAAATCAGTTGATAAAAGATAAAATGCGTTACAATTTTGGCTCGTATACGCAAAACTACTATTTTCAGAAATGTTAAATTATCAAAGATGGATTGTAATTGAAAAATAATTGCAATGTAACCCATAATACGACATAGCGTCGTGGTGTGCGTCGTTATTAATTGATTTTTTGTATTTTTTCTTTTATTGGTTAAAGCGATGTCACGTTCGTTCGTTGTTGTGCGTGTATGAGGAAGACACATTTACTTTAAAGTGTCCTATTCAATTAGTGGCTTATTTAGTGAACGCAATATTAATTTATTAGTTAGTACGAAATAAATTATTTTAAAGGTGCCCCTTAAAGAAGTAAATATTTAATCATAATGTATTTCATGCAATACAGTTACTGGGGCATCCAGTGACTGTATTGTATCAAATACATTAAAAAGATCCTTAGTTTTATAACATTTTTGAATCCAAGGACCAAACACTATGAATGTTCCCCTATTATAATAAACAGATCAAGGATTTTTTTAACACAATGACACACAGGCTACTTAGAAACATGTAGTTCATGTATTTTTTGTGATAGCACATTGGAAATATTGTAATATGTTATATTTTATGAACGAAATATCCATTACACTTTATACATTTTAAATTTTACGCGCTTATTATCACTTTGAAAAACGTAGAAATTTTCTAACCTAATTTGTTCTGTATTATAGCGAAACGTAGGCACAATAATTTAAAACAAAAAAAATATACGAAAGTTTACTGGACAAATATGTACTCTTTGTATTTATTACCTTTACTTTAATTAAACCTTTTTTTAATTAAAAATACAAAGAGCGAGATGTAATGCTAAACTGCCAGTAAACGTTAATTAGGGGGAATAGAGCTACGAAACTTTCCTTAAATTAGAAAAAGGGTGCGGGTCCTTTTGGGTTTACTTCTCCGAAAGAACTTTATTAAGGACGAATGTTTTGATAAATATTATTTATTATTAAATAAAATGACTTAACGGATTTTATAAATCCGTAAAGTAATTTTATTTAATAATGTATAATATTCGCGCAAGCAATAGAAATAATTAAATATTATTTAATTTATATGTTACTTTTCATGTGTTCTATATAAATAGAAATTTCTTAAATAATTGAGAAATAAAAAACCCACAAAATCAAAAGAGTAACTATGGGTTAACAAATTCAAACAGTCGTCTACGCTTTAAAGGTCTTTATTAGAAAACTTTAAGTTAATCAATGAAAAATCAGTGGAAGAATATTTCTTTATTATAACTTACATCTACAAAAAACACAAGCAAAGTTAATGTATGCAATATATCTGTATGCAATATATCTGTATTGAGAAAATCAAAACTATGTTTTTAAGGCCTATCATCTTTAAGAATATCAGTAATTTCAAATGCGAATCTGAAAATTATAAAACAATATCGTGACCAAGTGAATTAGTTTTGCGTTTACATTGTAAACGCTAGCTAAAAAAAATATTATTCGAAATAATTAATTGAAATAGGTTTATAAATAACATACTGATTGTCCATACTTCTTTACTTATAATTTATTGAATCCATTTTGATTCAACATTTTGTAGTTAATTTTATGGGCTTAATCTAAGTATTAAGGAAATAGTGTTATTTGTATACAAAAGATAATGTTGACAAATGAATATATTGTAACTTTTTATTTTTTGTTTGGGTACAACTTGAATAACGTGAAGGCAATTTTTGAACCTGCATATACATAAAAGCTGTGAATTCTTATTGTAACTGTTTTTATTTAACGTTCGTGGAGGCTATATTCTCACATAAAATCTCAACAATCTCTTGATGAGCGAAAACATTTTCTTTATTTTTAACTAGCGGGGGCGCCTGTAAAAAATAAAGATCGCCCGGCTTTGTCTACCGTCTGCATCTGTAAAATCAATATTATGTATGAATTGTATAAATAGACAATTCTCTTCAATCACTCTTTCTATTAAAAAAACCGCATCAAAATCCATTTCGCAGTTTTAAATATTCAAGCAAATATAGGGATAGAGAAAGCGACTTTGTTTTATAGTATGTAATGATATACATTATAACTTGGCTACTAACTATACTACTACAAGTTCTTTAAAAGGTGCTTTTGATTAAAGTAGATTGACAAGTAAACTGTTTTTTACAGAGAAATCACATTTTATGGATAAAATTTAAAATTAATTTCATTCTTTAGTTTTACTAAAAGAAAATAAAGCAGGCTTTGGAGTGTCAAATATCGCGTGCTAACTAATTTGATCGTATTTCACAAGTATTTTTCTCTTTTGAAATAATCGTTTCCACACTAAAATGTTTTAAATTCAAAATTATTTTGGACCTTTTCGTTTAGCTTTAAATTTCATGAGAATAGCGAATAGTTAGAATTTTATTATATAACGTTAAGCATAAAGGATTGAATAATTTGTTGCTATGCACATTATTGGTAAATGCAATTGTGATCGATTTTATGAGAGAAAATTGACTCAATTCATCGATAAAAGCATTATAAGAGCATCAGTTTTAGAATGAGCATTCTAGAAAGGCAGTGTTCTGAAAGGAGGGACTGCCATAAGCTTTACTTAGTATATACATATGCAACTTTGCCTTCACCTATTTTTTATTATTTTATTATGACAGACCTGACAGACGACATTCAGCCACCTGATGGAAGTGGTCACCGACACCATGAACATTATCAACCAGTGGACACCAGTGGTAAGCCAACTGACGTGCCTACCGTGGACAAAGATGTAAGTCTGTTTACAGTAAATACCTTGGCTGGTGCCCTTCACGGAACAAGCGTGTTTCACATACTCTTGCATGGTAAAATAGGCACCGGTGGTACCCAGAGTCTCCTGGAAACAGGGACCTACCCGAAATATATTCAAAGACGTTGTTCAAGACAAAATAATTTTTGTGCTATTCCTTATAATTTTTGTAGGTGCAAGTATTTTTACTTGAGACATAATATTAACTTTCAGAACAACAAGTTCTAATTCAATGTTAACTTGGTATATTTCTGAGTGAAATTAAACAAAGGACGTGCACGGCGCTTGTGTTTTAGTTTCTGTATGAAAAGCTCAATTAACTTAGAATTCCTTCAATATTTTTGTTAGAGGTTTTTGGAAGTATATGATTAAATTTATTGAGTAGTAATATGTACTCGTGGGCAAAATAAAGGATCGCTTAAGAAAGTTTAAATAACTCGGAAAATCAAAACGCTATCTAACTAAAATAAAATGTCTTTGATGGTCTATTTAATATTATATTACTCCATTGAGGGGTTTGGACCGTATCCACCACGCTGGTCAATGCGGTTGGTGGGTGGACCGACTTTTACATGCCCATCCGACATGGATCATCTACTTTTCGAGACAATTGGGTGATCGGCCAAAGTGCCCTAACCAACTAGAAACAACAATGAAAATTTGTTGCGTCCCGCAGATTCAAACCCGACCTCCGGTTTCTAAAGCACAACCTAGTACCACTAGGCTCGAGGCAGTATAAATAAGCAGTATATATAAGCTTATATTTTTGGAAAAAGAAGTTCGATTTTGTTCAACATCACCATAGTACGTAAAACATTCAGAAAGCTGTGTAGCTTACAACAACAGAGTGTAGAGAATAATCACAATGCTGGATGAGGGCCGGATTCTACGATGGACGGCGAGGGCAGTCGAAGTGTCACTGTGGACAGCGCAACGGTCTGCCATCGCTATCAAGAGACTAGATTCAACCGCCGCTGACCAGGGAATGACAAACTTTGCTGTACCACAGCACGAGAAGACCGATATTTGGTTAACGCAATGCTCTCAAATCGAAAATTACGCTGGCAATAGACCTCCACTAGAGATGGGCCAGGATAGGACTTCCTTTAAAGCAAGGGCTTTACCAGACGAAAGTCGTATTGGAAATACAATTTGGCTATGAAGGCGCTAAGGCGATGACTATTCAATTCTCTACTATAACTAAAAGCGCAAGCACGTCGGCTAGATCATAGACCAGCACAAGTGATGGTCTATTGCCATTTGAATTGAAATATCCCAACTTAAAATCATCAGTATTACAGTTGATGCGTACTGTAAAAAATAGACAGTCAACAAGAAGTTGGCACATCTGAAACTAAATTTCATTGCAACCTGACGTTGTACAAACGGCAGTCTCAAATCTGTGAGGGTTTGAATTAGAAGCATATCCGCATCGTTTATACCTACCAGACTTTACACCTATCGCTTTTGTTTACTTTTTATATGTCTCTTGGCATTTCATAATGTTTATTGCCTTTCGTCCGATAATTTATATGAAATCCACAAGCTAAGCAACGCAACGGCGAAGATGCTACGATTCCACGTGTGATTACTTTAAATAACAGAAAAAAGTTTAAGAACATCATTGAAACTTATTTTATACAAAACAGAAATTTTGAAAGTAGCAACAACCGATTACTTAACTAAAAGCAATATGTGCACAAGCGTTTCGCCCCGGCTCCAGACAAAAAAATGGTTATTGTGTATTATCATTAAGTGAAAGACATAATTTAAGGTGTAAAATACTGTAGTATATTATTAGATTTTCTTGTGTTTGCAAAATGAGTTTATTTACTATATTACATTAGAAACCTCCGAGTTAACACAATTTCTCGATTTTATTATGTATGTTTTGTACATATAATCTTTCGTCTTAAATCACTCTTTTTTATTAAAATGAACGGTTTCGAAATCCGTTCAGTAGTTTTTAAGATTTTGCATACATATGGCGAACAGACAGTGCAAGAGTTGTTTTAAACCTAATTTTAGATCCCGTTAACATATTTTTATTAGAAATAATAAAGACATAAACTGCACTATGTGCCTAAAACAAATGAATGTTAAAAGATTTTTACTATAATACTTAACGTTCTTGTTATTGAAATATACCCGATGTTATTACTTAGTGCGCGTTCTTACAATGGTTGAAGGAGTTTTAATTTTCCCAATAATACCCCGTCGAGATTAAAAATATTATTATTAAGAGAAAATTAGTTATACCTCATCTTAAATATTAAAATAAAATACATTTTATTTGCATTTTATAAAGTTAACTGCCAGAATTGTAAATTGACGCGATGCAAAAAACTTTTTTTTAATTGAAACTGACTGGTGACCGGCTGACTTTTACCGGTGGTAGGTCCCCTGTTTACAAGAGACCGTCTGGGTGGGTACCACCGCGGTGCGTATTTCTGCGCGCAGTAGTGTAAAAACACTGTTGTGTTCCGGTTTGAAGGGCACCGTAGCCAACATATTTACTGGGTAAACGAGACTTAACACCCTATGTTTCATGGTAGGCAACGCGTTGGCGATACCACTGGTATTGCCAATGTATATGGGCCTCGGTGACCACTTCCCATCAGGTGGCCCGACTGCCCGTCTGCCTGCATATGCCATAAAAAAAATATTGAATGTTATAAATAAGTCAATGCCAAATTCAAAATGGAGCAGTTGGCTATCTGTAAAATAGAGGGCCAAAACCTAATTTCTAATGTAAACAAACAATTGGGCTGTTAGTATAGAAATTAAAATCAGTATTTTTTGTATTATTGCAAGCAAAGGCAGACAAGCCGTCAGGCCATCTGACGGAAAGTGGTCGCGAATCCCTGGTCATTAGCAATGCCAGGGATGTCATCAACGCGCTGTCTGTCGTGAGGCATAGGACGTCAAATTAATTAAATACAAAAAAATATCAGAGAATAGGTAAAAAAATATTTTACAATGCTACACATCCACAACTCTAAAAATATGCCAAGAAAAGAAAACTACTCGTGCGGCAATAAGACTCACGAGTCGTTGTAATTCACACATTATTCGAATGTACTACTGTGTACTGTGTATTATTACAAAAATCCCACATTAGTTGAGTTTAATGTAGCAATGAGGAAATGAGAAACCATTGAAGCCGGAAATAGGGCAGCTGTACCCGTGTATCAGACACATAGGTAATCATTCGCGCATGTTACAAAAATTATTATGTGAGTTAGATCCCATATTTGTTCCATTTTATTGGTTATGTGTTTATATAAGGTGATAAATTTTTGCATGAATATCTTTTATTTTCACTGTTGATTACATTTTTATGATGATTAAACGGAATCCACTAAAAGAAAATACATAGATTAAAGCTACGGTTACTTATTTAAGATATAACGCATCGTAAATCTCTATTTAAAAGTCTGTTCTCCCCTTATAGACACATAAAAATATAAGCATATTTATTTTAAATTTTCCGAGTATTACCAGATTGCAACGTCCAAAAAATATCTTTTTATGCCGCCAACATAAAACTAAAATAAATAGCTAAATGAACAAAGTTTGCGCACTCTAGTGCCTGGCATTGCATTGCTCCACAAAGCCTCCCGTTGTGCCAGAAACTTTACGAAAAAAAATATTTAATCAACGCAATACTTTTACTTTTAAAATATAATATACGTTTTCTTCGTCATTCACCAATTATATTTTAATGATTTAATTTTGCTCTTTTCATACAATGTTTTTTCTGTTTCTTTTTTAGACCATATTATTCCAAGATTTATTTTTCGAAAACTTTAGTGAACATTTCATCTTTAAAGTCAAATTCAAAAAGGTTTTTGCAATATGAAAGCTTTACAGATTTTAATTAATTTTAACAACTACTGATCGAAAATATTCGTTACCATAGGGACTCTTTTTGTTTCTTTTATAAATAAATAAATTTTATTCTAAGTTTAAAAACTGAACATGATATTTTCTTAGATTAAAATTGCCTGGGACTAACAATTATATATACTAAAGCAACAACATCTTTTTATTCACAATCGCCCCTTCACAACATTTAAATATAATAACTGAGTGACGCAGAAACTGGGCGATTTCTAGGATTTTTTTGTAAGAGCGCTTTATTTTCCAAAAAATTCGGCTTCCTTTGAAGTTTTGTCTGTAGATCCAGTTTACGTTTTAACTTACGTTTAACGAATGTAAAAAATGTAATTCTTAAAATATACGCTTATAATCAGCAATTATACAGTCTCATGCTGGAAAGGTTTTGAACCAATAAGTCAGACTATATACCACTATACCTATCAGTTAACGCATTGAGACCTTGGTTGTTGATGAGGCTCTTGGATGATAAAATTTCTCGCTTAAACCCAAAATAACATGAAATAAACATGATAACGTTAAACAGCGTTTTAAATGATTACATTTAATCCTTTTTAATATACTTAAACTTAATTACCATGTACTATTTCATTCTAAAATTTCGTCAAATATATATATGCGTATATGATATATACGCTTAACGCTCTTCTTTATTTCTACCCATCATCATCATCATAATCATCTGCCTGTGATAGTCAGCTGCTGGACGTAGGCCTCCCCTGATACTACCCTATCTATTAGGGGGTTTTGGACCGTATCCCACCACGCTGGTCCAATGCGGGTTGGTGGGTCTAACCATTAGCACATAAACCCTTTGGGTCAAATCAATCAATAGCCTGCGACAGTCCACTGCTGGACATAGGCCTTTCCCAAGGTGCGCCATTTAACCCGATCTTCGGCCACATGACACGGAGGAGATCATCACTCCACCTGGCGGGAGGGCGTCCTACACTTCGTTTGGCTAATCGCGGTGTCCACTGCAGAATCCGCTTACTCCAGCGATTATCTGGTCTGCGACAAATGTGGCCTGCCCATTGCCACTTTAGCTTGCTGATTCGAGTAGATATGTCGGTAACCTTGGTTCCCCGGCGAATTTCTTCAGTACGAATTTTATCCATAAGAGAAACTCCGAGCATAGCCCTCTCCAAAGCTCGTTGAGCAACTTTGAACTTGAGGACTAGTGTCCACGTTTCAGCACCGTAGGTCAGAATGGGCAGGACGCACTGATCAAAGACTTTTGTCTTTAGACTCTGCGGTATAGGAAACGAGAAGACGTGACGCAACCTCTGGAATGCTGCCCAGCCTATCTGATTTCTTCTATCGGCCTCCTTGTTCAAGTTGTTTTTACCCAACTGGATACTATGTCCAAGGTAGACGTAATGATCGACGACTTCCAGAGGTATCCGATCCACGATAATCGATTCAGGTGTGATGTGAGCATTGACCATGACTTTTGTTTTGTCCAAATTCACGCAGAGACCAACACGTTGAGACGATTTATTTAGACTTGTCAGCATACTCTGGAGCTCCTCCAGCGACTTAGCCATAATTACTATATCGTCTGCAAACCGAAGATGTGAGATGTACTCGCCATTTATGTTAAATCCATGTCCTTCTCAATTGAGGGTCTTAAAAACTTCTTCTAGTGCGTTCGTGAACAGCTTTGGGGATATGACATCTCCCTGCCTCACACCTCTATGTAGCTAAATAGGTCTAGTTTGGCTGTTTTGTATTTGAACACACATTGTGGCATGGGAAAAAATTTCGATGTATTGCGAGTCGATTTGGCAATTCCGCAGGGACTCCATAACAGCCTAAGTTTGAATAGAGTCAAATGCTTTCTCGTAGTCCACAAAGGCTAGACATAGTGGTTGATTATATTCCCTTGAACAGATCTCAATAATCTGTCTCACTGTATGAATGTGGTCCACGGTACTGTACTCTCTACGAAAACCGGCCTGTTCCACCGGCTGGAATTCGTCAAGTCTTTGAGCGAGGCGATTCGTTATAACCCTTGAAAACAACTTGTAGATGTGGCTCAGAAGCGATATTGGTCTGTAGTTCTTAAGGAGGGTTGTATCACCTTTTGTGATAAAACAGAACCACAATACTTCTGCGCCATGCCTTTGGGGTCCTCCCAGATTTGACTACAGAGTTGAAAATACGTTGGAGCTCCCTCAGTATAGGTGCCTTGAAAAGCTCTATAGTAATCCCATCTTCACCAGGGGCTTTCCCATTTTAAGTTTTCTAAGGGCCAAATCGATCTCCTCGAGACTAACATCTGGCAGCTCGTCGTTGTGATGTTGGGTCAGCGGTGCCCTGGAATTTTTCGGTGAGGAAGTAGGTTGCGGGGCACGTAAAGAACACAGTTTTCCGTAAAAGCGCTCAGTTGCAGCGCGAATATCAGCTTTAGACGTGACAGGCTGGCCATTAGTTGATGTAAGTTTTGAAAGTTGGCTTCGACCAAGCCGTTGCGAAAACACTTTGGAGCCTTTATTACGTTCTATAGCTTCTGTCACAAAAAGCGTATTCGAACGTCGTAGATTTCTTCGTATAGATTTCCGCACCAGCTTAGTAAGCTCCAACTGTTGACCTGCATTGTGTGCCTCGCGTCTTTGCACTATAAGTAGCATGGTCTCTGCTGATCACCTAGATTTCCACCCTAAACGTTTCCCCCACGTCCCTTAACGTAGAAACTACTCCGCTGAAGTCCTCATCTACATCCAATGTGGGTTTTAAAGCATCAAAACGGTTTTTCAGCTCTAATTGAAAACGTTCTAAATCGGCTGTGGATTGGAACGGTGTCGGGCGGAGCGAAGATTCTCATCAAAGCGGCAGATTTGCACCGATGAAAGGGTCACAAGCAAGACATTGGATATTTAGCAACGCTGCCACCGGACTAGTGTTAGTCTGTGATACGCCAGTATGAAGCCTGTTAGATCCTTCAGAAACATTCGAAATATTTTATCGACTCTGCTCGCGGCAATAGCACCTGTGATCCACTTCCTTGGTCTCTGTACAGCTAACGAAACGGAATTCATCAAACGGACTTCACGCTCAAGGATATTGAGCAGACGAGTTGTGATCACTCTCGTTTGACCTAGTCCATAGTCAACTTTCAAATATGCTTTCGTGATTAATAGTAACTCATTTGATTGTCGCTTATGTCCACTCTTGGGCTTACTAAGACCTAGAATTCATTAAAAGGCCCTTCTGGTGTTGACAAGCTGTCCTCTCTTTTGTCCCATATCCACTTCCATGCCTGATTCTGTACCGTGCTTCCACCTTGGCATTGAATACCATGATACATTAAATGAGCTGTGGTGTGTACAAGGTTGGTATACGTCGTAATGTCCATCCGATCATCTGAGTTGCTGATGTCGTGATATACTATGACCTTAGGTATACTTTGGTCAATCTTAGAATAAGATACACCACTCGACTCGATACACTGGAGATATCATCGACGTTGTTCACAAGTGTCTTATTTATAAGGAACCCCTCACAGCCTTGGGAGGGGTTATCGCCTTCTCGATAGTAGAACAGGTGGCCTGATTGAAGATTAAAGTGTCTTCGCCCTCTCTACGGACTTCACTGAGTCCCACAATGTTCCACCGTATACGTTCCAGTTCTATTTATAGTTCGTGAACATATTCATCAAGCCGCAGGCTATGTCCATTATACGTCGCCAAGTCCATTGTTTAGTAGCTATCCGTAACCCGGGGATTCTTAGCATCCCCTGCCCCACCGTAACCGTACCTGCTACCGTAGGCAGGAATAGTAGGGCCGCCGGGAAATGGCAGCTGTCATTTTCTAGTTGGGAGGGTTGCCCTAATCGCCACGCTGGGCAAGCGGATTGGCGATCGCAGTTTGGCAGAAACTTCTCATAGGGACGCTGCTTCCCTTCCCGTGTCGATATTTCGTTTTTGCCCTATTCAAAATGGATTGACCGCCATTGCTAGTGACTAAACACCTACAGCGGGCGGTGGGGTCGTCACTTCCCGACGCCGATAATATAAAACGCTGGGTATTTATTATAAATTTCTTCGTACTACACGAACCGTCATTCAACGGTTAAAATTTGTATACATGTTTCTTAAAAAAGATGGACGTTTATTTAACGTTTTACACGCATAAAATTTCACACGCGTAGTTCAGTTCAGTTCTTTGGCAGGATTGCGTTTCCTTGTAGATTTCGCCAACGTCAAGTTTTTCGATTAGACTCTGCTATATGTAACAGGGTTCGTAAATGAACAAGGTCACAGTTAACAACTAAGAATTGATTATGGGCTTAGATAATCCACCACAATAGTTTCTGTTGATATATCTAAAACAAAAAGAGACACTTCACACGCGTAAATACGACAGAAAAATAAACGCCATAGTATTCTATAAAAATATGTCAAAATTCAATTAAACTGCAGGCAAAGGAGAAACAAAGCTCGAATCGATAAAATGCATTTCAGTCGAACTAAAGTAAAATCATGGATCCTTTCTCAACGCAATAGACAATAGTCCGAGTTCGTTATTAATTAACTTTCTGGCACTCGGTCAACAGCAGTTCCTTATAAATTGTTTGATATATAAGGGTTAGTTTTACTGAACGAAAGATAGAACGTAATGATTTACTACCTTTGTGGCATTTTCCTTAGCTTCTCAAACTGGACGTCGTGGTATTTTGTTGATTTCTGGTTGATTAGGACAATAAGTTGTCTGCTCATTTAACAGAATAGCAAGATTAGATCGCCTACATCATCCCTCGAAAGTATTTTTACATAAATCCACCGCATAGGTGATGGTCTAAATTTGAAGCTGACCCTATATTAACGTATCAACATAAGTAAAATAAGTATATTGTATTCAGTAATGAAGTAAATCCTACTTATGTTTTACTTATTTATATACTAACTAGCAGACTCTGCCGCGCGTTGCGTCGGCTAGGATTAACTAACGTAAAATAATTTACATTGTGAAAAACAATTTTAGGACTTAAGATAAACGAAAAGAGAATATAAGTCATGAGAACCACCATTTTTTTTAAGATAAATGTCATTTAAAAAAATCTGTAACCTCTATGCTACCGTTACACCTTAAAACATAGAAAAAATAAACTGGTATAAAAATCGATTGGATTCGAATCGAAGATAATGTATTTAAAGTGGACAGACTGAAGACGATTAATAAAAATGTTCCTTCTGTTGATATCGTGTGAAATTCTATACAAAGAGAAAATAGAGAAAATGAGAAAGAATAAGACAAAAGAATTAGTTTTAAAAATTATTATTTTTTTTAACTTACTTTTCTATTAAAAATGTTACAATTTGTATGGATATGGAGCACTACCACCAAAAGCATAATATTAATGTTTTAGTCGCATGGTTATAAAAAAACAAAGAACAAAAGTTGATTACATTCATCGCAAGCATAAGAAACCAACTATCGTATGAATTAACGAATATAAAGTACCCTCAATCGTATCCGCGCTTGAATATGTCATAAAATATTTCTTTTATATAGATACAAAATTACTTTTATTAACTTTGCTTTGCCTAGTATAAAATAACATTGCATTTTAATTTTTAACGATAAATAAAATTATCATAAAATTAACTGACCAAAATCAATAAATTTTTAGCAATTACTTTTATTTGTCCCAATTCTCCTATTATCAACGAAATGTTAATACTATTAAACAGCGCCATCTATTGATATACATGACGCATTCAATAGATGTCGCCATCGTTTTGTAGCTAACATTTTGCATCAAATAATAATAGAACAGTAAATTGTCATAAAACATTATTGCGATTATAAATTAAGATGTAAGCTATTTTATCTTTAAAGTTAGATTAAACTGCACATGGTGGCTAACTACATTTTAAAATCGAAGTAGTTTAGGAGTTTAGGAGTCCATCGCGGACAAATATAGTGACACGAGATTTATATATATTGAGATAAAAGATACATTATTAATGACAAAACTGTGGTTACTAACAAGTAAGCAGTAAAGTAAACAAAGATAAAAGTAAAATAGTTAATTGTGCATTTTAAATTCACGACGTTTCGAATACTTTCCAGCGGCCGTTGTCGCGGGGTAGACTGAGATGTCATGCGTCTAGTTTTCAGTGCGTAAGCGGGATTTCTAGATGCTAATTGTAATTAAATATTTTTAACCGACTTCAAAAAAAGGAGGAGGTTCTCAATTCGTCTGTATTTTTTTATGTTTACTACTAGAACTTTCGCCTGGGTGAACCGATTTGGATGTTGTTTTTTTTATTTGAAAGCTGGTGCTTCCCGTTTGGTCCCATAGCAATTTGGTCCAGTTCTGACAGTGGCATCTATGAAAAAACTGAATAAGTCTGAAATTTACATTAAGTATGTGCTCAACAAATGGACAATTAATAGCTCAATATCACGCCAATCGATTTCGATGATTCTTTTTATTTATTTATTAGAAAGAATGTAATTCAATGGCAGTTTGATAAGAGTTTGGTTAGGTTTTGATTATGGGATCCATGTAAAAGCGACGGAACTCTTCAAATCTTAGGTGCAAATTAACGATGCTCAAAGGAATCTTTCATCGACTAAGGGCCGTCCGTAAAACACGTGAGGATCAAAATAGGGGGAAAGAATGAAGACGGATTTTGGATGGGGTAGTTTTTTACTTTTTAGTGCATTTTAATCTGTTTTGAAATAGTTTTTTGTATTGAAGTCGTTTTTATTGTTAAAATTTTTCAATTATTAGTCTGTACTCCGACCTATGAAAAGAACACCGATTCCTACCAAGGACGATACGTGAGGCTATTGAGATTCAAACAAAGGCAACATCCAAATTTTATTAGAGTAATGGTTGGGTTTTACACCTGCTTGGGACCCCATAATTAATTAACAACCAACAACAAACATCATGAGGTCATCTATCGTTTTCCACAAAGGAAAATTTATTCTACTGACAAAAGCTATTCAATTAGAAGTCAAGCCACGATAAAATTTTTCATTCTAGTTTCCATTAATCTGCTCAATATATGAATGATGAGCAAATTTTAAATCAGGTTGGACATTCTAATTATTCTGTCGAGCAGTGAAGCTTAAGGTACTTCACTTTGTTCAATTTACTTTTAATTAGCTTAGTGGTTTAATTTCACTTAGAGCTGATTTATAAATTAAAAGACAGAGGTTAGTTTTCTAATATATTTTTTGATACAATTTGAATGTTATATTTAAAATATTTAGGTTAGTTTATGTATTCAATTAACAACCAATAAGATAATTAATGCATCATAATTTTAAAAAATTACTTGACTTTAAATTTGATTCATTACCTATACTGGTAGTTTTGTGTCATTAAAGTAACATTAAGTAGTCAGTTTTACAGTTTTGCCGAAAGCGCGCACGTTCCTAATAAGTGATATAGTTTCGAAGTGGAGATACTAAAACTTTGTTCTGTCCTAGCACTCTCTAGTCATTGAATATATAAAGTGGCACAACGTTTACTCAATTTGTCTTTAACCTAAGGTATGTGCGCGAGCCATTTAAAAGTAATGTGTTTAATAATCATTTGAATTATTTGAAGCAATTTCTAAAGCATTTAATAAAAGGCACGCTCCATATGAGAATTAACTGTCCAATTTCAAGTTTATCTGTTGTCGCAATTTCCTTAAAAGGGGATTAGCAGATTTTGTTACGAGTAATAATATTTCTAGCCGTGGTAAACAAGGCATAATTTGAAATCGGGAATAACTTTGTAGTCTTTTTATTATTTAATTATGTGTTTTTATAAATTTATATCAAATAGCATATGGATCGCTATCATACATATTACAAAAGTTATATAAAATTGTATAACTTTAAAAAGTTTAATCCACATCAGGTATGTATAGTACCGTTATTAACAAACAAAAATTCACATTCAAAGAATAGCTTACCGCAAATCTACTGCTAATACGGATCTGATGAGATAGGATCTACTGACTATTTTTAAATAAGTTTATGTGTCAGCTGAGGAAGAGTGATCATGTAAAGGCTAGACACGGCCTTCGGGTCGAGAGCTATCAACGTTATTTTCAATTCTTTTTTCAAAGGAACCACAAACAGAGAACATAAATTATTAACAATTTCTTGAATAAAATGCTTAATTTAAAGTTATTTATTTTGATTGCTTTAAATAAATTTGAAACTTGATATTATTCTATAACAACTGCTTTTAATTTAAGATAATGAAAAAAAATTTCTTGTATACGTCAATATATTGCCATTAAGAAGTTCGCAAAAAATGTACCTTCAATTTTTATACTTTTAAAAAAATTTAATTATTTACATCAGCAGCAAATAAGGATTGACTAAGATTGGTATATAAAGTTATAAATTATACCCTTTAATGTATTGCACTGGAATTATTTATTCTGGTACGAGCGAATTAAGAGTTAAGAAAAATTCTACTCATAAAGTTTGCGACATGAATAGGTGATTCTGCAATCCATAGTAATATTATAAATACTAAAGTAACTATCTATCTCTAGGACTCTGTATAAAGGACATAATCCATTATGTGTTACGGTACAAGTGGTTGAAAGGGTTCAAATAGAAGATGAAAGTCTGTATGGAGATTCGTCATTGTGGGAAAATGATATAATTTTGCGTCTAGATACTTGAAGCGAGCGCTAAGTGTTTTTTGTAGAACTGTACGGGGTAAAAATACGGAAGAAAGACAATGTTGTTATTCGTCAACGTCGAAGCTAAAGTCTTTGTGTCTAATGATAGGCGCACACAACGAAAACACCTCATTTATATTACTGCATAGTAAATTTGAATACATCAGCGGGTAATAGTTAGTTAAGTGTAATTATTTCCCTCATACGCACGCATGCATCTAATATGCTTGACGTTTAAAATATGACCTTTAAATATATGTAACCATCGTTAGGTATGTACGTTTAGATCTGTTAATATTTCTCGAATTTCATCAAATAAATCGCAAGATATTTCACAAAGAAGGATATTTAATACTCTTCCTCAAATTTCTGCGTAAGCTTTAGACAAACAATTCTCCGTAACGAAATTGTAACGCAAATTTGTTAGAGGTTTAACAGTTGTTTCCATTCAAAACTGTTTAATATTAATATCTTTCAAAATTATCAATAAAGACAGTTTTCCTTTTCCGGAATTGATAAAGTTTCTACGCCAGTAATTACTAATTAATATTACTGATTATCGTTTTCTTTAAATTTCTTATGTTCATTAAGCAGTTTGCACTTGCTACTTTGGATCATTAGCTCTATTAAACTTTCCTTAAGCGTTTCGCTTGTAGTTCCGGCTGTAAGTGGCACTGGGTTGGCCAAATCCTAGTCGGATATTACGAGTCATTGCTTCAAGCAAAAGGAGTCTTCCAAACTACTTACCTTAGTAGTTTTGGAAGACTCGATTTTATTATATAATAAAACTCTTTAATGACAAATATTTTATAATTAATAATCGATTAATAGTTATAAAATGTTTAAAAAATATTTACACCTGCAATTACTTCTAATGATTTTTTTATTTACTTACATGCTAAGAGTTTGTGCTACTTTGTTGTTAAAGGTATTGCAATAAGGTATTATTTGAAAACTCGGAAGCAATAGTGGTTGTTTCAAATACAAAAAGGTTTCTGCTGGGCCATCGTCTACAGATCTATAAATGTGATACATGATCTACATAAATCAGACTAGAATAACGTGATAGTTTGTGGTAGATCTTCAAACACTTATCTATAATATAGAACATCAGTATGTAAAAATTGTATATAAATTTAAAAGACTATGTAAATTTATTAATAGCTTAGTGGCCAAATCATCATCATCATCAGCCTTTGATAGTCCATTGTTGGACATAGGCCTCCCCCAGTACACCTCTATCCATGAGGGGGTTTTGAACCGTATACACGCACCACCACGCTGGTCCAATGCGGGTTGGTGGGTAGACCGCCTTTTTACATGCCCATCCGACGCATGAATCATCTTACTTTTCAGACAATTTGGGCTGATCCAAATTGTCCTAACCAACTAGGAAACAACAATCAAAGTAATGTCTATAAAGTCTGTTTTTTTGATTCTGCCATACAATTTTCGTATATGTGTTTTAAGAACCGAATTACTATTGACTTTTGAAATTTGATTTATTTATTATTTTTTAATAACATTTACTATCTACTTAATGCTTTGTTATAATTTCGGCAGGGTTAATTTATAATTTCAAATCTATAGTTTTATAATATTCAAAATAAAATTTGGTTAGTGGAAAAAGCACAGCTTTATTGCATGTAGAATCTTACTGACTTCGATATCTTATGGATATTATATTTTTACATCATTAGTACGTATTAGATTTAATATTAACAATTTCGCCGAAATATTACATATTTTGAATTTGTTCTAAATTATCAGAGTTTTTAGTCAAAAATTTATTTCCACATTTCAAGCCTTAAATACAATTCGTATTCAAAATCTATTAAAAAATCTTGTCTTAAAATTGCAATAAATTATCTTGCAGGACTTGTTTCTCGTTAGCATTTTTAACTGCCTCGTAGCTAGTGGTATGGGCAGTGCTATAGAAACCGAGGTCGGGTTGAATCGCGATGCAACAATTTTCATGTTGTCCTAGTTGGTTAGGCAATTTGGGCGATCACATTGTTCTGAAAGTAAGATGATCCTGCGTCGATGGCATGTAAAAAGTCAGTCCACCATCAACCTGCATTGACCAGCGTGGTGGATACGTCCAAACCTGAATGGAATAGGTGTCATTAGGTAGCTATGTCCGCAGTGACTAAAAGGCTGATGATGAGTAAATAGCATTAATATATGGCGATTATAGTAGATGCATTAGGAGTTCAACCGGCCTCCCACTGAATAGGTTTGTACGCAGGCCGGCCTAAGTCGTAAGGTCTGCTGTAAAGGCTGATCCTAGCTAGCTACAGTAGCCAGTCTTAGATGTGCTCTAGTTTCCTTCGCAACCAAGAAAAGGTCGCGGGGAAAAAGCGGTGTCGGTATTTTGAAGGCCACACCCCCTACCCGTAGAAAGTCTGTCGAAGAGGGCGACATTCGATAAAGTGTAATTGATCTCTTTCTTCCATAAAGACGACGCTAGTCCCATGTCCAATCTTATTGCTATGCGTAAGTTTCTCCCTGTGTAAAGAATGGGTGGAGCTCGATACCTTTTACCTCAGTGTGTAATAGCATCTATCAGCCGGTTTAAAGTGTCCATTTTGCCTAGGTGAAATCAAAGCCTACTACTTTACGTCTTATTAATAATATAATACAACTTTTTATGCAATTTATAAACAATAGCCATCAACAGCAATGTAAAGCAAGATTTCACAACTCATACAAGCATTTTATAAAATATATACTAACAAGATAAAGGCGGATACATATAAGAATATTTAATACAACAGTTCGGTGTTCACAAAAGAACCTTTCAACGAAGTAAATTTGATTTTATTTCCCATACAAAAGGTATGATCCGATGAACCAAGAGGAGTGAATTCAATATAAAACCTCAGCAAGATTATAATAAATAAGGGAATGTTATAAGATTCCTGCATTAACTTTAAAAACTTAGGTTATGACAAGTTAAATATAACTTTAATCATATTTAATCACATAAGGAAATATAGTACTGAACTTATTAGGTTAGCTTCGTAAAAACGAATTTTATTAGTATGATACATTTTTTTAAATAAGAATGGTTACTGTAAATTATTACAAGTAGAAAATATGTTATGACAGGAAGATTAGAATATCTATTTAAGATTTACCACTCAATAAAATGTTATCATTGTATGCAATATGAGCAGTTATCCATATTTTTTTACGGCACTGTCTCGTGATTTCACGCTGCATAAAAAAATATGCAAGTAATACAAATACATAGAAACTCATTACGTATAAGATGACAATTAAGTAAGTAGGGTATTAGTTTTTAAATTATGCATTTAATATTATTTTCACATGAAACGTTACAAGTTTAAAATAATACTTATGTACAGTAAAAAATACTAGTTTAGACGTAGCGTACGTTTTCGAAGATGATGAAGAAGAAGAAGGCGTCTGGGGTTGATAAAAAATGGACACAATAAATAAAAATATAAATAAAGAACCCCTGCTCGGTTTAAAAGCATATAACAAGTAATATATTACTAAATTACTAAGAGGACACAACTCGCTCGCTGTCCAGAGACTTCCAGAGAGAAAGTGAAAGTAAAGTGAAGTAAATAACAAATGATTACATTTCATTAAACATAAAACCCTATAATTATGCAAAAGTTTGTCAGTTTAATTCCCCCCACGGATAAAGATATAGCGTGATCCATATGTACATATATAGAGTGTTGTCTTCGTAACTGGTGACGTGAGTGTTAATATATGTTTATACTAAAGAAAAGACAGTTTTTTACGAAAAAGAAAAAAATGTTAGCAACATATTATGCAATAAAAATTATCATGTGTTTGCACTAATTTATTATTCCGTTCGCGTTTACTTACTTGATGACCTACTTCGAGAAAACTTACTTCCGATTTTATAACCAGATATTTTTGCGAAAAATCCTCTGAATTTGCGATACTTTTACCTTTACCTTAAACAATATCCAGATAAATGTTGCCTATGTCTGCATAATTGGCTAAGCATGAGTTGAAATACATTGATGCTTTTGTTATGTATAATAATATATTGTATGATTTACCTGACGTTTCGAAAAATACCTATGACACAATGATTCTATTTATATGTTTACTAGCGACACGCCCAGGGTCCGAACGGGGGCAATACTGAGACTTGCAAAATGTATGGATAAATGACTGAATGAATTATACATATATATACCTTCCTCTTTAATCTCTCTATCTATTAAAAAAAACCGTTAGTTAGTAGTTAGGATTAGTTAGTTAAAGATTTAGCATTATAGGTATATAAGGAATATTGGGATATATAGGATATATAGGAAATATAGGATATATAGGGATAAATAGGGATACAGGGACAAGGAAAGTGACTTGAAAAAAAACGTGACTCTTTGTCATTAAGAGTTCTCTTATAGTATCCAACACCATACTAGGTTGAACACACAAAAGTATGTATTAAACATGCAATTATGTATGAAATCCAATAATAGTTTTACAATTTAGTATGGTTTGCACGAAGTTAATATAAAAAAGAGCTTGATCAAGATTTTGATATATGCTTACAAATTGTAATGGGACGGTAGGAAGCGGGTTGAGCAGTTGGTTTGCCGAGTTTTAAGAACCCTATAACTTCAGCTTCCATGTGAAACAGACTTAACAAGACGATAGTCCACTGTCTTGAAAAGTGGGACTCTGAACAAAGACGATGGCGTATTGACCTCCTCCTTAGACAGTTCGCACCAACGATGCTCAATTGGCGGTTGACATTCTATTACACATCGCGAGATGCTAGCTTGGGATGAGCGATCTGTACTCACGGCGGAAGGCATCAATTTTTGCTTTCACACGTGAGCATTGTCGGAGACCAGAATGAGCTGAAGGCTTTGAAGACTTTCTGATCCGACGTCACCTCAGAGAATCTTAACACTTTCACTGTGAAGCATTGTCAGGGAAAAAGAGCATGAAGCTTTTCAGGACTTTCTGTGTACTTGGATCTCAGAGAAGCGAGAAGTTGACTCATCTGCTCTATATAATACGCGCGAGATGAGCGTACTTCATTTTAACGCTTAAAATACTTTAATTTTATCAATTCTGATTTTGAATTTCGAGCGGCCGTGGTCACGGGTGACAGTCTACCCCGTGACCACGGCCGCTGGAAAGTGATTTTATTTGATATCCGTAAAGTCATTTTATTTAATAGTGTATAATATTCGAGCAAGCAGTAGAAATAGTAAAGTAATTTCAATGTTTTAGATCTCTTCTTCAAAGTTTCTGTTTCCACCTTGAAATAAAGACTACATACACGTATAATTTTTAGTTGTTAGGCATAAACTATTAAAAGCATTTGTAAATCTAAATGAGTTAACCATTGCACGAACATGTCTAAACTTGCAAGATACATTTTTGTGTTTTTTTATATATTAATTTTATTAAAAGGATATTGACAGCATGCTTTGTGCATAAAAAAGGGACTATTTCATTATATGAGGATAGAAAAAAATATAAAAGTGTTATGTACAACATTTTGTTTATAAAATTTTTCCTTACTGTTTGTAACACCTTTAGAATTGATCATTACTTTTAACTTCAAGAAATCTTATTGAAAATAAATTTTGAGTGATTTGTTAAATCCGACTCAGAGATAAAGAAGAAGATAAAAGTAATTACCAATTAAAGTATTATCTCATTTCTAAATCACCTTAAGCCGATGGGATTCAGATCTCTTGTTCCTATTTCCGTTAGACCAAACATCATCCTTATTATTTACGCTTTTACATTCCACTTTTCTGTTTCATTCATTGCTACAATATATACCACAGCTTTAGATAATTATAATTTTTTAAAACATAATAAAAAGTCGAAAAAAGATACATTATTACATTTATTAAAACATAATTAAATGCATTCCAAAATTAATATACAGTCTATGAAATTTTAGTAACAGTTAATACTAAATTTTTACATGTATGTAATTTTTTTCGATAGACACTATCTCAGTTATTCTTGCCCGTCTTTTGCAAATCATAAAAGGTTAGTTACGTTTTAAAGTTCTTTACGAAATATGTATCGTAAAATTTTGTCTGCGATTTGTCATGACTAATCTTAAATGTGTGTAGAGTCCAGCGAAAAAAACATTTGAATCATTTCATGAAAGTGTTACATATATGCTAATAAAATAAAATAACATATCATATGTAATATGCTTTGTAACTTTAATGTAACTTTAGCAATTTTACATCAAAAATAAATAGCATTGTTTTTTTTGTTTTGTTGAAGCTTAACTTAAAAGCCGAAGAAACAAAAATAACAGGTTTTTGACCATTTATAAATAAAGATACTTTAATTTAAATTAAATAAGCTCACTACCTAATTGAATTTAAGTTCTATCTATTATATATTAGTAACGTGGTTTTAAAATTAAGCGAAATATAGAATACTAGTGCGATCAGTTCACACGCAAGCGGGCGCCTCGTGGGAGCGAGGGCAGTTGAGTTCGCGAACTTTATCAATTTCATGTTTTGTTTTAGTTTTATGTGGATAGGCTAGAGACAAGCAATCATTTTTATTCAAAAAGTAATATAAATTTACTAAAATATTATTTTTCTTAAAACTTCTATGAAGTACCACGAATCACATGTTACATTAAAAATGCTTTAAAATACTGAGACTGACTGCCCGACTTTTATATAACTCAGAAATTAATGTTATAGTTCGCTTAAATCGCCAAAATTAAAAATTATAATAATATATTAGACATATGGCAGTAGTTTTAAATTTGTAGGGCCCTTTTACATCTGTTGTCTGGGGCGGTACCACCGCGGTGGCTATTCCAACCGTAAAGTGGTAGTGTGGAAACTCTATCGTGTTCCGGTTTAAAGGGCATTGTAACCAATGTATTTAGGAGACGTAACATCCTATTTCTCACGGTACTTACTGGCAATGTTTCTGCGAACTGCCTCCGTAACTTAGTGGTAAGGGCTTTAGAAACCGGAGGTCGTGGGTTTGAATCCTGTGGGGACAAATTTTCATTCGGTTAGGGCATTTTGCGCTGATCACGCAATTGTCTAAAGAGTATTATAAGTTTAGATGGCCGTTGGAAGAGAATAGATTTGATAAGGTTTTTTCATCTTTTCGTCGAAATAGAGCTCGTGGCGAAGCCTAACATCAACGTCGACGCTGTGGGCTGGTGTTGTGTTCTTGCTAGGTTATAGATCTTCTAGCTCTCATGGCTTCTAGATAACGGGTTAGGGAGAACCTGTTTACCATGTCAGGGGCAAAGAATAAGCTTATGTTAGCCCTGACACGCCCAAGGTGGAGTAGACTGAAAACCCGAGATAGGGCTGCTTAAGCATCAAGCACTGGTTGGGACGCAAAAGACTGCATTGGCGTGCCTTTTTTTTTACGTTTATTTCGCAAACGTAAAAAAGGCACGCCAATGCATACCCGTCGTCGGCGGGCAAAGATGGGTTATGTTGGACTCACACACGGCTAAAACTACCACGTTGTTCCTTCTTGGCGCCTTAGAGATGGTGCCACCGGAAATCTTTGGCAGTCTTCTATATCCCCACCAGCGCCAGCCACTGAAGCAGCCATCTGCCTTCCTCTGGGCGCGTCGGGACTAATGCGCACTTCGCCTCGGCCCCTATACATTGGTCACAGACTCTTTCGAGTCTGCGTCTCATGGGTCATGGGAACCAGGAGATCCCCGCCCACGCAGGAACACGATTCCCAGGCCCCAGTGGCGGCCTCAGAATTGGGCTCCGCCGCTAGCACCGTTTCGGCCGCAGAAGGGGGAGAGATTGCACCATGCTAAATGTATTCTCCTCCCACGGCCCCTCCACACCGTGGTGTGGCCCTACCGAGTTGCGGAGGATAGGGAGAGAGGCCTATGGAATATCGATAATTCTCTTTATCATTTACTTTTCTTTTACCTCCTGCAATCCGTTTCTTGCACCCTCCAGAACGCATCCTAAGCTAGCTTATGTAGTCAGCTTGGCGTAGCCTCCTCCACCGGCCTTGCTTTTTAAGCCGGCCACGTTCTTCTTAGCTTTCCCGCGGCTGAGCAGGCCGCAGGTACTGAGCCCCACTGCTACGATAAAACAAGAACCTATTCGGGGGGTCCATTGGCGTGCCTGTGATAACCCTGCGCGGGGGAACAGTGTACTGGTTTTAGGCGGTGCAAGTCTGACGTACAATGGGTTACGTAGGTGTACCCAGGTATACGTAGGCATTACTTTATAATAAAATTCTATAACTAGACCGTTATGCAGGCGATTTAAACAAAGGATAATAAAACGGACTCCTCTATAAACTTACAAAATTTTGAATAAAGATCATCAGCACTTGCGTTGCTCTAAATATTAAGATTTTCTAAACAGAAATATAAAAACACGTAACAAGGAAATTGGCAGTTGACGGACATAGATAAATGACGAGAGAACCAAAAGTCCACCCTGTGATAATATTTCAGACATCAAAAAATTTGATCATTAGCTCGTAAACAGTGCTGCGTCGCAAGGAACTAATTGCAATTCGGCATAGGACTCATAAGGAAGAAAACATAATTTGCCATCTTTTTAGATGAAGTTTTCGTAAACTACTTAAAATACTCGAGTGATTTCTGTTCAAAAGGAATATTATAAAAAAGTAAATTTATTATGTTTGATGATAATAAGGGATGTGTAAAATTTAACTTTAAACTCATGTTAAGCTCTTACCGACTGCTAGATTGTTGTAGAAAATATGTTTAAAAATGTTTATTTAATATTAAAATAAAGAACGATCATAACAAAAAAGAAAAAAAGTTGAAATGAAAACTTTATAAACACCTAGAGTTAAACTTGCTTCAAGCAAGTTTACCTTAGGTGTTTACCTTGATGATGATGACGGGAACAGTGGAAATATTCCATTCCCGATACTTTTAGTGCAGCCCTTGTAATAGCGAATATCTTTTTTACTAGTATTTCTTCAAAATCAAGTTGGAGTAAGAATCTCTCCCATATTCTGTTCAAAATAAAACAATTTAATAATAATAATAAAACTTTTTTAAAGTTAGCTCTTTTTACTAAAGACAGTCTTGCATGTTATAAATACGGTCTTACATGAGGTAAGACCGTATTTAATAACATTGCTACAAACGCTAGTATTGTATAAGCACTTGCTTGCTGGATTTAGAATTTTAAACTTTCTATGAATTAATTTAGCTTTTTAACAATCTTAATCGCTCAAGTTAAGTTGCTCAAAATCTTATGTGATTTTAGAAACTTCGTCAGAATGAATGGCTGACTGTGTGTTTTATGTTCAAAGGGGACAGATCGCTTATTTGAACGCATTAATCTTTCGTGTTTCTATAAGCATAAAACTCTCCCTGAGCAGAAAATATTGCTATTACAAAAACTTGCACGACGATCGCATCTGCGTAAAACTGTTTGGTCATAATTTGTACTTGACGCACTACTGTTAATAGCTTGCAGTCAAACTTCAATATGTTTCGTTCCAAATCGGCCATAATTAAAATGAATAATTCGCAAAAACATGGTGGACCGAGCTGCCTAAGCGCTAGGCACAATAGTACTAGTCCACATTTAAAGGCTACAGAGACAATATAAAAACGACCTTTATAAAACGTACCTTTTTAATTACGAAGAAAGTTTGTCAGATACTGTTTGTAATGAATGCTTGAACTAGAGATAATCTAACACCATTAACATTCCTGTAGCGTCCAAGTTAAATGGATTTTAAAGGGCTCCATTTGCAACCTCTGTCGGTCAACTGATAACTAACGAAAATTTTATAGGATCGTTTTAATACATTCTTTAAAGATTACTGACGTTAAAAGCTTTATGAACAATATATTATAATACATAATTATTTGTTACACCCATGAACTTAAATAGCTGATATGTGATATGATGCAAAAATTAAGAAATTAATTTTAATTACAAGCGAAGCATAAAATTTTACATTGCTTGTTAATTATGGCAGTGTTCTATCAATTATCAGTCTGAATAAATTATCCGACAATGAATACGCAAGTGTTGACATTACGAGCTAGAGAGCTGCCATCGAGACTTTTTTGCCATTGAGTTCCACAATTAATGGTTACCGATATATCATATCCACTAATTTACGGATTTTTCGCGTTAGTTATATATATTTATTCCCGACGTTTCCGATTCTTTCCAGCATCCATGTTTACGGGCAGACTAAGTTGGTATATGCCTGTATCTCAATGTTTTAGAATAACCGTCAGAGTTTTTATTTAAAGTTGACATATCTTTCATTTTTTTAGTTTTGAACATTGGTTTGACAAAAAGTACTTATGTTGTCCTTTGGCTTTGTAGTTTTTATACCTTTCGGTTTAATTATTGTAATTATTGGATCCCAGGAAGGTGGCAAAGACCAACTCCTCCCTATTAAAATCTGGATATTTTTTAATTTGGTATAAGTCGATTTTCTTTAGGAAGTATTTTTGGTTCATCAAATCTAATGTAATGGTTGGGCTTGTCTAGAACATGGTCGGTGCTAAACACCAGCTATATGTTCTTTTCTAATTAAGTGTTACTGTTTCTGCGCTCGTTTAAGCTCGATCAAGTAAATAAGCATAAAAACTTTTTAAAAATAATGTTTTTTTCTCTTTAATCTTACAGCTAAACTTAATTTAACGATGTCGTCAATCAAACACGGTAAAATGATTGATAGCTACAAGTTTGGCCCATATGCAAAATTCCGTTGTTGCGATCTCTGATTCAATGCTCCATATTGCAGAAACACATATTTATAATAGTTTACTTAATAAATCAAAAGCTTTCAAAAACAAAGCACCACTCTATCCATGTCGATCAATCTTGTTATCAAACTTAAAAGAAAGAAACATGAACTGAAAGTTTTGACGAATTAGTTTGCTAAAACTTTACTAATACTTCTACTTAAAATAAAACATAACATTTGCACTTATTAAAAGTTAAGTAAAAATATAAATTACTAATGGAAAATTCCTTAAAACAGACAGAATAATCAAGATATCCGAGTTGCCGTGAAGTTTTGCATTTTATTTTTAAATTGAGGTAGCCTAAATAAACAAAAAATATCTTGCGCCTATTAAAATTGTCTGCCCATTCACAAGATTTATCAATTGAAGGCAAAAACAATTTTAAGACAAAGCTCGGTATTATAAAAGCAGGAAATAAAAATAGTTTTAAAATTTAAATCGACGCAGAAAATTGTAAGTGATGATAAGATTAAAACCAGAATTAGACAATCATTATCATCAGCCTCTTGGATATAGGCCTCCCCGAATACACCCCTATCCATTAGGGGGTTTTGGACCGTATGTGGGATATGGTCACGCTGGTCCAATGCGGGTTGGTGGGTGGACCGCCTTTGTACATGCCCATCCGAAGCATGGATGATCTTACTTTTCAGACAATTGGGTGATCGGCCCAAATTGTCCTAACCAACTAGGAAACAACAATGAAAATTTGTTGAGTCCGCGCAGGATTCGAACCCACCTCCGGTTTCTAAAGCAAAGGCCTATACCACTAGGCCACGGAGGCAAGAATAAGACAAAATGTGATTTAATTATTTATACTTTTGAAGATTGTGACATAGGGAAAACTTTAACCAAAATCATTTTGAGAAAAAACTTTACATATAGGGCAAAGGTTTAAAAGTAGTTGTGACGTATCATCATCACCAGCCTCTGTTAGTCCACTGCTGGACGTAGACCTCCCTAATGCACGCTCTTCACATTAGGGGGTTTTAGGGCCCTATCCCACCACTCTGGTCCACTGCAGGTTGATGGGTGGGTCAGTCAACTACTTTTATTTGCCCATTCGACGCATGGATCATCTTAATTTTCAGTTCACAAAATTTGTCTAGTCCCCGCAAGTTTTAAACCCACAACCTCCAATTTCTAAAGCACACGCTCTTACCACTAGGCTACGGAGGCAGTTGACGTGCTATACGTCAACTGCCTCTTTATATAACTTGTTTATATAACTCATTAATGTGGTAGAACCAATTGGTAATTAATTTATTTTTTGTTTACGTAAACATTACACATTATTAATTGAAAGTACTTTTAACGGATTTTAACAGGTTTATTTTACATTTTTTACTGCCAACGTTTCGATTACTTTCCGGCGGACGTGGTCACAGCACAAACTATGTACATGTAGTTTTAAAACACTTTTTCTTTATATTAAATCGGTTTTAAATCATTGCATAAAATATTGGGAGTTTAAATTTTTTTACCTTAAGAAGTAAATTATTCTAATGCAGTTTTGCGTCTTTAAGATGCCTCCTTTTTGAGCCTAACCTCTTCACAGTGAGCCAGAATTACCGATTGAGGTTATCGTGAGTTCTATGCTCTCTTTACAATGCCCATAGCAATTTATTTGCAGCTGTAGAAATTAACCACTCAAAATACTATTAAATAAATATAGAAATAGTATATTATCAAATAAATAAGTTTGGGTTTCTCTCATGGCCACGGCCGCTAGAATCTAGATCTGCAAAGTCTTTTACGTTTTCACGCTCTGGTAACTTAAACCACTAAATGTTAAGTCAAGATTTAGGTATGCTAAATTGCAATTCATTTATTAATTTTACCAATAATATTTAAAACGCAAGACAAGAACACAAAGACATGGTCCTTTACAATCTTAACACGTTCTATGCCGAGAGAAAAATCGCAAATTCCTGACTGGGCCGTGTCGGTCAGTGATGGTTGACATACAGACTTTCAGTTCAAGCCGCGTCAGTCAGTGATGACCGCATTCTACAAGAGTTTTCATTTCGTTCTTACAAGCCGTTGGGCAGTGCTCTCAAACAATCGATATTAATGACCGCGTGGCCCACTAGTTTCTCCATATCAAGTTGGTTTTTAAAAAAATTAAGAACTTTGAAAGAAAAACAACAATTACCATACAAAGAAATTTATTGAAAAAAACCACAAAAAAAGGAATGCGTTTGCTTTTTTAAAAATTAAAACAATGAAAAATAAAACTTTCTTTAACATTTTGACAGAAAAAACGACATCAAATAGCCTTATAAAAAGGAACAGTAATGAAAAAGGCCAATAAAATTATAAATGAACGTTGGCAAAACACTCAACACATAGAAATGGTTTGTCTGGGCAAGCATTACAGAAAGTAGATACTTTTTTGGTCTTGTTTCTGGCTATTATACGACCAAATGTAGACACATTTTTCTTGTAACATTCTACACAAGACCGACGCACCTTCAAAGAAGGTCCAGCTTTTTTCTGAAGATCGTGCTTTCTTCTGGTCATTCGGCCCGAAGGTGCTCTGAGTATTGAAGGTTTTGACATAAAACTTTTTAGTATTTCTTTTCTAAAATCTACTATAGGTATGGACTTATTTATGACGCTTTTGTACAAAACTAAAGCGTTTACCATTGCGACATTCAAAATGAGATCAAATGCCAGTTTTTTATACCATTTTAGGGACTTTCTTAATGGAGTTTGATATGCTGCCATTTGATCAGCCATATCCACTGCTCCTTTTGCCTTGTTATAATCCACAACAATAGCAGGTTTCATTGTTGTTTTATTATTTTTAGTAACGGAAACAAAACGTGTTGAATGTTTTGTGGAAAGTACTAAAACATCTCGTTTATCTTTCCATCGTAAAACAGTTATCCCATCCTCACTTTCCTTCGCTATAAACTGACCTTTTTTCAGCTTCGTAGAAACAACAATCTTAGGAAAATGCTTCCTATTTTTTCGTAAAGTTCCAATTAGATGTGTTTCATTTTCTAGGAGCTCTCTGGCTAAGAGTACACTTGTGTACCAGTTGTCTGTGTACAACGAATGTCCTTTATTAAGTAAGTCCTGGCAAAGGTTCATTACAACTCTTTGAGGCGTGAAATTCACTTCTTCGTTTTGTTTTCCAGCATATACATTTATTTTAAATGTATAACCAGGTACGGTACACAATTTGAAGAGTTTGATCCCGTACTTATGACGTTTTTGCTTATTATACTGGCGAAATAGCAAGCGTCCTCTAAACGGAACCATGCTCTCATCCACGCATATGTCTTGACCGGGGATGAAATTATTTTTAAAATTGACATTCAGCATATCTAGTAGGTGTCGAACGCGGTGAAGTCGGTCTGATTTGTTACTATCGTCATCTTGTGAAAAGTGGATCTTTTGTAAGAGCAGCTCAAATCTATTTCTAGACATTACAGATCGAGGAAAATTTTGGCCAATGATTTGATCCGTCGACCAATAATCAGCAAGTTTCGGAAGCTTTACCAATCCCATGTACAAAATCAAGCTAAAAAAATGTTTCATCTCAGAAAGGTTCGTTTCAGACCATAAGCGAATTCTTGCATTTTTCGAAGCTTCACCAGTGTTAGATATCTTAGTTATTGCGAAAGCATTAGTACATTCAACGATTTCTTGTAAAAGACTATCCGTCACCAAAAGTGCATAAAAATCAGCTGGAGATCTATCAATCATTGAAGTACGAATAGAAACCGGCATGCCACAACATTCAGTAAAGGGAATTATATTTCGCTGATTACCTTTGGGATCTGTCCACTTGGACGATGAAGTAGCTTGTAAATCCTGGATTGCGGCATTAATTTCGGCTTCACTACCCTCACTTGTAGACATGATCCGCAAACGCCTATTCTTCATACGGGGGCGTCGATTATATTCTTCATCATCACTGATACTTAGGTTTAAAGTTTTGTCGAGAAGATCGATTTCTATATTATCTATTTGTTTTAAGATATCTTGCGTAATTTCAAAATCGCCGAATTCATCCATAGTGATAGCAAATACACCAATGAAACCCAATAAATGCACTGCAGTAGTAACGAATGTTACATTTAAAAGTACAGCACGGCGTCTTACTTCAAGATACGGGTGGCAACTGCGAGCGCAAACTAACGCGAGGAAGCGCGAAGGGCTACCCGACACCGCGACCCGCGCGGCCCCCTGTAACGGCCAACCGTTTTTTTCTCTCTGTAGGCCGCGTCGGTCAATGCTGCCTGACGTTAATAATTTCCATAAATAGTGGCTCAAATTGACTTTTGTTATTACTCGAACATTTTGTAAAAGATAAAAGCATATAAGGAAAAAAAACAATTTAGTAATTTTATACAGAATTGAAAAATCTTATAGGCCTAAAGGGAAACTTCACTGACGGTCAGCACTGACCGCGTTGGCAGAGAACGTGTTAAATGTGTTATAAGTTATTAAAAAAAGTATAACAAAGATTTCTGAGGTTGAGAACAGATATAAAACATACAGCAGGGTTTTATTGAAATATTGGTGCCATTACTGATTATGGTTTATTTTGTAATTTCCATGATCACATATATAAACAGATCGCACATTTAAAGGTAAACAACAGCTACTACCACTGGGTCGTAAAACTCATAAGGGGCTAGAAATGCTAATTTAGAAATTATTTACTAGCCTTTTTTTCCGAAAGCAATAAACATTTAATTGCAATTTTTAATGTTGCATTTTAATGATACCATCACCATATCTAAGAGCAGTTGAACTTTTACTATGTTAATATTCAACCTGTTGAATGAATAATCGTAAATTATAGTGACCAGAATTCGTTTAAGTTTCTTGTATTACCTTAACGTTTTGCCTATGAACTATCGCAGTATTGCTGCTTTTCATTAAAATGACGTAAGGTATATTTGTATAAAAGTAACATTTATGTAGAAAACATATAATTTGCACAATACAATTTCAAGAAGGCCCACGCCATAACATCAAAGCGGCATTGGAAATGGAACGACAAAGAGTGGTTTGCAAATAGATTTCGCCGAGAGTTGAAAGAGGCTTTACATATGATTACTTTTTCATGAAGAACTACATGAATGGCAAATGCTGATACCAAATTTTAAGATGTTTGAAGCTCACTCACTTGTCTTGTATCGTGTTGGAGTATTGTACGCTTATATTTCCCATTCTAAAAGATATATTTAAAATACGCTATTTATCCGCCTATTTTATACCAGAATTTTCCTAAAAATATCATGCGAACTATATGTTCTTCTCACCACAATTTGCGAGTAATTAATTTAAGAAACCTAAATTATGCAATTACTTTTGACCGACTTCCCAAAAGAAGAAGGTATTTAATTCGGATGTATTACACTAAAAGACCCTGCCACGCGTTGCTGCGGATAGGTTTTACTTATTTTACGTTGTAATAAACAATTTAAGGACTTAAGATAAACGGAGAGAAAATATCAGTCAAATGACGACCCGCTGGGCGCAGTGGTTAGTGACCCTGACTGTTTCGCTAAAGGGTGTGGGTTCGATTCCCACCCGGGGAAAATATTGTGTGATGAACATAGTGTTTTTCTCGTGTCTGGGTGTTTGTATCTATATAACATGTATTTATTTACAAAAGAAAAGTGGGTTTATATATTTATAAGTCATCTAGTTTCCATAGTACAAGCTTTGCTTAGTTTGGAACTAGATGATCTTGTGTTATTCTTCCAGAAATATTATATTATTATTATTATAGGCTACCGTTATACCTGAATACAATAAAAAATAGCAGTGGTATAAAAATCGACTGAAGAAGATTACCGGTGGGGTTGGATTTTGTACCCTCAACGCGGTAACGGAACGTTCGTTTCCGGAGAAAGTCTCGTAGTGATGAGTACGAGACGGTCAGGCACGCCGAGCTTATATAGCTTTGTATATAAGCTCCTTCGTGCATACTTTGTCGAACGCCTTGCCACGTCGAGGAAAAGGGCTCCTGTGTAGGCTATATCTCATTTTGGATTTGATATGTTCCGTGATGCGATGTATTTGATTGGTGCATGAGTGTTTGGCTCGAGCCGAATTGCACTGAACTGGCAACCCTCTCGAATTCATAAACCTGAGTAGGCGGGCTAGGATAATGGCGTTTCGTAAATTTTCCCAAAACCCTTGAGGAGGCTAATGGGACGATATGATGGTGGTAAGGATGGTGGTTTACCAGGTTTGAGGAATCCTATAACTACAGCTTCTTTCCAAGTGTTTGGAAAAATACCATTGGAAAGGGCTGCGTTATAGATAAGGACAAGGGGCTAATCAGGTGTGTAGGCAAGATTTAATGACGCGGTTAGAGATTCCACGGTGCCGGGGCTTTCCGTGGTTTGAGGTTTTAATAATCGACTCGACTTCGGTCTCCGTAACCGGTGAAGCTAAATCGCGCGGTGGTATTTATCAATCGGTCGACCTCGCTCTCTACCTTGCGGAGATGAGCGGCGTCCAGGTTGAGTGCTGGTGTGCATTGAGCCTCGAGGCTGTCGGCTAGCATTCGGCCTTTTCTTCATCCAAAAACGCTGGGGTGTCGGAGTTGGGTACCACACTACACTTATAATTTCGTTTATATAGTCCGGTATATTAAAATATACGTAGCTATATAAACAAATAATAACATAAGTATCTTTTGTGACTGCAAAGCATTGCAATTATTTAGATTTAACTAAAAGAACACATGTATTTAGAAATACATGATTGCATAGAATTAATTATAGGGATGCATATATCAGACGCAAAAGTAAACATAAAATAAAATATAATATTTATTTATTCATATATATATATCAACACTTGATGTACAAAAACCCAATGCCAAAGGCATTTTGTACCTGTCAGCTATTTAATGGTTAGGAGAAAGTTCAGTAGATGCAATTGTAAAAGAAGAAAAGAAAAATTTATATAATAAAATCAAATTTAGAATTTTCATCAATGAGCAATATAATATAATAATAAACATACATATACAATGATAGACACCATACGTATTAAAATATACAGTAGTGTTAGTATGTACAAACATAATGTCTTAAATATATACGTACACAGATATACACCCAAGTATGAAATGAAGCATCTTGTTTCTAGCATCTATGATCACGGGCAGACTATGTTGGTATGTATCGCAATGTTTGTGGAATAACGGTCCGGGTTTGTTATTTAAAATGTGAAATATTTTTCCATAAGTTTATGTTGTCCTGTGGCTTTGTAGTTTTTATGTCGCTAGGTTTAATTTTTGAAATTATTGGATTCCCAGCAAATCGCAAAAGTCAACAATCCTCTCTAGGAAATTTAGGGTATTCATAATTTTTTGTTGTAAATAACTAGAATAATGTTTACGAATTTCACTGCGATTTTTAATAATATTATAATCAGTTTGGTAACAGCCTTACATTACACTTCATTACTTTAATTATATAAAATAAAACTGTTCGCTACCTTTAATATATATACGCAATGTTTCGGAGTTACGTTTAATCAACATTTAGATCGGTTTTAATTGGTATCAAATAAAAAGTGATTAAACTTTCTGCCGCTAATTCATTTGGAAGGTCTTCATCTGTAGACGACTGTGTTTGATTGAAAGTATTGGTAATCGCTTATTTAGATATTTACAACGCAAGTTAAATAACTTCAAATTTTTTAACTAAGATTTATGATGTTTTAGTGTTATTTACTATAGTTGTTAAATATGCAATCATTTAAATGACTAACCACTTCATTATTAGCGAAATCAAAACTTAAATCACAAATATTGCAAGCTACTCATCTTTTCCTATTATAGTTAGACTTTCATCACAATAATGCATCATCTAAAAATTGATTCCTGGTCTAACATAACATCGGTCTACAATTTCCGTTATGTCTTAAGGGAGTCTAAATAAATGTGCTATATGATTAATTAATAGCTTTTGTCTAATGTTAATATAATTATCGTTTATCACAGCACGTAATATAAGTATCCGAATTATGATACTCGCTATCACGATGCTAAACTTCCAACATACGAGTACGTCATCAACTTGACACTTCATTTAATTATTTCCTTTTTTTACGCGATTATCATACATATCAAATCCAATATTTTACAGATTTTCCGCGTCACTTATATATTTATTTATTCCCGACGTTTCGAATTCTTTCTAGCATCCATGATCACGGGCAGACTAAGTTGGTATATGTCTGTACCTCAATATTTTGGAATAACGGTCAGAGTTTTTATTAAAAATTGACATTTCTTTCGTTTTCTTATTTTTGAATATTGGTTTGACAAAAAGTACTTATGTTATCCTTCGGTTTTGTAGTTTTTATATTTTTGCGTTTAATTTTTAAAATTATTGGATCCCAGGAAGGTAGCAAAAAACCAACCCTCCTCTCTAATAAAATTTGGATATTTTTTAATTCCTATTGCTTCCCGAATCATCCTTGGTATAAATCAATGTTCATTAGCTAGTATTTTTGGTTCATCAAATCTAGTATAATGATTGGGCTTGTCTAGAACATGGTCGCAAATTTATTATAGCGTCGGTGCTTAACACCTGCTTGGAATTCTTTTACTCGGGTTCTTACTGGTCTTTTTGTTTGTCCAATGTAAGAGACACCACAATCTCAGTCTAGTTTGTACACACCCGGTACCTGTAGAGGAATTTCACATTTGACGGATGGTAATAATTGGCCAATCTTCTTCGGTGGCTTATTATATGTTTTAATAGAAGCTCGCTTTAAAATATAACCGATTTTGTCGGTGACTCCTCTGATGTAAGGTAAAATGGCAGGCAGTCTCTCCACTGTGGCTGGCTTCACACGGTGACTGCGACGTAGACGTGGAACTTTTGTTTTCACACAGCACCTGCTTTACCTTCTCCAGTTCAGCCGTCAAATGCTCCTTGTCGCAGATCCGCTGTGCTCTCTGAAGCAAACATTTACCGACAGAAGCTAACTGCGAGGGATGGTGGTGAGAATCACCATTTAAATATTTATTCGTGTGGGTTTCTTTTCTAAAAACTGTATGGCTCAAGCTATTGTTAGAGTTTCTAATTATTAAAATATCTAAAATGCTAAGGAGTTGTTTGCCTCTATTTCCATTGTAAACTTTATTATGGGATGCAAAGAAATAAGTTGATCCAGAAATGTATTGATTTGGTTTGTTGGTAAATGGTGAATGTGTCATCTACGTACCGCTTATAGAATCTTGGCCGGATGGGAGCTGTATTGAGGTTTGTCACTTCAGAGTTCTCCATGAAGATATCAGCAATAATAGGAGACACTGGGCAGTCCATCGCTACGCAATCTATCTGCATGTAGAATTGATCATTCCACAAAGAGTAGTCAGATGTAAGACAATATTTAAGCAGAGATGCATATTCATTTAGCCTTTTATTGTCCTTAGGCTTCTTATTAAATAAAATTACTTTACGGATTTTATCGCGTTTATTTTACATTTTTAATTCCCGACGTTTCGAACACTTTCCAGCGGCCGTGGTCACGGGGTAGACTGAGATGTCATGCGTCTTGTTGCCAGTGATGAAGCGGGGTTACTTAGGCTTCTTAGTTACAATTGAGATGCAGTCTTCAATAGGTAAGCATGTAAATAAAGACTGAACATCAAAACTGACCATAGTTTCATTGTTTGTGAGATGTAGGTGTTTAATCTCATTAACAAAATGCTAATGTGTACGTCTCGGTGTGTCTCGTAGTGGTGACAGAACTTCTACAAGATATTGTGCCAGTCTGTACGTTGGTGAATCTATCTGGCTGACAATTGGGCGTAATGGAGCATTAGGTTTATGAATCTTAGGTAATCCATAAAGCTTTGGAGGTGTGGCACATGGAGATATCATTAGCTTTACGTCCAGATTCAATTTGTCCG
This sequence comes from Lamproptera curius, assembly GCA_029286875.1. Taxonomy (NCBI): domain Eukaryota; kingdom Metazoa; phylum Arthropoda; class Insecta; order Lepidoptera; family Papilionidae; genus Lamproptera; species Lamproptera curius. The sequence goes on along the minus strand of JAGSMT010000234.1, from coordinate 200,355 downwards.
CATAGTTCTTTACAAGATCGCTTGTTGTTTTAAGCGTTTTCTGTGTGGGGTTTGTTTTTGACTTTTTTTATAAGTCATTTCATCCGATAACAAATTTTGAATTTTTTAAATTTTAATCCGACGTGTCCATTACAACCGTAGCATTTCCTTTATCTGCACAGAGAATCGTCAAGTCTGTGTTAGAGCGTAAGATTTTTAACGCTTTTTGGTCATCTTTAGAAAAATTGGTTTTGGCAGAGTACTCCGAGGTAACATAGACGCTACATCTTGACGTATGGCCTCGGAATCTTCCTTTTAGATGTTGTTATTGAATAAACAATTCTCAACTTTACAAATAATTTCCTCGTACGGGATTTTTCGCTGTGTTATTGCGAAATTTAAGCCTTTAGATAATACCTCTATTGTATGTTCATCAAGAATTTGTGTCCACATATTATGGACGGCACGTTGCCTAGTAACGGTTTGTTGTTTGGCGTCTGATCTTTTGACCATTGATTTATTATATAATTTTTCGTATTTATTAATATGTTTTAGTTTGCATTCATTGTATTTGCATGCTTCTTGCTTATCTAGCGATTCTTAACAATTTTTGTAATCAATATCGGTTAGAATTGATTCTAAGACTAATTTTCTAGAGATTTGCCGATAGCGAATAGATCGGATCGTGTCTGACGGATTACTCTCTTTAACAATATTATGCTTGCCTGGTTTAAGATCTTAGCGCTCACATAGATGTCCTTTTTGGGAGAAGTTTTGAGACACGGTGGGATAAGATGGTTGTCCCTGCATCTCTACAAGAAATTTAAAGATGTTACGAACCGTGCGCGTTTCTTCATAAGACCTTCCAGGCGGCGTATATTATTTGCAGTATTCAGTCCGTACTGTTGCACATAATTATTTTTCTATTTATGCGATTATTATACATATCAAATCCACTATTTTACGGATTTTTCGTGTTACTTCAATATATTTATTTATTCCCGACGTTTCGGATTCTTTCGAGCATCCATGATCACGGGCAGACTAAGTTGGTTGGTTGACACTTCATTATTAAACGTAGGTATTATGTGGTTCAATCAAATAATGTTATTAATTTTTATTTCTCAATAGGGCTATTGAAAAGCATTTTTGCATATTAAGAGGTTTAAAAATTAAAAAAAAATATAAAACGATTGTAATGATAATATTGTGACATGAGATTATTTAATATGAAAGGATTTTAATTTAAGCATGAATGGAGCATCTGCGTACTTCATTTTTATGATATGGGAAAAATATGGGAAAGTCGAAAACTTATGAAAACCCCCTTCAACAGAAGGTTTGAATTATATCCACTTAAAATGAATCCACCGTCTTATTCCAATTAGTATTAATTTTTACACATTAGAAAAGCTTAATCATCAATACTAAAAATACAGGGTGGCCCATAAGTCCTTTGATATGAAAAAAAAAATATTAAAATAAAACTAATTACATTATGAATTAAATTTTTATTTGCAAAAATAGCTTAAAAAACGGGAATTATTTTTTGAAAATAACATCTTCTAAATGTAATCCGTTGCGATCACGGCACTCTTGCAAGCGACGTCTAAAATTGTCGATGACTGCGCGGCACGTCACTGCTGAAATGCTTGTCATTTCTCTGCGGATGTTTTCTTTTAGGGCCTCAATTGTCCGCGGGTTTGTGTCGTATACTTTAGCCTTAGGGTAGCCCACAAAAAATCCATCAGGGGTCAGATCTGGACTACGTGGAGGCCAGGAAATTTCCCCTCTCTTAGAGATCACTTTGCCAGGAAAAAGTTGACGGATAACGGGCATAGCAGTGTTAGATGTGTGAGAAGTGGCCCCATCCTATTGAAACCACGTCCTGGCATTAAAGCCTGAAAAGTTTTGCAATCCTGGTATGAAAAACTCTGCGATCATAGCCACATATCGCTCCGACGTAACAGTAACTGCGCGCCTCTGCCATCCTCAAGAAGTAAGGCCCTAGGATACCATGGGCTGACATAGCGGCCCAAACAGTCACTTTCGGACTATGTAAGGGCTTCTGATGCTTAAGTTTTGGATTTACGGGGCTCCAATAGCGGCAATTTTGTTTACTAACATGCCCGTTAAGATGGAAATGAGCCTCGTCAGAGAACATTATGTTATTGAAGGAAGTAAAACGATTCAACATTTAATTCGCATGATTTTGTCTTTGAATACCGTCAGTTTCCTTTAATTCTTGAACCAACTGAATTTTGTAAGGGTGCATATGTAAATCTTTCTTCAAAATCCGTTGTAATGATGTCCTGGATACGTTTAATGCTCTGGCGCGCTTACGAGTTGACGGTGTTGGATTTTCGCGAATAGACTGTGTCACTGTGTCTATGTTTTGTTCCGTACGTGACGTCCTTGGGTGACCCTACCGCGGTTTATCTAACGTCCAACCGGTCTCCTCGAACTTAGCAACCCAGTTCTTAATCGTTTGAAGAGTTGGAGTGTCGTCAAAGTTGTGTAAACCTTTGTGTTCTCGAAAATTTACGCCGCGCAACGGTTGCCGAATTGTCGTTTTTTATAAAACTCGCGCACACAAAACGCATGGTCCGCTCCGGTAAAACGCTCCATCGCGACTAAATTCTCAGAAACCGAAGTTACTCCCCCCGCTTCCCCTGCACCGCTCACGCGCGCCCTTTTTGTCTTATTCAAATTTTACTTTTCAAAGGACTTATGGGCCACCCTGTATTTTAAAAATATTTGAACTCGTAGCATAGCAGTTATACGAATAAAGCTAAATGGCAAACCGATATTGATTGATTCTTTGTCACTTTATTGCCAATAGTTTTTGCGATATTATAGCACATTTACAGAACATTATTAACTATATGTTATCCTTAATGAGTGGACAAATGTCTGTACTGACTTGAGGTTGGTTGGAAGATTGTGATTTCTGAACGCTTTTTTATTCATTTTAATATATCTGTGAAACTACGTATGACAATATTCATGCATTGGACAGATAACCTACAGTACAGTACAGTACGTTAGTCCACGTGGCAAGCGTTACATACGTCACCAATAACGTTGCAAAGATTCTGAAATATCGGCCATAAAATGTTCTTCTAATACATATATAAATAAGGTAGAACGCGAATAAATAAAAATGTTTAGCAAATATATTCTAATAATTGAAACTATTATTCATTAATCTTTGAATATAAAAGCCTTGTGCGTTAACGAGAAAATGTTATAATAATTAAAGGGGACAAGGCTTTCGGTTTTGAGCGGTAAGGATCCGACAACATTCAATATAGAAACTTTATGACAATTTAACGTATTGAGTGAATAACTTGTCGACTATACGAAATGTTTAATTATGATAAAAATTTTAAACATAGCAAAGGTTTCAATAAAAGGCCTATTTCACTTCACGAAGAGTAAATTTTTGTCTTCAAACTATTTTCTCAAGTTATGCTTATAATGAATTACCTTAATAACAATTTACCCAGAATGTATGGCACATGACCTCCACAACACTAAGGGTCATCGAATTCAACTCAATCAACTGCATTGTATTAATGGATTAGTTAATGTGAGTGGATAAAAAGACCCTGACGACTCATAACCACTGTCAAAGGCAATGGCTAAAGATGACAACTTTTTATACGCCTGTTTGACGCATGGATCATCTTACCTTTTATAAATTGATAATAGGCTCATGTTGCCCTAACAAACAATCAAAGAAAGTGGTTTTCCTGTAGGTTTCAAACTTACGATAACTACGCGGATATAATGTTTATTAAAAAATTTGTCTCTAACTGTATATTGTAATAATTTCATGCAAATTAATTATGAAACAAACAAATATTTGTCCTTTTCTTCTATATGTGTGGTATAATATGTCATACTCTACTATAATATTTACATTATTTATTAATCTTAGAGCCCTTGTTAAATGATTGCATCAGAGGTCAGTAGCATCGGGGGTATTAGTGAACTATAACGATCTTGTAGAAACAAGTATCTGTGTGATGACACACAGACACGCACCGACTATAAAACTGACCTCTTGTTCTGGGAGCCTAGTACGTTACTTGAATATGCGACTATATCAAATTTAAACCCTTTAAGACATTTCCTAATACAATTATAATAAGGCATAAGTAAAGACTAAAACAGTATGCGGTTCAGGACACTGTGTAATTGCTTCGCATTTATTTCCCGAACGCTTATTTTTAATGTTGCGATATTTTATGATTCTGTGATTTATTTGATTTTTTCCTCGAATTGAAAAATTATACGTAAAATATCCGTCAAAATAATCTTTTTAATTAAAAAAATATTGTGAAGGTCTTATTGATTAGAGAGGTATCGATTATGGAGAAAAAGTATGTATATAAAAAAACTAGCAGACCCTGCTACGCGTTTCTGCGGCTAAGATTTGTTATCATACATTATTATAAACATTTTAAGATCATATGAAAAACAAGAACATGGGTCGTATGTACCACCGTGTTTTATTGGATAAATGCAATTTGTAAGAAAACATAGTGACCTCTGCGATAAATTTCATGCCACCGCTACACATAATTACAATGAAAAAAATAAAATTGGTGTAAAAATCGAGTGGATTAGGATTTGAATTGAACAGACTGAATACGACTGATTGAATTATTTTTTCTATAAAAATATTATTATTTGGGTGAATAGCGAGCTAGAGCTCGCTATTTGTCATTCATTTACAAGCATAACCTTAATGATAAAATATAATAAAAACCTCTTTAATCAAATACCTAGTGAGCTCAACTTTTATGTTCACTTTTCAGTTTTAAAGAATTAGGAATATTTTTACGTCGGACAATACAAAAGCTTATCGATGTATCAAATTTATACAAAAAATTAATTAGACATTAAAAATAGCCCTGCACCCACTTAAATTTGTTGCACTTAGAGAAAGCAATAGATAGATTCAATGACATCATCAGTAATTTATGTCCCACTGACCCAACAAAAAGGGTTGATATTTTCTTTAGGTTTACTATTTTAAATCACAAATCAGGTCTTTCATGCACGGATTGTAAAGATTAAAGGCTAAGTGGAACAAAGGGAACATAGTTAATGTTTAGAATTATATTATTTTTTTAAATAAAAAAAATCTATGATCGTATTATGCTAAGATAATATGTTCTCATATTTATATTCTACCCGCTGAAAGTGTTGTTACTTAAAATTACCATGCGAACATATTTTAATCTTATGTAAAAAAATCTAAGGATCCAGTAAACTTATACAAAAAGTTTTTTTTTATTGCTTACGCAGGCAGACGAGCAATCGGGCCACCTGATAGAAAGTTGTCACCGACGCCCATAGACATTGGCAATACTAGTGGTATCACCAACGCGCTGCCTACCGTGAGACCTAGGATGTTAAGTCTCATTTACCCAGTAAATACGTTGGCTACGGTGCCCTTCCAACCGGAACAAAGTAGTGTCTTCACACTGCTTTGTGGTCGAAATAGGCACCGCGGTACCACCGGTGCAAAATGGGAACCTACCACCGGTAATGTATGTTTAATATGTGAAACGAATCAAAATATTACACAAATTTTATTGGTCAATTACAAAGGAAAGTGCAGATACACTAATTTCCTTAAATACATTTCTGTATAAAATTATAAATATACACAAGTTTTCCTTCCATTTCTTTAGAGCTTGTAGCAATACGAAAATGTTTATTTCGGCTTAGAGAAAAATATGATAAGATACTTTTTACTTACTTACTTAGTTACTCTTGAGCAACTTCAAAATGGAAAAGCCCCGGGAGAGGACGGAGTCACGACGGAGCTTCTGAAGGCCGCCGGTAAACCGGTGCTGAAAAGACTTCGCCGTCTATTTAACTCTGCCCTTCTCTCCGGGATAACTCCTGAGGCATGGCATAGGGGTTTGGTCATATTGTTCTTCAAAAAAGGTGATAAAACCCTTTTGAAGAACTATCAGCCAATATCGCTCCTGAGTCATGTCTATAAGTTGTTTTCGAGGGTCATCTCGAATCGTCTTGCACGAAAACTCGGCAAAGCGCAGCCTCGAGAACAGGCCGGGTTTCGGAGGGGTTACAGCACCATAGACCACATCCATACAGTGCGGCAGGTTATACAGAAGACACATCAGTATAACCAGCCCCTGTGCATGACATTTGTGGACTATGAGTAGGCTTTTGACTCCATCGAGATCTGGTCTTTCCTCGAGTCCTTACAGCGGTGCCAAATTGATTGGCAATATATCGAGATGCAGAGATGTCTGTACAACGCCGCCACTATGTCTGTCGTAGTCGAAAGTGGGCAGACTGAGCCTATCCCCCTGCACCACGCTGTGAGACAAGGAGACGTCATGTCTCCGAAATTGTTCTCCGCCGCGCTTGAGGACATGTTCAGGACGCTCAACTGGAAGGACACGGCATAAATGTGAACGGCGAGTACATCTCACATCTTCGATTTGCAGACGATATCGTCATCATGGCTGAGACCGCTAGGACCTGCAAAAATGGTGCAAAGCCTGGCTGAATCTTTCTGCACGCATCGGTCTCCGGATGAACTTGGGTAAAACCAAGGTCATGTTTAACGACACGTTGATCCGGGACCGATCACATTGACTGGCACCTCCCTCAAGTGGTTTCAGAGTACGTTTACCTAGGGCAAACGCTCCAACTAGGTAGAAACAACTTTGAGGGGAGGCCAACAGAAGGATTCGACTGGGCTGAGGCAGCTTTCATAAGCTTCGTCGAGTTTTCTCGTCACCCATCCCACAGTGCCTCAAATCGAAAGTCTTCGATCAGTGCGTCCTACCCGTTATGACCTACGGTGCCGAGACTTGGACACTTACGGTTCAACTGGTCCACAAATTTAAAGTCGCTGAGCGAGCCATAGAGAGCTATGCTTGGAGAATCGCATCTGAAGGACCGCATCAGAAATGATGTGATCCGTCAGAGAACCAAAATCACCAATATAGCCCACCGGATTAGTAAGCTGAAGTGGCAGTGAGCTGGTCATATAAGCCGCAGAACTGATGACAGCTGGAGTCGAAAAGTTCTGGAGTGGAGACCGAGGCTCGGCAAACGTAGTGTAGGACGCCCTGCGGCAAGATGGAGTGACGACATTCGCAAAGTGGCCGGTGTGGGCTGGATGAGAATAGCCGAAGATAGGAAGCGGTGGCGTGCATTAGGGGAGGCCTATGTCCAGCAGTGGACTAGCGCAGGCTGATGATGATGATGATGATGATGATACTTTTTAAACTAGATTAATTATTGGTAACTGACACAATAATTTTAAAGTTCATATTTGTATCAATATGATGATTTATGATTTCTATAAACAAGTTACACTTATGAAATATAAAACAAACTTAATTATCAAATATGTTTTGGAATAATACAATATAAAACATTATTCGTATAATTGTTTGATGACTGGTTATTTAGTACTTCTTTCAAAAGATCTCATAAAACGAGTGAGCTTTACTCATTTGATGTAGACGACTTGCGATTCGATGTCATAATAGTATAATAACAAATTATTTATCCTTAAATAGGGATTCTCGAATGAATCTGAAATATGGGCAGTAAAATTATTGTTTGTTTTTATTTATATTGTATAGTATGTAATACGCTTAAAAACAAGTAATAATAACATTGGCTTTCGTGTTTATTTTACGGTGAAATGCATGTTCCACGAATAGCGTTATTCGCAATGATTATTTCCAACACGTTATAATGTCTGCTTTATGCATTTTTGAGGTTTTAATTTCATGCTGGCATGATATGTATAAATTATTCTTTTGAAACGTCAAAGATGCTTTTTTATAAAGATGTTTTTTATGGAAAGCAGAAGTTATATTATGATTTATGCATCATAATAACGAGACTTTGTTTAATCGAAACTGATAAACCAATATATTTATGAGTTTTTTATCGTTGCTAGATAAATTAAAAAAATGCTATTAAATATATGGTTTCTCAAGAAACAATGAGTTGCAAAAATACAGTAAAGAGACCGGACGCTATTCTAACCTCTAAACACTTGTTCCAGAACCAAATGAAGTGTTTTATAAAGGTATTAAATTATTCTTTTCTACCGGTGGTAGGTCTCCTGTTTACAGGAGACCGTCTGGGTGGGTACCACCGCGGAGCCTATTTCTTCCGCAAAGCAGTAGTATGAAAACACTACTGTGTTCTGTTTGAAGGGCATCGTAGCCAGCGTATTTACTGGGTAAACGAGACTTAAGATCCTATGTCTTACGGTAGGCGGCGCGTTGGTGATACCAGTATTGCCAATGTCTATGGGCGTCGGTGACCACTTTCCATCAGGTGGCCTCGATTGCTCGTCTGCCTACGTATGCTATAAAAAAAAATTACATAAACGAAACCTTATTAAAAAGGCACATAATTGATGTAAATATCAACCGGTTTCAATGAAAACAAATAAAATAAATATTTTTATAGACCCCTTCATACAAAACTCCAAATAACTAAATAGTAAAGACGGTTCCGATCAATAAGGAGTTTAAAAATAGTATTTAGAGATCTCTACAAATGCACTTTCAGTTTAACAAACACTTCTTTGTATTCTTACTTCCAATGTTTATTTTGATACTAGCTTCCATGATAGACACACGCAGTTATTCGCAGTGCAGCTTTAAACAGAGGTCGCTGTTAGTATTATTAATGATTCATACCCACAGTAGTCTTGAATTGGATCTAATATCTGTGAGGATATTTGCGCTGTAGGGCAAACAAAACTATGTTTATGTGGTTCCATTCAAAACTTCCTGCTATAAAAAAATCTCGAGGGTTTACAACAAAGACTTAGGCTTAACTTAAAACATATTTATTACTTCTATCATCTTAAGACATATATACACACGCAAATGCTCACGTTTACTGTATTTAACACATGTACGCATATAATCCGGGTATATGATTAATTGATAATTTATTTTAATTTTGGGCAGTGATTTTAATGTATATTGTGAATTTTTACTTTCATTACAGACTTTCAAGTTCAAATTTACCTTTACTTCATTAATCGCTCTTTCAAATCTGCCTTAAGAAAAGACAGAACACTGACTTTTGAAATAAATCTTTGAAGTCAAATTATCCGGTTCCACCCTTTGCAAAAGTTTTATCATTAAATTGAAAACGGAGTCCATAGTACACATTACATTAAACATCAAGTTACATTACCAAGTAATCAATAATAATCAAATAGAAAATAAAACTTCTATTATAACAAAAAATAAATTTGAAAGATTTAATAACATTTAAATCTAATATCTCGCAGTTGATCATCATAAATATGAGCCAAAATAAATTTTTTTTGCACCAGTTTTTACCTTTACTTTTTAGTTTTTTACAAATGTAATCACTTGCATAAATTTAAGCTTTGAGAATTAGCTAGTTTAATGCAAAGGCAAAAGTGGTATTTTTCAAATTCAAATATCCTAATAATAGAAGTGTAACAATAGTTTATTTCAACCAAAAACCTTCCGTGGCTGTTTTTATCAGTTCTAGGAATGAAGCTAGCTTGCAAAAGCTCAAGATAATCTAGTCATCCTAAAGTGTAAAGGTGGAAAAACTACAAGTAGGTAAATGCATGAAGCTTACTTTTTACGTTTAGAAAATGGATTGCATGTAGGCAAAGAATAGTCAAAGTCAAGTAAAAGTCAAATATCTTTATTCAATACTAGCTATGCCCGCAACTTCGTCCGCGTGGAATAATTATTTCGGGAATCATTTATTTTTGCGGACAACCTCCTCAGGTTTATAAATTATAGCTGTTACCCACGACTTTGTCCTCGTCATTTTCTGTTATTATTTTAGACAATTTAGTTATTAAATTTTTAAAAGAACATAATTATTTTAAAGTACGTCTGCGTAAATTATATTTTTAGTTTTATTTTCTTGTGGCAGAAGTACATATTGATTTTCTGTACAGACTGATCTTGACAACGCTACATACAGTTGGCGTGTGAAAAGCAGACTTGACGGAAATCAATTTCTACGTGTTTAAATGTTTGCCCCTGTGATTTATTAATTGTAACGGCGAAAGACGGCTTAACGGGAAATTTAATTCTTTTAAAATTAAATGGTAAATCATTTGGAATCATTCGAATGCGAGGTATAAGCACTGTTTGACCAACTGTTGGACCAGTCAAATTTATTGCAACGATCACGTTATTGCGAAGAAATTTGATTTCAAGTCGGGTCCCGTTACATAATTTTGGTGGTTTAAGATTTCTAAGTAAAATTATTGGGGCACCTATTTTTAATTTGAGGGAATATAGGGGAAAGGCCATTCGGGTTCAAAGAATTAAGAAACTCCTGTGGGTAAAGGACCGCTCCTTCCTGATCCATTACATTATCAATAGATGTGTAGATAGCTATGTCGGCTGGAAGTTTACTTAAAATTATTTCATTGATTTTATCCACGCTACTATTTCTCGCTGCCAATATTGTTCTTTGACATGTGTCAATGGACGTCCATTGATGATCTTTATTTTCTATTTCGCTGATTTCAGGGTAACCTTTTTATATTAAGTCCTCAATGTTACTCACTCTTTCTCTTAAATCATGATCAATTTCAATTTTATTTTCAAAATGAGGTACATTCCCGTTGCCTCTTAAAAGTAACATTGTAGGAAAAGTTGTACTACCTCCCCCCTCAAATGTGCTCTCATTTTTTGTAGTTAATTTTAAGACAATCAAAAACTTCCATAATGGGGAACTTTTAAGGCTAAATTGTAAAGTCTTTTACAATTTCTGCTCTAGTTCCCCTTACTATTACTGGTAAAGTTTGTCGAAAGTCCCCAGCAAAAATAATAGTAATCCCACCCATGATTTTATCACAGCTTCTAATATCTCTGAGAGTCTTATCTAGAGCCTTAACATGAGCTCTATGGATCATGGTACATTTGTCCCAAATTATTAAAACTTTTCCCAAAGGGCCATTTTTCCGTATAGAGCATATGCTATCTTTCTGTAAAGAAACAGTTAGAGGCAGTTTAAAAGTGGTATGAGCCGCGCGATCATCTGCTGGTAAAGTTGCAGGGATACCTGGCGACGCTACTGCCAAAGATAGCTTTTCCTGAGACCTTACTTTTGCTAATATAAGATTAGTAATAAAGGTCTCGCCGGTTCCACCGGGAGCATCCGATAAAATATTTTTCCTTCACTAAAAAGAACACTGTCACGGTCGCTTGGTCATTAACTAATTTTGGTTCATTTTGAGTAATATAAACATTTAACTCATTTAGATCATACGGTTTTCTAACAGATCCAGATGATTAAGTGAATTATTCCTTTTTGATACAGGAAGCCCAAAATCGTTTAGTGATTTATCGCAAATCTCATGAATTTTATCTTCAATTATGATTAGTCCGTCATTGTATATATCATCATTATATGCTTATGTCATATCCTGATTCTCATTACGCATTCTGTTTAATATATCTTCACAAAAAGCATTACGAAATGTATTCCATAACTCTAAGGGGTCAGATGGTGGGCAAAATATAAGGAAGATGGTAAAAAATTCTCTTTATTTTGTGGCTGGCTCAGACATGACAGCATCTGACATTGTATTTTGCTAATGTTCATCTCCCTCCAGTAACTCTAATTCCTTGAAAGCGCCTTGATAAGTTTGGCAAATAACACCTTTCACGGTCCTTAGATGTTCAAATGACATTGGACCGCGAACATGTTGCAGTTACATTCTTAAATTAAAACATTCAGTTTGAGTTGGATGAATGTTGTAGACACGGCCTAACGTTCAATGATCGATTCATTAGCACGGTTTTGTTCACTGATTGCTCGTTGAGTAGCCAGCCTATGCATATGTTCATTATCTGTTTCATTGCTACGCAAAACTCGCAATATAAAGAACATAGGAAATAAAAACTTTACCAAAACATAACTCGTAATCAAGAAAAAAACAAAAGTAAGGTAAATAATTAGGAAACTAATTATTTTTTAGCTTTATTTGGTACTAACGTAACTCGGATAAAATATATGTCATAAGAATAACCGTAAAATAATAACTTTATGTTCTGTAAAATATTTATGTAGATAACACCTATTGTATTATATACATCAAAACTAAAAAAAAAAATTTAATAATTGTGAAGTTATTAGAAAAAAAATATTGTCCTTAAAACAAAATGAAATACTATTTAAAAAGTATTATTACACGACGATATTATATCGCAAAAATAAATAATGCTGCGTACAACCGTTCCGAAAGGAGCCTACCGCGCGGTGTTTTGCACAACATGCAACGCAAGTGAATTTTATATCGGTGTTATTCTAAAATTGTAATACCTTCTAAGATGTTTATTGAAATTAAGTGATGCCAAAGACAATTTTGTTCACAGTTAAATACTATTATCAACAACACTATATATATATGATAAAGATTTATATTATTACGTTCATACAACTCTTAACAAATGCATTAATTTCGATCAAATTTGATTACCATAAAAACGGTTCTAGTAAGTTAATCTCAAAAGATATATACTGTCGTGAACATTATTTTAGACCATTTCAATAGAAATAATTCTTTCATACATTTATCTTTGGTCGCCTGAAAACGGTTCAAGATTTCAGGCGCACGCAACGGAAGCCCTTAAGGGTGAATAATTTTCCCCGTTTTTTCACATTTTCCATTATTTCTTTGCTTCTTAAAGTTGCAGCGTGATATTTTATAGCCTAAAGCCTTCCTCGATAAATGGTCTATTCAACACAAAAATTATTTTTCGATTCGAACCAGTAGTTCCTGAGATCAGCGCGTTCGAACAAACAAAGAAACAAACCAAACAAAGAAACAAACAAACAAACTCTTCAGCTTTATAATATTAGTATAGATGGAAGCATTACGCTTTCTTATTGATTGTCAAATAATCTACCACCGGTTCGGAAATGAAAAAAACAATAATATCCTTTAACACACAAACGTTCCTTTACAACTATTTTTAATTTATTTACAGATAAAAGCTGAACGTTTTCTGGTATTTTATTGTAGAAGAGTATACATTGTCCCATGAAAGATTTCATTGTTCTTCGCAGTTTTTGGAAGAACATAATTATGCTTATTCCTAGTATTTATATTATGTGTGTGACAATGTTTTACAAAATCATTTTTATGTTTATGAACATACATAATATTTTCAAATATGTATTGAGAAAAAGTAACAGTAAACAGTCATTACATTGATTTCTGTAAACATTTTTCTCAGCGATTCTTTGGGGCCCAGGTTATAGACTGCTCGAATCGCTCTCTTTTGAATTATGAAAATAGTATTAATATCAGCCGCGTTTCCCTACAGTAGAATGCTATAAGACATTATACTTTGAAAAAAAAACTAAAATATACTAAACGGGCTGTCTCAAGATCGGTTAGTTGTCTAATTTTTTTGAATGCATAAGCTGCTAAGCTAAGTTTTCTCGCCAGTCTATTAATATGAGGGCCCCATTACAGTTTAGAATCTATTGGGATGCCGAGAAATACAGTGGAATCTACGTGGTCTAGCGCTTCTCCATCTACGACCACATCACACCCAGCTTGAGGAACATCGAAGTCATAAACCTTATAAATTTTGTTTTATTTTTGTTTAATATTAAATTATTTGCACTTAACCAGTATTTTACTTTTAAGAGGGTATTATTTACATCGTCATTTTGCAAGTTACGTCGTTTTATTCTAATTATTAAAGAAGTATCATCAGCAAATAATACAATCTCGTTATTGTTCTCAACCTGGTGTGGTACGTAATTCATATAGACCAGGAAGAGAAAAGGCCTCAAAATAGATCTCTGTGGGACCCCCATACCTACCTGCGCCCCGGGAGATCTCTCGCCGTTCACGTCAACTCCCTGAGTTCGATGGCTCAAGTAAGAAGTCAGAAGGTCGAGTGCGGCAATTTTGATACCATAGTGGCTTAATTTCCTGACCAAAGTATCATGCTGTACACAGTCAAATGCTTTGGTTAAGTCACAGAAGACACCTAAAGCATCGTGTGACCCTTCCCATGCCTAAAATATAGTCTTAATAAGATGGGCACCTGCGTCGGTTGTAGAACGACCCCGTTGACTGTTTGTTATTAAGCATATTATGAGAATTAAAATGTATTTGTAGTTGGTTAAGAATTATTTTCTCGAAAATTTTACTAAGGGCAGGCAGTATAGAAATTGGTCTAAAGTTATTGGGGTCTGTAGTACTGCCTGATTTAAATACCGGAATAACTTTACTGTGCTTCATAATTTACCATATGTAATACAATCATTAAATATAGCTGCATGACAAGGTGATATAACATCAATAATAGAATTTATCACCTTAACCGAGATCCCCCACATATCTACAGTTTTTTTAATGTCCAGAGATTTAAAAGCAGACACAATATCTTTATCGCTTACATTACTAAAAAAAGCAATTATCTTTACATTCTTTATTATTTTCTTTTAATAAGGACTCTGCAACAGTTGGAGATGAAACCAGTGACTTGGTGGTAGAGAAAGGAATGTCTGAAAATAAATTTTTAAAATAGCATAAAACATCTTGATAAGATTTTTTTTTACTATTATTAATATTTAGCCGAATTTCAAAGTTCTTGTTTGCAGCCCTTCCTGTGTCACCAGTAATTATTTTCCAAGTCATTTTTGTTTTGTCCGAGGCACCTTTAATTTTATTTTTTATGTAGAGTGACTTCGCTGTCCAGCACACTTTTCTGAATGTTTTGGAGTATACATTAACATATGTCACAAAGGACTGATTGTGATTGTAAGTCTTTTCACTATATAGTTCATATAATGGCGTCGCTGTCCAACACAGTCATCTATGAAGAGGAACTGTTGGTATTTTCTCCGTTAAAATAATGTTATTTGCATTGAGTTATTTGCTAAAACATGAAAAACTAAAATTTATATACGCTTTTCATTCTGAATCAAGAACGATGTCATAAAAGACCCCTAACCGTATCAATTAGTACAAATATATATATATATATAGGTTACATTGTACGAAACATATCATTACACGAAAATTATCGTTAGTTTTTAATAGATAATAGAGATACTCAGTAGGTTTTGAAATATATACAATCTGAAACATAATTATTAATCATTATAAAACTTTTGTGCATTTTTATTTCATTAAAAAGTACTTACAAAAAATCATCAATACTCGTAACTCTTGTTATTTAATGACAGCAAAACTGGCTAAGAATCATATCAAATATGTGGCAGCTAAAATATAATATTTATAAGACCTCAATATTATTTCTACCTCTGTCATTATAAAATCAATAAAACTAATTTAATATTATTTTAAATCCTTTCCACTTGGCATACTTTCTTACCTTTATATTATTTAAGTCGGTGACATCTAAAAAATTTAAACTAAGAGCTATATGTAACTTGTCTTAATTTTCTTAAAATAAATTTGAGACTATCGTGAAAAAAACTAGGACAAACCCCTAAGTAAGGATATCCCTACATATATTACACATATTACACCTTTCTGAATTCTGCTTAAAATGTTTGAATTTGGGGAAATATTGTTGACACAGAAAATGTGTTAATATACGCTCTTTGTGTGCACTTGTACTCCACTCCAGTGTATTGTTCCAATTTCTGTCAAACAATATTCTATTGAACATTGTATTTTTGGACTGGAACATTTGCTATTTAACCTTATGAAACAACGGTCACATAAAATAGTGATTATTTCGCTTTGAATAGCATGGGTATTGAATTGTCATTCTAACTTTGATTGTATCCAGATTAGTACAATCTGTATCTTTAATTCTTATATAAAAGGACATATGGCTCAATGCCCATTTAATTTAGATAGCTGTATTATATTCACGATTAACAAAAAACAAAAGTTTTGAAAACTGTTTACACCATGTTTCGGTAAAGAACTATAACTTCTAACGCTTGTACACACACATTTTTTTTGTACTAGCTCTTCTAATATGCGCATAATTTCTAGTTAACATTATGATTTTGCTATTTCTAACACATATATATTTCTTATTTATATAATTATCATCATCCTGTGTTAGTCCACTGCTGGACATAGGACTTACGCCACTTACGCACGCCTTCTCACGTCCAATGAGGGTTGGTGGGTGTACCGACTTTTTACTTGCCCATGCAACGCAGGATCGTCTTACTTTTCAGACATTTTGATGATTGACCCAAATTGTCCTGACCAACCTGAAAACAACGATAACACAAAGTTATTTCCCCGCGGGATTCGAACCCACAACCTCCGTTTTATAGAGCAAGGGCCAATGCCGCTATACCGTAGAGGCGCATTTTACAGATTCCAAATTTAATAATTAAGGTGATAGTCAGAGTAGTAAGTTTCTAAGGTGCTACATGGAATTATAACATTTAAGCGAGTATGGTAATTTTTTTCACCCGTATCGTATAGTTTTTTAAAGTTGACGGAAGAAATGAAACCACGAAAAATTAAATAAGTGGTAAATTAAATTTCATTTAATAATGTAATATTCCCTTTATGTAAAGTTACAGGTTTGTTGTTAATGGGAACATGATTAAATTCTACAAAAAGAATTGCTATTTATACACATACATACTAATACATTATTGAGCATAATGTATAATATATGGAAACAAGTAAAATAAAAACTTTTTTCAAAATCTTATATGCGATAGAAATATAATAGATGTATAATAACCACACAAAAGAAGTTAATATAAAATTTATGACCTAAAAAGGACTATATCACCTTTTAAGCTCAAACAAAACATTTAAATCGCCTGTGGTCTTTAAAAGTTAAAGCTAGCGAGAAAAGGGGTTTAAGGAAACGGATAATTAAATAAACATTTATGTGCAGTTTCATAAAAATTATATCAACATTATTTACTAAACAAACTCAATCGGTACATGACCTTTATTCGCTCGGGGGCAATGAATCAAACAACATTTACAACCATGGTTCAATACATAGTGTAACATTCATTACCTACGCCTTAGGCATATTGAAATCGAAACTATGTTAATGAAACAAAGCACTATATTCTTACAAGTAAAATCGCTGCCTAGTAATTGGTGTAAGGCGACTATACTAAACTAATTTTGAATTCTTTTCCTTGTAATAAATAATGTTACATTTTGTCCTGAACCTTAACATTTCTCATTACTTAAGAAATGCTCAAGGTAGTTCAAGACGATAGCAGTCCAGAAGAGCAAACTAGTTTTCAAATTTTGTCGCCGCAAAAGTTATTAGGAAAATAAATTTTTAATGGTGCTTTTTGTATCGCAATTGTATGCCTTTTTGGATCTATTACGATTCTGAAGTCGCTTATTGTAATACAAAAATGTGTATTTAACAATATTATGAACTCGTATCAAGCTAAATTATTTACAAACCATATAAATGTTTGCCTAAATACTATTACTATACTAATTAATAATGCGCCGTTTGAGGTTTTTACTTATGAAGAAGTTATTATTGTCTGCAAAGCTTAAAATTCGAAAAAATAATAGTTTCGTTTTAGTTCGCTTTATCACAAATACAGAGTTTTTTTTTCTGACTTCTTAATAGAAGGAGGTACTCAATTCGGAGCGTATGTGTATATATGTTACCTCCTTGCTCCGCTGCCAAAACCATAAAAGATGGACATAAAGTAAATTTTACATAATTTTACCCACTGCTATAATTGGTCTACAGTAATTATAAGAGATTCTCTCTCTTAGACTCTCATTATTGAATTTGAGTTGACATAACGTGAAGCACGAAATCAGAGATTAGTAACGTAATTTTACAAATGAGCCGAATTTGTTGGTCCGCAATTAATTCATTTCTGATCTGTAACTACCCGTGCTGATTTGCAAAGCTTATTAATTTCTTACAAAAAGTTCTTTTCATATTTTATATAAAAACCACTTATTATGTGATAAATAATTTTTCAATATCAATAAAAAATGCACTTGTAACACTAACACAAATCATCGTGGACAGACTTTGTTTTGTCATAAAGTCACATAAATCTAGGCAAGTAATAGCCGAATAAAGGTACGAACAAAACGTTTCGCTGGCAATTGTTGCGGATAATTTTATTGTGAAAGTTTCCTGTTGACGTGAAACGTTTCAAATATATGCCAGAACTTTTTTCGTTTAACATTATTATAAAAGAAAAAAACGTTTAAGTTCATATTCGATTAAGTTTCTTACAAACGGGCGGCTAAAATATCGTAAAATATAGAACACCACTATACACTGCGTAATAGAATATTTAAACGATTTTAGCTTTACTTTAACGTAATAAAATTGTTATATTATGCCATAATCATGAAGGGGGACCTCCTCACCTCACGCCAAAGAACGTCTAGCGTACTTATTGACAAATTGTCACTGAGATGTAAATCGCTGAGCGACAAGCCGCTCATATCTACGCTATTCAGGCAGAAATATAAACCTAAAATTACAATATTACCCAGGCTTTTAACAAGCGTTTTTTCAAATCATTATTTTCATGTGAAATGTTAGCGCCACGGTTTATTGTTATGCAACTTAAAACATCTTGTTATAATGGTCTATAATCCTCAATAATATTCGCAATACTAATAAAAACCAAGGCTTAGATTATTAAACCGTCAGTAAATATAGTACCCAAGTCATTTTACCGCACAATGCGTTCAACTCTGTAGTAACTCTGTGTTGAAATATATATACATATATATAAGTTTTTTGTAACATATTGCATTAGGTTACATACTGAATATATTAAATTAAATTCGATAAAAAACTCAATTTTTGTAATATATACCTTCATATTACAATAGTGACTGTGAATTATTTTCAGTTAGAGACATTGAATTGTTCAGACATTTTAGTAGATCTACTAAATATGTATATAAGCGGATAACAACATGCTTTTGAACGACATAAGCCACGCCTGCGGCATCACCTCGGAGAAGGAAACATTTTTTTTTAAACTATGAAGTAAATACTTAAATCAGAGGACTTTGTATTATCGATAAGATTTAACAAAAAGATTCAAAATTGCCATTTCAATAAATAAACATTGTGACATCTTAAAATTTTATCTCCATGTTTGTTATACGAGAAAATCAAAAATGATTTTTTTTAAATGTACTGTATTATATTTTTCCAATCTGATACGTAAGTCATTAAAATCACCTGCACGAACATTCAAATTTTTAAAATTCAGACGCCATTAGTGTGAAATAGCTAATAGACGCGCGCGTTTTCTGCTTAATTTTCGTGTGATTGTGAATTTAATATGAATTATTATAGAGTAATTTAAATGTTATTGATACTATATATTATTTATTAACATGTTATATATATACATATGTGTTTATTGTATATTTCCGCATGAATGTTAAAAAGAGAGAACAACACAGATCGATACGATTTTTTGTTTTAAAAAGAGTAAGCCACAAAAGATAATTAAAACACCCCTGTTCTAACTTATTTTAAATGTTTAATTTCACCGATCAAATTTAATTTATCTTACCACATGTAGATAAACTTTAACTATATCCATAAGATGTTGATATAATATTTTGCACTATTTGGACTTAAACTTAAATTTGAATCACAAACAGTTATAAAAGCATGGATAGAAAATATCAAAATAAGCACTCATTTTCACCGGAAAAGAATTATTCGTTCATATAGTTTGCCCAAGCAATTGAGCAAGTTAATTGGACGTAAACTCGTGGGTAGGTTGGCGGGTTTGTTCGGCTTGGGAATACCGATGACGATGGCTTCTTTCCAGGCATCAGGAAAAGTACAAGTTGTTAGTAAAATATTGAAAATGTTGACCAAGACACAGACAATAGGGCCTGGCAAGTATTTTAGAGTTTTATTTGAGATACGGTCTGGGCCAGGTGCCGAACGGGGTTTAAGACCCTTAATAATATCGCGGACCTCGTCCGGGGTTACTGGCTTTAAATTATCGCCCTCTGGTGGTAAGGCATTGCTCTTCTAGTGTATCGGCTAAGCATTCGGCCTTTTCGAAGTCTTCGAAAGCTAACAAGCCCCCGGTTGCCTTTGATAATGGTGGCATGGCGTCGCGGAGATCTGACTTCATACGTCGAGCCAACTGTCAATAGGCAGTGTGCGATGGCTATAAGTCTTCCGTCAGACCTAACCACGATCCATTGCGGTGTAATTTTATCCTGTTTCTGACCTCTAACTGAAGTTTCGTAAAGCGAAATCGGTTTGACTTGGACGGATAGCGATAAAACGCCCGCTTGAGTGTATTTTTCTCTCTTATCAGGCATCGAATACTGAACGGCAAGCCAAAGTTGCGGTCACCCGAAACCTTGACTGTCCTTTCGGAGTCGTCAATGGCTGATGAGATATGCGCTGTGATACTGTCGATGGCAATATACGCTTTGTCTACACTATCAATAACCTCCGGTAGGTTAGGAAACTCTCTGGGGTCCATAGCCCTTGAGTTTGCGTTCAAGACAATGCCAATTTGTTACAGCTTTGGTCGTAGGGTCCGCACCGGCGCCTTGGCCCAATTTAAATAAGACCAGCAAATGGTCAGAGTCTAACTCACCGAGTGCCTCTATCGATACGCCATCGACCGAGACGTCTCTAACTAATAGCAGGTCTATAGTGCTAGGAGCTCCTATGCCCGAGTCGGAGTATCTAGTCGGGGTTCCGGGAGCTATTATATTTATGTTGAGTGGCTCCACAAGTCCCAGCGATATATTGCCGTTTGTGTTTTGCGTACTGCACTCGAGTTGCGGTGTTTACTATTAAAGTCACCTGCAAGAATGGTTGATTCGCCTAGATCGAGAAGCAACTCTAGGTCGGATCTAAGTAATATCTTACTGGGAACAGATACACAGAAAAAAGTACAAGCGGCCTATGGCCGGTAAGTGCAATCTGACATGACGTCACCTCTAAGTTTGTCAACTGTGGAATATGTAAAGGTGCGATATGAAGACACCTTTAGTAGTATAAAAGTGTACCACCCAGTGATCCTGACAACCTATCGTTTCTAATTATGTTATAGCCACTGATCCTAGGATTGGCTATTGACGGTTTCAAAAAGATTTCTTGCACTAAGAATACATCTACGTTATAGTCTTGCACGAATTTGGTGATTTCGGAACGCTGCTTCTTAAGACCGTTCGCGTTAAAGTACGACACGACTAGAGAGCGCGGTTTTACCCTACCTAAGCTGGTAGCCGTCTTTGAATGGTTTACCTACTTGTTTGTGTCTGTTTTGGTTTATGGAAAATCTAGTTTGCTGAGTGCGTCTTTTTGATGTGGCCGTGAGCGAACAAGACGTTTATCTTAGAAACCAGATCGGTTGCTAGGTGCATTTTATGCTCATAAAGCGTGCGTCATAAAGCTCAGACATGCTTACCGATTTAGCAAGCATCATGTATTTCATGAATACGTTGCCGGGCGGTGGTGCGATGTAATTACTGGGCCCGACGGGTTTTTGCACGTGTTGTGCTGCGGGCCTAGGTAATGGCGCGGCGTTGGTTTATTACCCATTGTTGCGGGACCTACTTGGTCGGTTCCCATTTTAATTGTACTAGCGGCTGTCGGAAGGGCAGCGACGACTTTTTTAATAACTACAGGCTTTGTCCAAGCGCTTACAGCCGATGCAGGTGCAGGTGCAGGGACAAAACTTTGTTTTATGGCCGCGAGATTCGCGGAACGAGCGGCTGATGGCCACGGTTGTTTTTTCGGTGCTTTAGAGCACGCACGCGGGCGGCTCGACTGGAATCTTCCGGCCTCGGGCACTTCTGCACCTTAGAACTCCCCAATGACTACGCGGAGAAGGCGATCCTCTGGTAGAGCGAAGGTATGGAAGGCGATTTTGTTTTCGCGTAGGTATTGCGGTAAGTCGCGGAAAACATCCGAGGTCCCTACGTTGACCCGGATGCCTATACGCGTGTTGGCGATCTAAAATTCTAAATCTTGGCTTTCGCTAGCCAAGTAAGGACACGGCTCTAGTGACCCTTGTCGTGAATCACGACCGGGGGTGGAGATTTGACCTTACGTTCGGACATGAAAAACTCCAATGTGTCGGGGGTGGCTTGCGGCTCGGCGGCGGGCTTTTTAGCTGGTGTCGCGGTTGGAGACCAATGCGGCGAATTAACACGACTCTCGGAGTCGCTTTCTTTAGCGGGGCGTTTTTTGCCCTTCTTCCGAGAACGGACGGTGGTGAAGCCGTCCGAGTCCCTATCGGCCTCGTTAGTGGTATCCATGGCGGCAGCCACGGCCGTGGGTTCAAGCTCCATAGGCGAGGGCCTAGGCTTATCTTCAGCGTCGGACTGCGCTGAAAGGTAGCTAACCCGGGGCAGGCGTGTTTACCGGGCTACGGTCTCGGGAGGGTGTCACTGAAGCCGACGGCGTGGGCGACTTATTAGGCCCGTCTAACTTGCCACGGATGGCGGACTCTTTTTTTCCAGTTTTTAGGTGACCGTCCGCGGTTTGGATCGAGGCCCATTTTTCAGGGTCACATTTGCATAAAAACGCACTAAATTCGATTGCGTCTAAGGCTTCCTCTTAGTTTGCCATTAGGACGTTCCCCGCCGGCACGGTGAATAATTTCTAGCCCTCCCCACGTGTGTGGGGAGGTGTGTGCCTACAAAAACCACAAGTGTAAGCGCTTTAGGAGCGCTAGGTAAGTACCTAGCTGCCACCTAATGCAGCAAGCGCAATTTAATTTTAAAAGCTAAATGCCACGTGGGCTTTTTATGTGTCGTGTGTTTTACTTACAATACTGGAACCTACCTGCGAGCACTACTACACTAACACATATCTAACAGCAACTGTCAGACTCGGCTTTGACGTCAAAGTTTGCACAGCACTAATTGCACTGGCACTTGTGCCTAATGTGGCAGCACTGTCACGCCGACTGTTTGACTTTAACTTAGAATACGCTTACGCGAGAATAACGCATCTGCGGGAGCGCATAGAGAGAGATCCGTATTGTGCGAAGGCTCGGCACAAACGCTATATATTCATACTTACTGGTAAATACTGCTTGGAAAGTATAAAGTTTATAATGAAATGTAAAACAGAGACTATTAACCTCTTAAAAACTCATAAGGTGAAATAGGCAGAATTTACAGAAATTACACCCAATGTTATTTCTATTGCTTGCGCGAATATTATACATTATTAAATGAAATTACTTTACGGATTTTTTCGCGTTTATGGACCATAGGTCGGAGTACAGACTAAAAACAATTAATTAAAATTAAGATATGGAAACCCTTCAGCACTGGCAACAAGACGCATGACATCTCAGTCTACCCCGTGACCACGGCCGCTGGAAAGTGTTCGAAACGTCGGGAATTTAAAATGTAAAATAAACGCGAAAAAATCCGTAAAGTAATTTTATTTAATAATTGCACCCATTTATCCTTTCCAAAAAATCGTCAAGTGCGCAAGACAGGCGAGGATGAAAAGAATTTCTTATTGGCCAAATTTTTTTTTATTTCAGTAAAAAGAGTAATAACAATACTCTTAGGCTTTATTAAAGGCACGGGAATAGCTTTGAACTCAAATGAGATATTTTTTATAATTGACATATTCTTATACCGCTTCAAAAATAAGAAGTAAAAGTTCGGAAATACAATGAACAAAAATTTGATTAAATTTAGCCTTTCCTTACTTTTTAAATCATCCATATAAAATTGCCTACTGGTCTTGTATATGAATCCGTATAAACATTGCTCTAGCATTTTATGCCTTTATGTTTAATATATAATATCGGTAAACTTCATAAAAAAAACTGCTCCATTTGTAATAAACAAAACTGTTTTGATTTTAGTTTACTGGCACAAAGTATAACTACTATTTTATATTTTGAAGAATATGAATATTTGTACGTGTTCTATATGTGTTTCCTTTATGTTATTTTCCGTTAGGAAAAAATCATAAAAGCAAAATTTTTACGGTGCACGCACACGCTTAAAATTTTCAAAAGAAAGAAAAATCTTAACAGTAATTCAGTAACCAGTTGTTAAGATTTTATGTTTTACTATTTAACGAAACTATTTTGCTTTACAACATTTAATACCGTTGTGACACAAATTCAGATATATATTTTTGCAGTGTGGTTATTCCAATTGTTTTTAACGCTTAAACCTTGCCGAGAGGAGGTACGATAATATGATAATAATATAGATAATAATCATAACCTGATGAGCAAGAATGAGAAAAAATGTACGATTTTACAAAGCAGGACTAAATTTACTGAACCTTTTACAGACAATAGTCCGAACCGCTTTCTAATTAAGTTACTTGCAATCGGGCAACCGCCACTTCTAAAAGGTTTCTTCAACTGTAACGGCTATTCTTGATGAAAGGGACGTGGGACAATAACAATTAATTAAAATATTATATTGTTTTTTCAGAAGAGAATAGAGTAGGACAGCGTAAGTTTATCATGAAAGTAGTATAAATTTTTGTACTTTTCATTACATTGGTTTTGGCAAAAGTTTTTATATTATAACTAAAGATAACTTGTGGATTTTTTGTTACCTTTTCAGAATAATATTTGTATAAATGAAGAAGTAATATTCTATCATGACCAATAAACATATTTTTATGAGCCCATTTTTATCCATTGTCGCTTTCTATGCAATGACTACTGGGATATCAAGGAGTTGTTAGTTGTAATTATTGATAAACAAAGCGAAATTAAATCGACGATCGGCCTTAACTCTCATTAAACCGTTTAATTAGAATTTGAGTTCAAAATTGCAAAAGAATTTTTGAGTTAAGTAACCATTAATCTCTTCAATACTTAAAAGCCGAACTAATTTTATAACAAATTGGACATTTTAATTACGCTCACAGGCCGTGTCGCCTAAAGAGTCATTAATTATTAGGTTTACTTAGGTTTAAATAAGCTATGGCTAGTTTTTAGGAAGGTTTGTATAATAAATGTAATTTAGACATAATTATTTAAAAGGTTTAAATAAAAATCTGCCCGTTTACATCGTGAATATATCAAAGTGAGGCAATTGTTTTTTTCAACAGTGTTTGGAATACAAAATTTAATAAAAATTATAAATATTTATAAACTTTGCACTTTTAACTTAATATGTATAAACTTTGCATCTTAACAACTCCCTCTGTGGCCTAGTGGTAAGGGCGTGTGCTTTAGAAAACGGTAGTCGTGGGTTCGAATCGTGCGGGGACTCAACAAATTTTCAGTATTGTTTACTAGTTGGTTAGGGCAATTTAGGCTAATCTCCCAATTGTCTGAGAAGTAAATTGATCCGTGCCTCGGATGGACATAAAAATTCATTGCACCCATCAACCCGCATTAGACCAGCGTGGTAGAACACGGTCCAAAGCGCTGTAGTGGAGCATTAGGGGAGGCTTATGACAAGCTATAGACTAACACAGGCTGATGACGATGAAACTTTAGTGAACATTCTCATTTAATGCATTTATAACTAAATGGACATGATTATTTATTTGCCTAGTTTTGTTTCGTTTCCTGATAACTACAACATTAAGCATGTTACCCGTCTCACTTTTATGGCTAAGTAATAAGGGCGCTTGCGTGAAACCGTGCTTCAAGAGCCCTTACTCCATTTGATATCTTTTAGTTTTATGATTGAATTACGTTGGTGTAGTGAACCGCTACAACCCAACGGAGTCGAGGGGTGTGCTACTTTAAGTGTGCACAGACTTCACCTCTTATTATGACTTAGCTCCAAGGGACCCCTGAAGGGGGACCTCGGCTCGGGCAGCCATTTATTTATCCCGTAAGCGTGCTTGATTGAGAGTAACCGCGAGGGCCGAGCCTCGGCTCGATCAGCCGCTGATCTGGACCTTACCTAACCCGTTAGCCACATGTATCTAGGGCGCCCCGGTGGGCCGAACCTAGGCTCGATCAGTTGCTTTTAGGACTTACTTGAGGTGAGTTTATATCCGACCTATCTGTTTGGTGAAAACCGGCCCGGCACGTGCCGGACCTAGTGTACGGTGTGAATAGTTGCCCTCGTCGGCGAGGGCAGTATGTATTTTGGAGCTGTGTTTTCGCACGAGCTTGCATGAGTGTGATTTTGTCATCCTGTTCAAAGATGGCATGACGCGCTCGCCTGAAACGTTTGTGATTTCTAAGAGATATGCTTGGTACGTAGTCGGTGGCGTTACGTACCAATTCGTTCGGATGCTGCGAAGCCGAGTCGAACTGTCTGATTGTTGCTGGTTTTAGGTACTGTTTGATGGTTAGCAATTCCAGATCCATGTGCAGGTTTTCGTTGCGCACAATCCATGGCGTACCCGTAGCCCTGCGCATGAATCTGTTTTGTACGATTTGTGTATGTGTTTTTTGTGGGCGTGAGCAAATTCAGGACCGGAGTAGGTCATGATTGGACGGATTACCGTTTTGTAAAGCAGTACCCTGTTACGAGGGATAACTCTGTTTCTAGGATTGATGAGTGGAAATAGGCGGCCCAGGGACCAATGCCGCCTCTATTTTGACTTTGGTGAGGTGAGGACCGAAGGATAAGGTTCTGTCGAGTGTTACCCGAGGTATTTGGTTTGATCTACCAAGTGGATTGGTCAGTCAAGGAGGCGGATTTCGGACGGGAGTAGCAGGCGCTTCCGTAACGAGAACAAAATCGCTGCGCTTTTTGATGGATTAATCTCATCCTCCATTTCCGAAACACCCCTAGGGCCGTGGCTCGCGGTTTGGAGTCTCGAGCTATGAGGATAGGGACACATTCCGTATACATAGATGCAAGTATCGTCTGAACAAGGCGGTGCTATACTGTCGGTGGAGGGATATCGGTGGTGTACAGGGTGAATAATATAGAGCCTAATACGGAGCCTTGTGGTACGCCGGCTAGGACCGGGTGTGGTGGAGAATTTATACCTCAACGCGGTATCGGAACGTTCGTTTCCGGAGAAAGTCTCGTATGGTGAGTACGAGATCGGTCGGCACGCCGAGCTCATATAACTTGTATATAAGCCCTTCGTGCCACACTTCCTGTCGAACGCCTCGCCACGTCTAAGAAAAGCGCTCCTGCATGTAAGCTTGATACCATTTTGGATTTGATATGTTTGTGATACGATGTACTTTATTGGTGCATGAGTGTTTGGCCTGAAAGCCGAATTGCACTGAACTGGCAACCCTCTCGATTTCATAAACTCGAGTAAACGGGGTTAGGATGAGAGCGTTCATAAATTTTCCCAAAACCCTTGAGGAGGCTAATGGGGCAAGATATGAGGTTGTAGGTGATGGTGGCTTACTAGGTTTGAGGAATCCTATAACTACAGCTTCTTTCCAAGTGTTTGGGAAAATACCTTTGGAAAGGGCTGCGTTATAGGTGAGGACAAGTAGGCTAATCAAGTGTGTTTTATGCAAGATTTTAATGACGCGGTTAGAAATTCCATCGGTGCCCGGGGCTTGCCGTGGTTTAAGGTTTTTGATCATCGTCTAGACTTAGGTTTCCGTTACCGGTGAAGTTAAATCGCGCGGTGGTATTTAGTCAATCGGTCGACCGCCTCACCTTGCGGAGATGAGCGGCGTCCACCGGTTGAGTGTTGGTGCATACAGCCTCGAGGCTGTTTGTTAGGCATTTGGCCTTTTCTTCATCTAAAAACGCTGGTGTGTTGGAGTTGGGTTGGGTGAGTGGTGGCATCGCAGGAATTCCGGTGCAGCCTTTGAGGCTTTTTGGAATTCGCCAGAAGGCGAGGTGGGAAGGATGCATATTGCTGTGATCGTTATCCCACCGATCGTTCCTGAATACAGATATGCGCATCTTGGACTAATCTCAAAAAGGTTCCCGTGTCAACGAAGTGTCAAGGAACGCACACGTTTTGATTTGTATAATATTTAATTAAATAATTTTCTACATATTAAACTGATTATAAAGTTTAGTATTCACTTAAATTAGTGTAATATAAGTCTGTTATAAGCTATTTACAAAATGTATTACAAAATTGTGCTAAAATCAACTCAAGCATAACCTCTACAAGTGTCTTGACTACGTGTACTACTTCAAAACATCGTACATTGTATCTACGATTATTTTAAAGCTTTATATGTAATCAAATAACGATACTCGCCCGGTTGTGTTGTACAACCGGCGAGTATCGTGTATTTGTTACATCGTAGATATTAGCATTTATTGTCACATACATTATACTTCTCACATATGTGAGTAACGTCTATCCACACACTTGGCTTGTTGGTATTGCTTTGCTTGACAATCAGTAGAAGTGAAGTTAATGCAACTATTTGCCGCAGACACACTTCTCTCACGTTACACTATATACAGTGATCTTAATTTAACATAAATAAGCTTAGTCTTTGCTATCTTAGTGCTCAGGTGCTTGCATATTGCTTTCAGCAAAATACTCATCGTCCTCAAAATGATGACCCTGCAAGGCCTCTGCACGCGATCAAGAGGCTCAACTGAAAACAGCGCTGAAAGAACTAGAGGTTTCAAAAAGGCTACGCTCCCAACTGCTACAGGAGAAAGAGGACAGTGAAGAAGAAATCCAACTCATAATAAGAAAAATCAATGAGCTATAATCAGAATTAGCAAACCTTCACACCCAGTACATGGATACTGTAGCCCAAAATGACAAACTACAGGTAACTTTGACAAATTTTGACGAATGTAGTGTAGTCCATACTCAGGCATTAGATAGAATAACTCAATTAGAACAGGAGTTAAGTGCCTCTGTACAGGCTTCTTAAACAGGCCATTATAATAAAAATGTCACAATAAAAAAACAAAGCCTACATGATGAGCTAATGGGCACTAGCTCCAGTACTGGTTGTGTGGGTTTGGCTCACACAATAGATCTAACAGCGGATGATTCAATATGTAGTATTAATAAAAATAGCCAATCAAAACTGAGTCAAAATAATATGAAAAGGTACAAAAAGTTTGTAAATTTATTAGAAAAATTCATGCACACAAAAAACAAAACATAAATGCTATTATCAAACAAAATAAAAAGCTAGGATCTAAATTAACATTGCAAAAACATAAATTTAATAACATAGTAGAATCACTAAATTCAGAAAAAAATAAATTACAAGACAATATTACCAATTTAGAACAGTCATTGCAGAATTTGTCGTTAAAATATGAATGTGCTCAAAAAGAAATACAGGAGCATATCATTGCATTAAATAATTTAGTAGACAGTAGTAAATTTAATGCAGAAAGATTTGACTCCCTTGTGAATGGTCATTTCAATTCAAATTGCATTTGTAATTCAGGCAACTTAATAGAAACTGAGTCACTGAATAGTGATCCAGTAATGCACAAAGCACAAAGTTGTTCAGACAAGAAAATAGTGTCCCATCAACATAAACATAATACATTAGTGTTTAGTGATAGCATTGGTAAAGGTATTGGTGCAAACTTAAATAAGCTCCTTACTAGTAGTAGTACTGTTATAAATCACTGACTCTGGGGCCAAATACATATAAATAATTGACACAGTATTAAAAACTAAAATGAACAGTGACACAACTCTTATTATAATGATAGGTAATAGCACTCAAATTGAAAAACATGATTTGATTTACAGCTTTACCCAATTGTCAACTTTAAGGTAAAAAAAGATTATATGGTATGCGTTCCATACACTGTGTCCATTAATGAAAACTCAATAATGAAAAAATATTTAAACTTAATCAGTATTTACATCATTTGACGTGTAGATTAAATGACATTTTCAATTGTTTGACATTAATAAATTCATAAGTAATCTTATTTTGACTCGGGATACTATTTATCTGCCAAAGAAAATTAAGGACACAAATAGCTACATTGTTGGATATAACATTAATAGTGACAATGCAGTTTTAATAGATTTCTGTTAATACTGAGGATAATGCTTTTTAGTAATGTAAGGTTGACAACAAAGAACACAATATCTAATTGTATAAATATTTTTATCAAAATATAAATCGGTTTCCTGGTAAAGTACCAGATATAGAATTAATAATTCTATATCTAACTGTGATAACGCAGTGTTTCAAATCTTGGGATGTCCACTTATGATCGATTATATCGAGGGATATATTTAAACAACAGATATGAATCTTGATCAAAATAAATCGGCAAGCACAGGTTGATAATTTACCGAAAGAACACACGTATTGAACCGTCAATGCAAACCGTAGTATAGGCTTATACGAAGCGCTTTATTTAATAGCATAAAATGACTCTGTAATTAGAGTCCGACCGAAACTGTTTTTCCGGCGAAACCAAAACTGAAACCGAAAGTTCGGTGGCTTCAGTTTCGGCCGAAACCGAAACCGAAACCGAAACTCACGTGATCAAGTATAAAAATTCTTAAAATACTAGAATATGGAGCTTTATGCCTATTATTTTGCTATTATTTTAAATTCTTATAGCAATATAAGTTATTAATAAATAAATTAATAATTATGACTGTTGCATTAAATAATCACACCAATTCCAGCGTTCCAAGTTTCCAATGCTTCAATTCCTTTTAAAAGGATTGTCTTGGCCCTGCAAAAGGTCACCACGGCATCGTTTACTTGTTATATATAGACACATGCTTCCTCTGAAGTATTGTATCAATTTGGAGAGAAGATGAATAATAGCTAGGCGCCAGATCTGGTGAAGATGGGGATGCTCAACCAATTGTACGCTAGCATGCTGAACGGTAGCCATCGCTAATGCCAACCTATGTGCCGGTACGTTGTCAAGATGAAACCTCGGTATTACTCTCTCAACCTCGGTATTAAAGCTGCATAATCTGTAACGATGGTTCCATGCTCCAGGTAACCAAACAACAATATCACTTCTGAGTCCCAAAATATTGAGCCCTACCCCGGCCAGGCCATATACCACGGCCACGGCATGAAGATCCTTCGGGATAAACCCGTGTTTCGTCCACTGCCACAAAACTAGATTTAAAGTTTTAGAATCTTCTTAAAACTTGTCCAACGATATCTTCGAAGTCGATTTTGTTTCTGATTCTCGGCACCCATCTTGCGGAGACTTTTTTCATATTCAAAATTTGTGTCAATATGCGTTGAGTATCTCTATATGAAATGCTCGTTTCTTGTATTAGGTATCAGATGGTAATTCTTTAATCGCTAAAATCAGTTTTTGAATATGGCAGCATAATATTATTGTTTTTGTCGATTACTGGCTTCGATGGACGACTGCAACCATGTTCGTCTTCCGTGTACGTTCTCCCTACTCGAAGTTAAGTAGCTCCACTTTGCGATAATTGATTATGACAGAGCAGTCCTTCTCATGTCGCCTTTGAGCCGCAATAAATCTCTTGCGTTGTTAACTTTTATAACAGTGGTTTTAATGACAAGGTCGCACTTGGGTTTTCTTTTTCGAGAACATTTCGCCACACATAGCAAACAAATGACTACATTCAGAAAAAAAGTAAAGAGACTAGATGATGTTTTTTATTAACACAACAAATATCTGAGCTACACTTTCCAGTATTATTTGTATTTATTTTTTGGTTACCAAGGAGTATAACATAATTTAATTCTTCCAGCAACTAGACTGCGAAGTATAAGTAAGTCCTTAATGGGACAATGTATACGTTTTTACAACAAAATCCTCAGTAAACGTTCTGAATTTAACTATTAATAAATTTAAAAGGTAGTCAAGGAACGTTTATGTGTTAAGGGTACGATATTAATGAATTTTAAATGATAACAACGCCTGGTAATGGAATGCTCGCTCCAGGTCTTGTTTCAAAATTGATAATATGTAATGCCGAATTAAAAATAGCCCGCTGAGTTTCTTTCGCCGGTTCTTCTCAGGTCTGAGGCGTCCTTTTCCGAACCGGTGGTAGTGTGTTTGACAATCAATAAGCAAGTGTAAACTTCTATATTGAATAATAAAAAGATATTTGAATTTGAATATATATTTTGTTCTCACTACTATTTGTTCCCTCCTCAATTTCTTTTTGTCAAACTTGGAATGTTTGTCTGAACTAAAATCGACTGATCTGAGCTCGATTGTAGCAATGATACATTTTTTTTATAGCTTACGCAGCAGACGAGCAGTCGGGCCACCTGATGGAAACTGGTCACCGACACCCATAGACATTGACAATACCAGTGGTATCGCCAACGCGCCTACCGTGAGACATAGGTGTTAAGTCTCGTTTACCCAGTAACATGCTGGCTACGGTGCCCTTCAACCGGAACACAGCAGTGTTTTCACACTACTGCTTCGCGGCAGAAATAGGCACCGCGGTGGTATCCACCAGACGGTCTCCTGTAAACAGGGACCTACCACCGGTATTTTTCGCTACTATTTTGAAATTGAAAATACTTTGAAACCAGCTTCGGTTTGGCAAAAGTTTCGGCCAAATTTGGCCGAAACCAAAACTGCGGCGAAACTTGATTGGCGAAACCGAAACCGAAACCGAAAGTTCGGTCGGACACTAAGAATTATTAATAGAAAAGATAATGTAGATGTTTTGTGCTTTACTGAGACATGGCTTAAAAAGTGTCATTTAGCTTAAAAACTATTCAGTTGCCAGTATATTCAACCGAGTAACGGCTATTCGAGGTGGATGCCTATATAACAATTGTTTTAAATTTAAAGAAAGGAAGGAAGGACATCACAGCGTACTCGGTTGAAGGACAATGTGAGATTGCTTGTGCAGAAAGTAAACAGTGCATATTTTTGTGTGTGTATAGACTCCTCTGGTGATGTTGGACATTTTATGAAGACTTGTGAAGAAGACTTTGGGAGTTTATCAACATGGGCAATAAATTTAATAATTCAAGATATATCCCCCATATTAGCCATAATATATAATGCATCTATAAGTACCTGTAGATTCCCACAGTTAATGAAATTCAGTAAAATAGTACCGGTCTTTAAATCGGGTTGTACAGTTAATACCGGTGGTAGGTCCCCTGTTTATGCCGGTGGTAGGTCCCCTGTTTATAACCGGTGGTAGGTCCCCTGTTTACAGGAGACCGTCTGGGTGGGTACCACCGCGGTGCCTATTTCTGCCGCGAAACAGTAGTGTGAAAACACTGCTGTGTTCCGGTTTGAAGGGCACCGTAGCCAGCGTATTTACTGGGTAAACGAGACTTAACACCCTATGTCTCACGGTAG
Organism: Lamproptera curius; assembly: GCA_029286875.1. Lineage (NCBI taxonomy): Eukaryota > Metazoa > Arthropoda > Insecta > Lepidoptera > Papilionidae > Lamproptera > Lamproptera curius. The sequence goes on along the minus strand of JAGSMT010000234.1, from coordinate 167,216 downwards.
GCAGCGCGTTGGCGATACCACTGGTATTGCCAATGTCTATGGGTGTCGGTGACCACTTTCCATTGTGGCCCGACTGCTCGTCTGCTCTGCGTAAGCTATAAAAAAAAAAAAAAAAAATATTGAAAATTATAGACCAATCTCTATACTGCCAGCACTTAGTAAAATTTTTGAAAAAATTATGTTAGAACAACTTTTAGTACACTTTTCTAAACATGGTATTTTAAGTGATCACCAATTTGGCTTTTACCAGAGGTAGGTCAACAGTAAATGCTGGTATAAGTTGGTCTCTCATGTTCTACGGGCATGGAGGATCGCTGCGATTCTTATTGGAATCTTCTGTGATCTTTCCAAGGCCTTTGACTGTGTGGACCATGACATATTAATCAATAAGCTAAAGTATTACGGTGTACGCGGGTTTGGTCTTGATTTTCAATTTTTTTATGGCTTACGCAGGCAGACGAGCAGTCGGGCCACCTGATGTCATCTGACTCCTTTGTCGGATGGGTGTTCCCTAGGATCAATTTTGTGACCTTTCTGTTCCTGGTCTATATAAATGACTTGCCTCTGGTAGTGGAGAGGCTGTCTTAAGTTATCCTTTTTGCAGATGACACTTCTCTACTGCTAAGGGTAAAAAGAAATAAACATAACGTTGAGATACCCAAATAGGGCAATTGATATTGTGTCAAACCGGTTTGTGTCTAATAACTTGGTACTTAACGCGAACAAAACTAAATGCTTACTGTTTTACTCTTTGTAAGTTGCCAGATTTTCAAAATATTGAAATTGACAATGAGGTAGTTCTTACGTAAGCTCTACTACATTTCTTGGATTTTCTATTGATTCGAAGATGCAGTGGGAGCTCATATTGACAAACTCTCCAAGAAGCTAAGTACAGCAATCTTTGCCACACGCAAGATTGGGCAGCTGACTGACGAGACAACTACAAAACTAGTTTATTACGCGTACTTTCACAGCCTTATGTCCTATGGATTATTGTGGGGATCTGCAGCCGGTTTGAAAACAATATTTATACTACAAAAAAAGGTTGTTAGGGCAATCTACAATTTGGGTTCACGGGAATCTTCACGAAATGTTTTTAATAAAACTGAAATTTTAACTTTCCACTCGCTATACAAATTTGAAAATATTATGTACGCGCGTCAAAATATTCATATGTTTGCTAAAAGATATTAGGCGCGCAGGGTCAAATTGAGCCCCTAGAGCTACCCAGATTTAGACTGACCGAACCAAAAATCTTTCATGTATAATAGTATAAGAATGTATACTAAATTAAATGCCTGCCAAACACAACTGAATGATTCGAGTCTGTAAAGTTGTCAAAACAACGCTTATAGAAAAGCCTCACTATTCTGTAATAAATTATATTGAGGACCAAGATGTGTGGAAATAGTTTATATTCTGCGCTTGCAAATCTCTGTAACTTAAAAAATGTATTGGTGAAATTTTGTAAATAATAATTTTTAAAAAAAGGCCGCAGAGTTTCTTGCTGGTTCTTCTCTGGACGGGTCTGAGTTTGTGAACCGGTGGTAAATGGATAATTTTGACGTTCATAAGTGCTCAGTAGAGCCTAAATTGAATAAATGATTTTGACTTTGACTTTGACTTTGACTTTGAATGTTCAAGGGCACGTAACTGCCTTCGGTTCCGCTCTGTTGGAGAGCAATCGTAGGCACGAATCGCTGCCCTCTCGCATCGCAAGAGGTCTTTAATGTCGCTTTACAAGACCCAGTGGGGGTTTCCTCCACTGGGGCTTGCCTCGAGGAGACCTCGACGACACTTTGGACGTGCATTGTGAGCGCATGAGTGGCAAGATTCGTGTCATTAGCGCTATGCAGGACTTGAGGAATGGTATCAAGGTGAAGTGAGCTAGTGCAGTCTAGCTGAGACTTGAGCTTACGCCAGTCGACAATAGTCTTGGTGATGATATTAGGTGAGTCCACGGGTCCTACCTTGAGTACTACGGGGCGGTGATCTGAGGCGAGGTCCTTGAGGACTTCTATGCCTCTGAAGGTGAGGTAAATGTTTTTAAAGAGTGCAATTTCAAGCACATCCGAATTTTGATTCATTTGTATGTGTGTCGATAGCTACGCAGTGCAGTGACCTTTGTAGTAGGTGAGGTGCCGCCGTTTTTAGCGCCGACCGTCAGTTCTAATGATGTTATAGTTCGCTATTTTAGGATCGTTTCTGCTAGGTTTAAGGAAGGTCTCCTGCACTAGTAAAATATCTACGTAGTTTTCTCGTAGGAAGTTTGATATTTCGGTCTTTTTATCAGCTAGACCGTTCGCGTTCAAAAGGACGATGGCTTTAGACGACCCGGGCCGTTGTTACAACTCGTAATGGGTGTATTGTCGTCGGCGACGGCGTCGAATTCTTCGGTTAATCGATCGAGCTCTGCGAAGTCGATCTGTCCGGCTACTTGATCAAGGTTGCTCCCAGCGCTGCCATTGCTATGGCTAGCGTACTGGGGCGCGCTACGCGGAGTGTTTGTTGGTGGTGCGCGGTGCGGCGCTACTCGGAGCACTCGGCGCGGTCTGGCGCGCTGGCTGTTGTTCCAATGCGGGTAGTGGTGCGCTAGGGCGATTGCCACGCCGGGTAGTCCGATGGGTGGGAAGGCGGAAGATGAGAAAGAAGGCACTGGTGGGCGCCTAGAAGTGGATGAGGGTGGTGGCGGCTTACGCTTGGGGCTTTTGGGCACGCCAAGAGTTCGCCGTGTGACTGGTGTTTTGGCAGTTAACGCATGCCGGCGGCTCGAATGTGAGCAGGACGTCTTTGTCGCGAGGATGGGGTGTCAGGTGTGCTGAATTGGCCTCGGTGACCCATGTCACCGAGGGCACTTCACGCATCGAGGACGCAACGACAATTGCGGGCCGAGTGCCCAAATACTTGACAGTTGTGACACTGTCCTGTGATTCCGGTTGAGCGAGGTGCTTCTAAGGTGATGCGACCTTTGTCGCTAATATGCTTTAGTCGCTAATATTTTTTCCTTCGGGGAAACGTTCAAGAGTCAGAAGGACCACGTTGAACGGCTTCTTTGTTTGCGGATTTAATGAACTCGTAGATCTCCGCGGTGGGATCTCCTACGCAGTCCCTTGATTTCGTCCGTCGTTCGACTTTGTTTACTTTGTTCGACTTTGTCCGAAGTACGCGCTCGTCCGGGAGCGCGTATGTATGATAATAGTAATTGTTCGCGTTGATGGTTGACGTGTGCGGCGACAGTCTCTAATTGAATCTTAATTCCGGTTGTGGAATCAAATGCCGTAAATTTGACTCTGTTAGATAGAGCTGGCCGAAGCTCTGCCCATGTGAAATAAACATACGCAACTGTATCATAAGCCATAGCTTAAGATACAGTTGCGTATATTTATTTCACTCGATCAGAACATAGTGTGAATAATTATGAACAAATGTCAAATAAATATTGTATACTAAATACATCTGTAAAAAGGGGGCGATTAATTCAAAACCGTTTACTTAATACGATAGTGGGGAATGCTATTTTGACTTAATAACTTAATATATGTACAAAAAAGATCAAGTAAAAATAAAACTTCTATTGACGCTATCAAAAATCTTTTTAGCTTTCACTACATAGCGGCTGTTGAACACTGTTTTACCAAATAAAAGTACAACGATTTCAGATATCAAATGACAGTGCGCAGTTAGTCTTCGGATCGACTGGACAAGCCCGCTTGATCCTCCCTGCTACCGGCGCCGTCCGCTTGACCCACCCGTGGCTACGCCCTCCCCCCGACGCCTACAAGAGGCAGAAGAGAGAAAACGTCGTGTCGCCGTACAGCAGTGTCCGTGCAAGTGTAGTGTCAATGTGTGCCGGAGCAACAGTGTTGACGTGTTCGACGTACGCACCTGTACTAAATAGCTGTGTAGCCGTCCGGTGAGTCTGTTTCGTTTTTCCCCCTTCACAGGTTTCTGTTGAGATGTAGGGACCCATAAGCTTATAGTTTCTCTTGCCACGCTTCACCGCGAACGTAAATAATTAACACAAACACCACCCACGTCCTATTTATTATTATCCACTAAACGCGCCACCTAGCACTCACCTAGCGCTCTTAAAGCGCTAGATCTTTTATTAAGGTTAGGTTTACACCTCCCTGTTCACTGACGCGGGGAGGGTAGGGCGCACAACCCCCGGCTTCACCGGGAATGATCGCGAAATAGTACTAAGCTAAACTCAATTCGCAAAAACGCAAAAATGTTTCAACTATTCCAAATGGTTCTAGAGGCCTACGGCTTAGAAGTCGATAAACCCAGGGAAAAGTCGCCGTAGGCTGCCCTAGACGCGATACGCGCCGCGATCAATGCCACCGGTGGCACTTCTACCCCGCCTACTCCCAAAAAAAAGCGAAAAAAAGCCAAAAAATCGTTCGCCGACGCTGGGTCCGCACCGGAGCAGTCGGAAGAATCCGACAATTCATCCAACTCTACCATCACTAACACGTCTGACTCCGAAATGGAGGTTGAACAGGTTGCCCATGAAGCCGAGGAAGACTCCGACGCAGGAGGATTCCTCCCGTTAGTGTCGCGCAAGAAAAAGCGCAAATCTAGGCTCTCACCGGCATCGTCGCCGACTCCAGATCCACCTATAAAAGCGCCGAAATCATCGGCCAATGAGCTTTCGGCCGCATAGTCACCATCTACCGCAGGGCCATCTGCCCCAGCCTCCCAAGGGCCATCAACCACTATCACCTCAGGGCCTTCGGCCCAAACAGCACCACGGCAATCAGCCACCGCTGCCTTACGGCCAAGTACCTCAGCTGCCTCGCAGCAACCCGCTACCTCACGGCAATCAAGTAATGTCGCCTGGAGACAAAAAACGCCACCGGTACTGGAACAAACTCTTGAAAAATTAATTTAAGCGTTGTAATAATCTCAAAAATAATCTTTATGAAATCAATCATTTATAAGTTTAAAATGAGCCATAGTTACTTAACTGTGGTGTTAAGACGCAGTCGACTATCCGTCCTCCGTGCATTAACCAAGAGAAGTCTTTCAAAATGCACCACTTTGGTGGATTCAAAATTTCCAACCACTCCTGGTTTTTGACAATTTTTGACAATTTAGTTTTTTGAATTTTGGTATAGAAATAATTTGGCATCGGACAAGCTCCCGCCTGATCCGTTTTGTCAACTCGTAACAGGGAAACAGAATTACACTAAATTACGTTATAGAATAGAATACGCAAAGTTAATATTATCGACTGAAACTTTTTTATAAGAGATATATTTTTCAAAGACTTTTTTCTATTATCAATCTGTTAGTAACCCTTCGTAAAGGGATCAAAATTCAGGTAAAAATATGTTTTTAATGAATAAGACTTCCTGTAAATAATTAAAATATAGATCAAATAAAGGACATTTAAATTATCTTGTTAATTGCCTTGTTTACACGGAAACATGTTTTGCATGCAGCAATATACTAAGTTAAATTTACGGGTAGGTAGATACGACTTCTACGAGACCCATGTATTGGATATTTGCAGGGGTTCTTCCAGAACCGTTCTTGACGTGCGACGTGGAATTCTAATTTCAGGGCGATTATTTCTATCTATATATTAAAGCTAACAATTAGTTCGAAGTCTTTCACCGCATCTTTGGAATTTATTAGTAGGCCGTTTGTTTACTCAGACGCTGTTCACGCACCTTAGTTATGCGGATCCAAGCATCTGTTGCTGACAAACATAAGTGCAATAACAAAAACGGGCCTTTATTATTTAAAGCGGTAGTTGTGTTCTTGGAACATCTAATTTAAGGATGATGATCTAATTTAAGAATTGAAGGAGGTTGACTTAGTTTTTTTTTTTTATTGCCAACGAAGGCAGACGAGCAGTCGGGCCACCTGATGGGAAGTGGTCACCGACACCCACGGACATCACTGCAAACCAGGGTATCACCAACGCCTGCCTACCGAAAGGAGTCTCTTTATACCTCGTTTGAACGAAGACATGTCATAGCGTGAAGGAAAAACCTTAGAGGGAGTTCATTCCAGGTTTAAATGCGTGGCATGAATGATCTCTGGAATCGTTAACGTATTTGATGGCACGGTTTCCAGGTGGTATGGATGAACTCTAGTCCGGTGACGGAGGGTACGATAATAGAATGGGGAGGTAGGTCCATATCGAACAGCTCAGCTGAGCACTCTCCGTTAAACAGGCGGTAGAACACACAGAGAGGCTGATATCTCTCCGTAGGCTTAGAGGTTCCAACCTTGCCGTGAGCATTGGATCGCCAACGATTCGAATGGCTTCGTTTTTGTAGGAGTCGAGTTGAGCAGCCGATACTTGAGGGCACCGGCCTGAAAGGAACAATACTCCACGTGAGGCCTGACCTGAGCTTTGTAAGGTAGAAGCTTTTGGCTTGATGTAAATACGTCCCGCTCTATTCAGCACTCCTAGTTTTTAGAGGCTAATTTGAATTTGCTGTCCAAATGACTTCGAAACTGAAGTCCGCGAGATCTCGACACCAAGGATTCCAATGCTCGAGGATGGTTGCAGAGAGACAGCAAAAATTGTGGGCGCTATGACAGAATGGGTCTTTTTCGCGGTGAATGCGCAACCTGTGTCTTTGTGGGATTAAACTGAACGAGGTTTCTCGACCCCACTCGGAGACTCGCCCCAGAGAGTCTCCACTTCGGACACAGTTTAGATCGCCTCTCCGCAGCTCATACCGAGAGACTGGTCGTTGTAAGTATACCGCGCATCTCCCGTGCTATCATCCGCATAGCAATGTATATCTCTGATAGATAGCATGTCATTGACATGCAGGATAAAAAGCGTTGGTGAGAGCACCGATCTTTGTGGACGCCCGCATTAGTGGTCATGATCTTGGAGCAGCAACTCGTCGACAACGACCCTGATGCTCCGACCATCCAAAAGCTGGCGATCCACACAGCCCTCGGGGAGTCCATAAGCGGGCAGTTTTGATAAAAGGGCTCTATGCCAGACCCTGTCGAACGCCTAGCAAATATCAAGACTGACTACTAGAGCCTCACCCTTATTGTCTAAAGGCTTCGCCCACCGGTGAGTTAGGTACACTGAAGATCACCAGCCGAACGACCGTGACAAAAACCGTACTGACGGTCACTGATTAGCTGTTTCTCCTCTGGTAACCTAGGAGGCTGGTTGTTGATGACCCGCTCCATCACTTTCGACAGTAAGGACAGGACAGCTATGGGCCTGTAATTCGAAGGGTCTGAGCGGTCTCCTTTTAGGGACCGGATGTTTCGAGCTGCTTTACATGAAGCGGAACCCGTTTAGCCGTGTATGAGAGGCGATATAAGCGCGTGAGTACAGAAGTCAGCTCGGGGCGCATCGCTTAAGGACCACTGCAGGAATGCCATCAGGCTTATGGACGTTGAGGAGCTGTAGTTCCCGCCTGACTGCATGTTGTGAGATGCGGATTTCGGGAAGGGAACTCTCGCACTGAGGGAGATTTGGTGGAATGGCTCCGCCATCGTCCATAGTCGAGTTTGACTAGAAGATCAGCCTTCTCCTTCGCACTGTGGGCTAGGCTATCATCAGACTTGCGCAGTGGCGGGAGACTGGGCCGGCAGAAGTTGCCTTCGGCAGCTTTGGCAAGTGACCAAAAGGCACGACTTCCATAGGGAAAGCCGACTAGCCGTTCACCAACTCTGCCAACGTGCTCGGCTTTTGCCCTGGTAATTTCCCTTTTGAGGGATCTTGAAGTGGCATTAAATTTCTTTTTCTCCTCTATGCCTGTCCGATCCTGACATCGTCTAGCTTTTATTATAGAACGGCGTATGCAGACTGTTTTCGGCGCGCAGCCTCCACAAGGCTTTGTAAGGCCAGGGACTGCTGCAGCACCGACGAGTACCTCTGTTGGGATGAAAGTTTCCATCCCTAAGTATTATGGTCAGTAAAGCAGTCCGCACACTTGTCAGGGTCATTTGAGGAAAAGCAGAACCTCCCACGGAAAGGAGCCAAAACTTGAGTCCACCCCAATCTGCTGTCCTGTTTGCCAGACTCTACTTCTTGGTCAGTCGCCTCTTGAGATACTCGAATAGTCGAGCTGCCTCCCGCATCACCGCGTGGGATCTGTAGAGGCACGCGTAGAGGTGGGTGGCACCATAATCCATGTGCTGGGTGCACACGGATTATGGTGGACGGACAGACCCCAACGTTCAAGGTCCCTAAGGCGGCGACAGCAAACATCATCCGAGCGAATAGGCATACCCCGGCTTTACGCACAAAAGCGTGCTCTAGGATATAGCCAGGAGTATTTAAGGTAGGAGATGTCGTCCGAGTAGATATTTGGGTCTCCGTTAAAAGAGAAGAGCAGGCTGCGCCGTCTCAAGGTGGTGGTGGATGGCGTTTAGGGTTGCTGTGCATTCCCTTAACTGTTGCTAAAATCCACTTTAAATGTGGATAAAGGGCAGCCGCTTTACCACATTTAAAGTGCGGTAAAAAGTTTTTCTTTCTTTTATTTCGGGCCATGGTAAATAATGAGTTATAAATGAATAGGGGTAGGAATATAAACAGCAAGGCTCAGTGATACTCGAAAAGAGGCAGAGGTGTGTACTCAGCAGATACTCGGGTAATGTGGAGGAGCTGGCACGGGGCGGAAGGGCCCCGGTCCCCCTGCGTGTAGACCAGTCTCCACACCGGTTCTCCACTCCGGGGCAATGACTACACATAAATGGCAGGGTTTTTACGCCGGTTGGCGGGACAGGTTCCCGGGGTGGGGGAAGGGAGCGTTCCCCGGGTTCAGGTCCCATACTGACCGACGGGCGGCCAGCGGTCGACCGTTTCACCGGGTCTCCCTGGGCCCCGTGCCAACCCTATTACGCCCTAGTGCTGACTGAGACCTTTATAACGCATGTTCCAAGTAGCAAAGAGTTCGCAGTCCACCTTAGGAAGGAAAGGTAGGAGATAACTGGCTCTCCAACCCACGACCGGAACACAGCAAAGCTGTTTGGCGGCTGACTTTAGTTGGAGAGTGGTCGCTAGCCAGCTGGACAAAGTCCTACCACCAGCAGAAGCCTCTACCGGGTTGTGATGCTTTGACCGCCATCATTCGGTCGAGTGATTGCACTAGTGCTGTTGTGCATCTCGGACTGGGGTGCACAAGAGCACTAGTGGGCGGTGGGGTCGTCACATCCTGACGCCTGCAAATTTTGGTGCTTTAATTGCAAACTCTGTAATTAATTAGTTTGCCCTCAATTGAAGAACACAAGCACTCCGGGGCTATCATGATCTTCCGTCCATTTAAGAGTGGAAGGCTTCCGTAAGAATTCCGCGTAAGAAGCTCAAAATATTTGTAGTTGTGGCAAAGCGAGATTAATCCTCTTTTCTGTTCTATTTTGAATCTGACAGGTTATAAATTATTCTGATATTGGAAATTTATTTGGTTGTTGGTGTTAATTCTTACATTATTAAGGTTACGGTTCGCGGCAACAATTAGAATTCACAAAGAATTGTTCTTAGAACGCATTTATAAAATCGTGACATCATAAACGCTGAAAACTAACTGAGAATTAAAAGGCTAAACTACAAAAAGGTATTATTTTTGCTATAGTTCTAATATAATGTATTGCAAATATTTTTTTTTTTCATTTAAATAAATCCGCGATAAAGTTTACGTGGTAGGATAAACGCACTGCCCTATAATTTATTTAGAATATAAAATTCGATAATTATGCAGTTAGACTCAAGCACAAAAATAGGATTCTGGAGACTTAAACTGTAAAATAACATTACATAGATTTAAAATCATAACGTTTGGTTTTTGACCTACCACCCAAAAGGAGTTACTAAATTCGGAGCGTTATTTTACCTTGTTGCTTCATCCCTATGGCCCCGATTTTGTTCATTTTTATTTGAATAGTAGGTATTAGCTATAATTCGGTCCTACATATTTTTTAGTAATTTTGTGATTAGTTTCATGGATATTTAAGAAATTAAGAAAACTTCGCCGTCAACGTGGCGCGATTAACCTACAAACGCGGGAACAACCTAAGAGATAAACCTAACCTATGTTGTTCATAAATATACTACTAACATTGACCTACAAAAAAGTACCCGAGACTATTTATCTAACACTGTAATGTGAACAATTTTTTTGGCAGACATATTCATAGCTTATTTAAAATAATACAGTTTATGCTCACATTAAAATAATTGAGTTGAAAAAAATTGTATGTACTTATAACGTGACAAAGACAACTTTTGATTAAATTAATAACTTAAAAGATATCAAACATAAATCCATAATACTATTCCACGGAGGTGGAAAGATAAAACATAGAGTAACAATGCTTTACTTTCTTAATTACCGAAAGAGTTGGGCAGATACAGTGTTTAACGAATGGTTGAACTAGAGATAATCTAACACCATTAACATTCCTGTGGCGTCCAACTTAAAAGGCTTTAAAAGGTTCCATTTGTAACCTCTGGCAATTTGATAGTTAAGGAAAACTTTATAGAATCGTTTCAAAACATTTAACTATTCCAGTAATGATTACTGGATAAAAATATTTATTAAGAATCTGTCACTATGTTTATCATTTGTTACAGCAATTTAAGTACAGCTAAATGTCTCTGAATAGCTGATACAAGGTAGGAAGCTTAATTAAGAAATTAATAACATAACTAAGATTTTACGAAGCTTATAGTTTAATTATGCGTAATTAATTGCGATAATGTATTGTAAATTTCAGTCAAAATATGTTCTCGACAATGAACAAGCGAGTGTTGACTAATGAGCTTGAGAAATGAGCTAGCGAGCTGCCATCGAGACTTGATTTAGTGCCACTGTTAATATGAACTGATACGTCTGTCTAATATTTATATAGAAAACTTTTAAATAAGTTGAACTTTACGGATTGTGCGCCAAACTAGGTTACGTTGAGCACCCTAGAAGAAGCCTGCTTTTTATAAAAGTAGAGCTAAAAACAACGTAAGCAAAGAATAATATGTTAATACCTTTGCATTTTATACTTTCAAAGTTCTATGGGAAGGATAACCGACACGACCGAAGAGAGAAAAAGCGCACTTTACAGACAATCAAGTGATCAGCCCGCTTGCCTTAACCAAGAAGGCAACGCAAATGTTCTAAAATATCAGCCATAAAGTATTCTTTTAACTTATGATGTATAAGTTCATCATCATCATCAGCCTATGATAGTCCACGCCTACTCCATTAAGGGGTTTTTGGACCGTATCCCACCACCCAGGTCCAATGCGAGTTAGTGGGTGGACCGACTTTTTACATGCCCATCCGACGCATGGATCATCTTACTTTTCAGACAATTGGGTGATCAGCCCAAATTGCCGTAACCAACTAGGAAACAACAATGAAAATTTGTTGAGTCCCCGCAGGATTTGAACCCACGACCTCCAGTTTCTAAAGCACACGCCCATATCACTAGGATACTAAGGGTTAATTATAATATTTTAGCAGAAAAATAATTGAATTTACACATAGAACATACATGAAAATATTGAAAATATCTGTTATTAATTAGTTATTAATTAATTATTTGAATATAAAAGCGTTGTACGTTAAAGAGAAAATGTAGTATAAATTAAAAGAGACAAGGGTTGTCGGCTTTGAGCGAAAATGATCCGACAACGTTTTATATAGAAACTTTATAATAATTTTACATTATTGAGTGAATAAGTCATCGTAAACATAAAATGCTTAATTAAAATAAAAATATCAAATATAAATAGTTTTAATTAAGAGGTCCTTTTGCTTTGAATTTCATCGTCTCTTTATGAAAGGTATATGTCTTTTCGCTATTATCCCATGTTATGAAAAGATCGGCTTTAAACCCATCCAGAGTTACCCTAATAACAGTTTTTACCACAGAGTGAATAGCATTCGACCTCCACAACACAAAGGGTCATCGAGTTCAACTCAATAAACTGAAGTTACTGGAAAGAAACGTTAATGTGAGTAAATAAAAACACCCTAACGTCTTTAAACGACTGCTATCATCATCAGCCTTTTAAAGTCCACTGCTGGACATAAGCCTCCCCTAATACACCCCTATCCATTGGTTTTTGGACCGTAACCCACCACGCTGGTCCAATGCAGGTTGGTGGGTGGACCGACTTTTTTACATGCCCATCCGACGCATGGATCATTTTACTTTTCAGACAATTGGGTGATCGGCCCAAATTGCCCTAACCAACTAGGAAACAGCAATTAAAATTTGTTGAGTCCCCGCAGGATTCGAACCCACGACCTCCGGTTTAGAAAACACACGCCTATACCACTAGGCTACGGAGGCAGTTAAAAACGACTGCTAAAGGCGGCCAAAGATGAAAACTTTTTACACGCCTTTTCGACGCATGATGATCTTACTTTTTTGGCACTGGGCTCATGTTGCATAAATTAATAAACAAGAAACTTGGTGTACCCGGGGTGGTCAAACTGACCTCTGATTCAGCTAGCTAAGTACATTACTTGAATACGCGTCTTTCTCAATTGTTTATTTTTTATAAAATATTTTTTTTTGCGTTTATTGGGCTTTGTAATAACAATTATAATGTAGGGTACTTAAGGCTCCAAACGGTGTGCGGTTGATGTCACTGCGTTATTGCTTCATATTTTTTCACGGATCGCTTGTCATTTGTTTAATTTAGCGATATTTTGTGATGTAATGTCTACTCGAACGTTATTCATTTTTGACTAGCTTTGGTACGCGACTTATTTTGATATTAAAAACAGAGAGTACAATTTTATTTATTTGTATAATTGTTTATACAAATAAATATATTTTTTGTTCTGAATAATAGTTTGAACATAAAATGCTTGTTAAGATGTTGTAATATCATCACCTAAAATTAATATATAAAGGAGAAAATATCGAAAAGATATGACGTAAAAATTATATATCCAAACAAACTAGATATTAATCCTTGAAAGCAATAAAAACAAGTATTATTCAGCTAACAATACGTGCATACATAAAAGATTTATGTGTGTGCTCTATGCTTATAGCGAATAGAATGGTATTTAATTATTATACATATTTGCATTTAAATTAATAATGCCACCAGAACATTTTATCACAATATAATTAAGAACAAGCAACTAGTAGTACATAAAATTTTTCACTAATAGAACTTATCGAGGCACTCGTGATTATGTTTAGCATGAACATGATTCTAAATGCATAACCTAGTATTTCGATGTATATATATAAGAAATATGCAATATATGTGCTCTTATCCAAAGACCTGGTATGGCAAATTTTATTTACTTCACTTCCAAGTTATGAATATCTTAAAGTCGGACATTATCAAAACTTACCAACATCTTCAAGTTAAAATCGAAATGGAACTTAAGAAACATCTGTCGAGCTAGCCCATTCTACGGTAAAAAAAAACAACAATAAATTCACCTTTATCTCAAACATGTTTATTGTAAGCATAAAGTCATGGATTTGTTAATCGTTAGCATAACATAGGCATGCTAACATAACGTTAGCATAGAACTCTTAAATCATTAAATTTTATATTTAAAACGTAATTAGTATAACGTTAGTTCACTTTTAGAAATCTCAAGAGAATTCCAAAAAGTAAGAATGATGACAACAGCATCTCTTATGTTTAACAATATTGAAATGACTTACGTCACCCCGACAACAGCCACCAGCTGTCCCGTACGGACGACTCAATGCGTAACACCACCTTAAACAACTCGACAAAATAACACTATCACAGATGCACAGTGATCACAACACTTATAACACACGAGGAGAGTTACGTTACAGTCAGCGGCTTAGAGAAAGTTCTGCTCTATCTATATTTCAGACCTGACCTTTATACACGGTCTCCGACAGACAAAACGTCAATATAGAGACTTCTTTTCTTTAAGTACCGGCATTAGAAATAGTATTCTGATTTCATAATAATTAAAGGTAGGTAGCCTGGCACTGTGTGGCACAAATGAAACTTAAATGGAAACAACACGTTCTCACGTCGCCGCCAATACGGCAGTACTCCCGTGATTACCTACGGGGCCGAAACGTGGCCTTTGACTATAGGACTGGTCCACAAGTTTGCCGTTGCTCAACGCGCTATGGAACGCGCTATGTTCGGAGTTTCTTTGTCGGACAAAATTCGTAATGAATTAATCCGGCAAAGAACTAAAGTCACCGACATAGTGCAAACGATTAGCTCGTCTAAGTGGCAGTGGGCTGGTCACGTGGTCAGAAGAACCGATGTTCGATGGGCCAAAAATTTTCTGGAGTGGAGGCCACGTTCGGAAAGACGGAGCGTTGGTCGACCCCCGACTAGGCAGGATGCCGATCCGAGTAGCTAGGGATCGGCCGTCTTAGCGTTCATTGAAAAAGGCTTATGTCCAGCAGTGGACGGTCAAGGGCAGCTAATGATGAATGAATGATGATGAAATGGTAACAAAAAGTCTATTTGTAAATTTAAGCGACTTTTAACAGTTAGTACAAATGTCCTGATATTTCTATTTGCTTTTGCAAATCTTGCGATTTGTGTGATTATTCTTGTCGCATAGCAACACAGATTAATTATATATCACCATTCTTGCTTATGTAAAGCATTGCTTTTGATTAGTGTCATACTATGAATAATATTTTTTCTTTATATTACTTTAAATGGATTTCCCAATACCAATTGTAAAAATTTTAAAAAAACCTTCCTCACACACATCACCTTTGTTGTCCTCCCCAAACACCCCTATTCTTAGGGTTTGGACTATCCCACCGGTCCAATGCAGGTTGGTGGGTGGACGAATTTTTACATGCCCATCCGACATGGATCATCTTACTTTTCTAAATTGGGTATTTCCCCAACCAACTAAAACAACAAGAAAATTTTTGGTCCGGATTCGAACCCCGACCTCCGGTTTCTAAAACACACCTACCACTGGTACGGAGGGGTTAAAACCTTATTCCTTTTTATAATAAAAAAACCTTATTCCAAATGCCTCAATACGGTATAAAATATCCAAAAGTATCAAATTGAAATACTATTTGGAAAAAACAAAATTCTCAAACAAAAACCCTAAAAAAAATATTTTTGGTATATCAAAAAATTCAATAAAAATTTCCCATCGCTTTCTTGTCCTAGTTTAACAAACACATCTTTTTATTTGTACTTGTTTCTAGTGTTTACTTTGATACTATATGATGTTAGCTACAGAAATTTTTAATACGACTCTTTACTTTTAAGATGAAGTAAATATTCCTTAAAATTTAATTGTTATTGGATTAAATGACTTACTATATGGTATATCTTGTTTATTATTACAATTTATTAAGGAGTTTTTTTTATTTCCTCTAAAGTTGTCAATGCGTTGGTTGTACAACGGACAAGGAAATTTTTTATCATAATTACGCAAATACTAAATATCATATAATTTTTACCAATATAAAAAAGTATGAAATTTTGCTTCATTTCGTTTTAAAAGTATTTTAGATGCCTCGTTATTGGTACCTTCAGTATTATAAATGTTAAATGGCCCTACTGTACCAGGATTATGTAAAGTAGTAATAAATTTCTGATAAACACCCTCGGGCATCGTCAGCAATATAAATTATATGTGAAAACATGTATGAACTAATAACAGAATAAATTCAAATAGCTTACGAGTAGATTATCAAACTGTTTTTACAAATTTTAAATACCTATAAATCTAATGAACTCCTTCAGGTTGACGTTTAGGTCTCGTCATGTAATGTTTAATTTGTATTTTATCTAAACTCACCTTTGGGAATATTATTCGATTATATATTATATATTGACGACCCGCTTGGCGCAGTGGTTATGGCACTGACTGTTGCGCAGGGTGGTTCGATTCCCACCCGGTGAAAATTTTGTGTTATGAACATATGTTTTTCCTTGTCTGGGTGTTTGTATTATATAATATGTATTTATTAACAAAGAAAAGTGTTTTTTATCAGTTATCTAGTTTCCAATTCAAGCTTTGCTTAGTTTAGGACTGGATGATGTTGTTTATTCGTCCAGAAATATATATTATTATTATTAAACACATATTATGTATGAAATTTAACAATGTAAATATTGTTAATATACTTTTGGTCGTAGGTTTGCCTTGAGGATTTTCATGAAATATCTTATCAATAGTCAGTCACCTTAAACTCACTTGATTCTTGGAGATGATTCCATCTCAAACCAAGATTTATAGAGTCTATAGTATGAAAAGAGAGCCCCAGCTGCAAAGGCATGGTGAATCCATGCCCATGGTAAGCTGACAGAAAAGACGCTCTTGCCAGAATAAATATACCTAACCAACTTTAGATATGATTGTTTAGTTCTTTTAACATTTCTCCGAATTTCATCAGATAAATTGCAAGATATTTCACAAAAAGGATATTCAATACTCTTACTCAAATTTCTGCGTAAGCTTTACAAACAAGTCTCCGTAACGAAATTGTAGAGGCGAATTTGTTAGAGGTTTAACAGTTGTTTACGTTCAAAGCTGTAATACCGTTAAATATTAATATCAATCAAAACGATGTGCAAAGAGAGATTTCCTTTTCCGGAATCGATAAAGTTTCTACGCCTGTAATTAATATTACTGACAAAATGAAAAAATTGAAATTTGAAAAGGCTATGTAAATCTATTAATAGCTTTAGTAGTCAAATGGACTAATTACCATTTTAAAAAATGGCTTACCAAGCTTATTAATACAGTTCTTAAATTTTAGTATTATTAATGTATACATTGCTTATTTATTTGTTTGTATTTTAGCGTAATTTGTTAAAGTAAATTGTGATTACTTCTTTGTTAAATATACCTAATTGGCAGGAAGTCTCGCCATGATAATCATTTAGCTCATTATTCTACATTACTAAAAATAAAATATGTTTTTATTTTATAATAGTCACGTGAAAAATGCTAACTGGTAGCGTATAATTATTAAGAACCTTTGAATAAATTTTATTCCCTAACTTCCAGTTCACACACAAAATGGTACAAACCGCATCATTAAGAGTAAATTAATCTTTTTAGGTATACCAGAAACACTAATGATATAAAGATATACTTAGTTTGACCATTTGTTGTAAACTGTGCTTGGAAAACTTTCTTGAGTATTTGTGTAGTTTTTTTATTTGTTTTCTAACACATCTCAGTTTTTCATTATTTTTTGTTTAGGTTGGCTTAAATTTGACGATGAATTGTTATATACTTGCAGCATTATTAAGATATTATAGCATATCTAATGCTTCAGTAACCATTCCTCGTCATCTCCCCATATAGACTATTTCGATACACTCCAAACAACCTCCACATTTTGACACCACATAAACAGGACACAGAATAACGCCCAACCACCACACAAACTCATTCACTATCACTTACGGATTATTTTTAGCCACGTTCTGGATAGCATACAAAAGGAAAAGAGTAAGGAAATGGATCATCTGATAGTAAGAAAAAACTTTTACACAAGAATAACACCACAAGCAATAGGCTAAAGTTATAAACATAATAATATAATTCCAACAGTATTGAATTGTTAATTATCAAGTTGATGTAGATAGGACTTGATGGTCTGTCTTGAGGTCTGGTTTTTAAATTTACACTGACATTTACTGCAATAACAAGACATTTACTGTTTAAAAGAATATTGTGCAGTTTGGATTGGTAATAAAAGAATGCTCATCAGTTTATCTTAAAGGGCAGAAAAATTTATTAGTATTTAGTAATTATTAATAAGTAATTTCAATGTTTTATACGTCTTCTGTATTTATTTCCACCTTGTAATAATGACTGTGTATTATTTTTAGTTGTTAGAGATAAATTATTGCAAACTTTTGTAAATATACCCAAGATATCCATTATGCGAACTTGCACACTTGCAAGGTACATTTTTGTGTATTCTTTTAGTTGTTAATTTTATTGAAATGTTTTTGACAGATTTCTTTTCTGTACATATATATAAGGGCTATTTGATAATAAGATGATCCTGAATTTAATTAAGCTTTATAATATTTTACTATTTTTTTTAATATGTACATTTTAAATTCCAATAATTTCACACAATCGGTTTCGATTATAATATAAAAAAATATTTACAAATTCCCCAGGTTTAGAAGTGGCCGCGTTGTTAAATTTTAAATGTTAAATGAAAATTTATTTTGAGTAAAATTCGACTCAGGGATAAAGAAGAAGTGAAAAATAATTACTAATACAAGTACTATCCCATTCGTAAATCACCTTAAGCCGATGGGATTCAGAGCCTTTTCCACTTATTTCCGTTCTACGAAACATTACTCATCATGTGTGTTACTTACGCTTTTACAATCCACTTTCTAGTTCATTTAGTGCATACATAGCACATTGAGATAATCATTAATTTTTATACTATGAAGAAAATATTTAACACTGAAGACATAGAATAATATATTTACTTTTTTTTATTAAAGCTTAAATTAGTTTAAACTACAAGAAAACTATGAAAAAAAGGACTATCATTGTGATAAATGTACGTTGCTACTTTGTTACAAAAGGTTAATTTTTGTAGTATTTAATTATGTGATATTTAATAAAGTTTTCTCCTCCATAATACAATATTTCCCATGACATATAATATTACATTTATTCAAAAAAATATAAGGGACACTATCATGAATTTGTTATCATTATTTTGAACGAACTTCCGTCAAATGTAAACGTTGTTTATTGAATTTAATGTAATTTCTTTAATTTTGTCCGATTATACTCTAGGTTAAACAATATAGCTATTTTAAATGAACACAGTATAAAACGGTTCTGCCTTGGAGTGTATCAGATAAAGAATGAAGAATTCACGTTCTACTTGGTTCATACAGAAAATGTATACACCCATGTGTATGTTACCAAAAGATCGTATTCGTATTTGCATGGTGAACAAAAAGTTAATATTTTTGTCGTTTTGAGGTGAAAAGTCAAGAGCAATGTCTTCGAGTGACTACTTGATAATAGAAAAGAAATTAGAAGCCAAGCAAATGGCAAACGCTGATGCATGTGCTCAAGATGAACATATATAAATACAGCTGTTCTAATTAAACGATAAAAAAGGGTTAAATTTACTTGCTTATTTTTATATTATTTAGAGACAACGATTAAACACCCCTAGACTGTTTATTCTTGTCAGATTTGTGCCTTCATAATAAAACGCTACGTTTCTATTGAACTAACTTTATCTGTTTCATTTATGTCTAGTAATTCCTCTTCCATAAATATTACATTATTAAATTATTTATTACCCATTTTGTTCTTATACAACGGTTAAACAAGGGTCTTAGCTTTTATAAGCTCTGTATAAATTTCTATAGTAACTATACAACGCTTATACAGGCCTTATGTCAAAAATGTTTTATTAGTAACAAATTCGCTAAACGGGTGTTGAACGACTGTGTAACTTTTTATTAGTAAGACCGTTAGTTTATAATTATTTCTTTTGTTTACGCGAATACTATACATTATTAAATAAAATGACTTTTTACGGATTTTATCGCGTTATTTTACATATTTAAATTCTCCGACGTTTCGAACACTTTCCAGCGGCCGTGGTCTAGGGTAGAGTTTATATTAGTTTTAAGCCCAGATGAAAATTTTGAACTCAAACACTTAGTTTAAAGATTCATAATGCGGTTGCACTAGTCGCTCGTTTGAGTAGTGCTCGTGGTCGTTACATTCAAGGCGGCAGCAAGAAAAGTTAAAATGAAAAGACTTTGCCTTTCCTAACAAATCTTTGAAGTCGAATTATCCGCCCTTTTGCAAAGTTTTATAATTAAAGCGAAAACGGAATCTCCAGTGCTTCAGGAGTATTTGTAAGCCCGTGTTATTTAATTACTCAAATTTAAAATTATATCACGTGTTTGTCAATTTTATCTAGTTGCCGAAAGGGTTTTTCAGCAAAAAATAATTTTCTACAATTGTAAAATATAATTTTAGTGAATGTATTAATTGATATTTTATTCATTTCCTTTATAAAATAAGCATAGAATAATTGCAGAAACTTACCGATTAATAGGAACGTGCGTTATAGTAAATCATGTGTGAGCCCAGCCTATTTAAATTGTAATGTACACATGATACTAATTATTTTAGACTAACAGCCTGTCTACGGTTATGCCCGTAATTTTAAGAACTATGGACTGGATTTTCCTGGCGGAAAATGTGGTTTATGTCATTCAAGAATATTATAAACCAGTTCAGTAGTTTTTTAGTTTATTTATCACAAGCATACGCACAAAAATATAAATCTTTCCTCTTTTCTCAGGCGTATTTTTAATTTGCCTTGGCTTATAATTTGAATTTTTATACAAACTTTTTAGTGAAACTCCACCCAGCCTAGGACCCAATATTGAGTTTATGAGTTAATGTTGAAACATCTCTTTATTTACGTTCATTAAATATTATTTGAGGAAAAGTTAGCCCAACAAAAAAAAATATTTAACATATTTGACACAAAACTATTTGATTTCGCCTTAAGAAATTTTCATAAAATAGTGATAAACTCCTTCGAATTATTTCGCAAGGTTCTGTTCAGTCCTTTCATAAGGTTTAATTTATTTGAAGTTTTAAAAAATTATATTATGCTAATTTGTAAGTTTTTTTTTTCAATAATACGATACTATTTATGTTCATTAAATTATTTTCCTCAGTAGCCTAGTGGTATGGACTAGTGCTTTAGAAATCAGTGGTTTGAATCCTGCAGGGTGCAAAATTTCATTGTCGTTTCTATGGTAAGGGCAATATGGAGCCATCAATTGTCTGAAAGAAAGATGATCCATAGCGCTGAATGGCTGTAAAGTCAGTCACCCCAACCGTCATTAGGACCAGCTGGTGGGATAAGTCTAAACCTAATGGATATAAAGTAGAAGAGCCTATGTCAGCAGTAGACTAATAAAGGCTGATATAATATAATATATATAAATTGTTTAAGTTCTATTCAATGAAATAATTAGTACAGTATAAAAATCCCAACTTGTTAAAATGTTTGAGGTTATTAAGAACAACATTTAGTTATTTATTAACTTAAACTTTTTGTACAAATAAAGTGTACACAGGAATACACAGGCAGATATAATAGTAATAATCATCTAATCTAAGGAACTATGATTATCATTATTGTATATTATGTTATATATTATAAATTATAATATGGGATATATATTATTATATTAGCCGAGCCACTTAATTAAGATAATATATTTTAGCCTCATGTGCTATAATTTTATATGCATCTTCAAGTCGTTAAAAGATACGCTTTAAATCTAAAAGTAAGATCCCAAATAGTAAAAGTAATGACACAACTGAACACCTCTTTCGTTAAAAAAAAATTAAAATGGCTACCTTGACCATACAGCCCGATGTCTCGTAGGATGAGTCGATAAGTAACATCATTAAACCACTGAACACAGTAACACTACACAGATGCTACAACACTAATCACGTTTTATTAATCAATTATTATAAATAACATAGTATAATATTATACGATAGTTTAATATGAACGAATATGTAGAAATGTATATCACTCTTACTTAATTTAAATATAGTTAACCCCACCCACGTAATTATTAAATTAAATGGGTATGTTGTCCCTTAGCAGTTTGTTCATTAAAGAAGTCTTCGAACTGTTGTTCGCTATCAACGGTGACAATAAACAAACATTAAATAGAAAAAATAAATTGATTGTAAAGTGTACACGAAATTATAAATTATTATTGTTATTTACGTATAATTACAAATGTTTTAGGGAAGTAAGTAAGTAAACGTTCTTGACCTGACTAAATGGTTTTTTTAAAACAATTCTAGATTACTAGTTATTAGGAAAAAATTTACGATATTTCTTAAATGAATTACAGTAATTCATAGTATTTTTTAACATTTTAATGACATAATTTTTAAGAAAATATTTATGAGTATTATAATTTATAAGTATTCGTGAAAACCAATCCATTATATTTCTTAGAAATGATAAGAATCAATTTTATTTAATTAGGTGGAGAAAAATAATAAAATGATATTTTAAACGAATTAAGCCACGTGCAATATAGTTTCAATGGACGAAAGTGCATTGCTTATTTCGTAGCAAAAGAATGAAATATTCATGAATTCAGACCACTAATTGATATTGTAGCCCGAAATGAACAACGCCTTAATTGTATACTAAATTGATTGAAGCAATATTGCGTCAAACTACTGTGGTATATTCTCTTTTTGAATGACATTTTTGCTCTAAAATTTATTTTTATTTTCAGCTAAAACAAGTTAAATTGAAGAAAAGACAATCGTCATGGCTTTACCGTTTTGGATTATTTTCCTGTCTTTCATACAAGTTTTCTGCATACAAGTTAGACTACAACTGCGCACCCTACGCCTCCAAATGTAGATTGCGCTTCTTAGTGGGCGTTTGTCTGAGATGCGATAATTTGCGTGCTTTTATGTGAAGTACTTATTTTATTGCGTGTTTTTGCGAATATTTAGAATAAATGTGGCAATTGGATAGTCCTATCATCGGGTAATGAGTATGCGTAATTCTGCAATTAAAACTTATTTGTTGTTGTACGGATGCTATGGAAATTTCAACAAATTTAGTAGTTTTTATTCTTTATTCAATATAAAAGAATTACACTATCTTATTGATCATTGTCAATTAATCTACTACCGGTTCAGAACTAAAAGCCTCTGATTTGAAAAGAAGCGGCGAATGAAACTCAGCGGGACTATATTTTTCCTTTTTTCAATAAATTTTTTCAAAATATAAAAATAACGCTTAAGGTATTTTCTCTAAGATGGTTGAACATGGCTGTCTTAATCTAAAGCAATCATAAATATTATCTCGGTATGCCTCGGTACGAGGTATACAGAGGATCGTGTACGTCTCTTTAAGTATTTTCATAGTTGTGTAATTTAGAAGAACAGACGTAAGGAAGGACCACTGTCTTGGCATAAATTAAAAAAATAAGACCTCTGGGGGTTTAATAATATTTCATTCATACCATGAGTATGAGTATGGTTCCTCAGTGTCAGTCTCTAACGTACAGTCTCTTACGAAATGCAGTCAATCGTAGCCTTGCTTTGTAAATTACAAAAACTTAACTGTACTCACCCTACTTGAATGTATTTTAAACCTTTATAAACGAATACATTAATAAAATATTTAGTGTAATGTCATTATATTAAGTTATAATTACAATTTAGGCACATTTTGACGACTAATCTAGGATGTACGCATATATGCTTAGAATTAAGCTTAAAATATGCTTTACAGCATTATTTTAAGCTTTTGAGGCTGAACAAATGAATGACTGAATATAAAAATAACTAATATAAATAATAACCAGAACCGTGACAATGACATTAACCGTAGTGCGCAGATTTCGTTTTGTCATAAACACACATAAATCTAGACAATTTTTCTGCAGCACTTAAAAAAAAGAGATGAAACATGTTAATATCAATGTTTCCTGTTGACGCAAAAAGTTGTCTATATACGTATTGTGCTTATTAAACGCTGTGAAAGTTTGCCTTGTTGACGTAAAAAAATATTTTATATTTTTACTTTTATTTTAGACATTTACAATCGTATACAAATTTGAAAACAAATTCATGGACCAAGATATAAGCCCCCGTATATATTAAATTAAAGCAATAGGCTTTGAGTAACAATTCGTTGCTACTGCATGTAGCCATATAGTGTTTTTTTTAATTTTAAACACACTAAATGACACTCTAATGAGACCAAACCGTTAACAGCGTTTTAGTTAATCTTATTCATATTTATTTTGCCGACACTTTCGTTGTACGTAATCGTATGGAAATAATATAACTAAATATTACTCAGTAAAGTCTTCAATGGCATCATTTAAGAGTCTGTTTATTTCATAAGATTTAATCACTATACCTTTAATATTTAGTGTCCATCTTTATGACGTGACCTCTACAATATCAAGAGACAAGAAAGTTTTATAATTATTCATAATTTGCTAATTCGTTGTATTTGTAAATAAAACTATTATCCAAATTGATTACATATTTAAAAATCTGTAATTATATCTTCTTGATATTATTTCAATATATTAAATAATGACAATCTAAAATTGACCTTTAATCTTAAGACTTTTACAAAGCTATACACAACTTCAAGCCTTAAAAACTTTGCAGTAAGAAATTAAAAAGTTATTAAAGTTAGTTAATTACTAAATGAAAAATTCCACATTTGCTACTCCCTATTTAAAAGCTAATCAATATATCCACTTAATTTTGCCTCTATTAATAATACAATCTAAAATTAAACTTAATTTAAAAACGTTAGCTAAATTATAAACTTGTAATAAATGCAACTTGATTATAATTGAATTAAATTTCATGTCCATAAATATTAATACTAATGAAAGAAATTCTAAGAACTCTCATACACGTAGTTTAAATATTAAAACTGTTGTAGATTGTCGACTTGATACACTTTAAGAAAAATACATTTAAAAATATGACCAATTATTAATTAAAAATATACTGCATTAACAAATAAAGTTATGGATACAGTCATCATGAAATTTAACCTTAATGCGAGTTAAAGTTTTAATATGTTGTAAGATTATATATATATATATATATATATAGTTACTAAAATTGTATATAAATATTTACATATTATTATCATAAATTATATATATATATATAAGTATATTATATATATAGAACATATATATATATATAATGCAGTTTGATTTCATGCTAATGTCGAGCACAAAGAGCTTTTCGCTTTTTGTCTTATGCAATCTCTGGTAGACTTAGACTGATATATTCACGCTCTGCTAAGTAACTGGAACGTAAGATTTGACACTACCTAAGTACAACACGTTCACGTATTTTACAATTAGTTTCAAAGTTAAGTTGAAAAGAATAGATAGAATAATTAAGATGATTGTAAAGTATTAAAATTTTCTTGAATGATATTCATTTCTCGTTACAATCTTATCACATTTTCTACCCATAATCACGTTTAATAAGAATCTATTTAATAAAAAAACGTTTAAACATTGTATTTTATATGTATCTTTCTAAATTAATATTTATTATTCAATATTTATTTTATTTTACTTTGATCCATTAGTAAATATTTGATTTTATATTTTTCGGGCATATTTGTCTTCGTTATATAATATGGACCAATAGTGACTTTGTAATGACTGTTTGAAACATTAATAAGTCAATAGGAAGCAAAATTTTCATCGGCTGTTTTTTTGAGTTTAATTAGCTAATATTGATTGCAGGCTATATGTTTTCTGTATAACAATCATTGGACCAACGTGGTTGATACTTACTTGATCCAAAACCCTTATAGAAATTTGTCGCTATTAGGAGGCCTTAAATTGCACAAGCAGTGGTTTTTTCAAAACTTAAATTTTTAGTTTTGCAAAGCGTCTAGCCTATATTTTTTAAATCATAGTTTTGTAGATAAAAATCATGACCGTTCATGTTACTTTGTGATTACACAAATCTCTATTTAAGAATATTTAGTAATCTTTGACACTAAGAATTAGTAAACCGCAATTATTTTTTTTTATTACGATTAAAATTTTTTTCTGTGATAAGACCTTCTTTAACTAATGTTGCTTACTTTTCTAAATCGAGCTTCAAACATAGTGCAGTGTTATTTGGTCCTGATTAAGATCATTACAGTCGTATGTTTAAATTTCACATAATATTAGTTTATAAATCCGTAAAATTATTTTTGTTTATTTTTGCTTCTTTAAGCGACTTATTTTTAAATGATATGTCAACAACAAGTATCAGCATTTTTTGAACATCATTCTAACATCTTTCAGTGTAGCTGAATATTTACTGTTTATGATCACCTACATCGCAGTTAAAATCAAATGAACCGTTGTAAACTTATATAAACACAAACCGTTTATTTATTTTTGAATTTCTATAAGGCGCTAACGTGTATTTGCTCAACACAATATGTCTCCAAACAAGTAGTTATTTTGCTTATATTACTGAAAATGTGCAGAAAATGAGGCATATTTATGTAAAAGTAATATTCATGCAGAATATATTTCACACAATAGAATTTCGAGAAGGCCTACGCAATAACATCAGAAGCGGAATGGGGAATAAAACGACAAAGAGTTATACTTATTGGTTTGCAAATATGTTTCGCCAAGACTTGAAAGGACTTTGACATACAATTGTTTTTAAGTACTGAATCAAACGATGGTACGGATTCTAAATATTTAAAACTAAACTTAATTTAAATATGTTTGAAGCTCACTAAACGCGTTGTAGCGTGTTACAACTTTGTTCCCTTCAATTTATAAAATTGGTAGTATCTTTGTAAAAAAGCCATTTGAAACACGCTGTTTATTTATCCGTTCTGCTCACAAATTTTTTCTTAAAATACAACTAACTTAGATTGAATTAAAATACTTAAACACATTTATATTCATTATGCATACACGTAATATAGGCTACTGCAACTTCTGATTTTGAAGAGGTATTTGTTTAGCACGATGCCGTTTCCACGTCATAAATAATTATATAAAAAGATATGTTAAAGAAAAAACAAGCATTCATTCATTGATATTACATTATTTCAATAGTTTAGGTTCGAAAAATATAGAATTTGCTATGGGGAAGTAAACTTCCTGTGAAAAAAAAAGTCGGATAAAATAAGTTAATGGATTAAAAGATATCTAGGAAATAAAACAAAATATAGTAACAATATAAATTTCGTGGAAACCTGCAGACATGTTTCAGTTAGACGCAGCGGTAAGTTAAAGTACAGTCAACTAATTAAGTAAAGAGATAAAATTCACGATTGAAAATGTTCGCTTTAGCGCTGAGGAAATAGACTTCACGAAGTGTAACGAGGGGAAAGGGAAGCGAATCATAGGCAATAAAATTGTTGAAATAAACCCGAATAATTGGTAGCAGTTGTTTTAACTTTTAGCGTAGTACTCTAATTGCAAATAGTCAAGCATGAGAACCTAAAATAACAATTTATTTAGAGAAAAGCAGTCATCCAATCCATGATTTTTCCGACACGCCATCAAGACTGCTTTGTGCATTTATGACTTTTTATTCAATGCTGGTTGGAGAAATATAAATTTTCTCTGGGTCATGAAAGATGGTTTATTTTTTTAATGGATAGTGGAAATCAAATTTTGATTTGCCTTGCGAATGAATGATATATTTATCTAATATTTATCTAATAGACCAAAAATTTAAGTTGTTTTGCCTTTGTTTACTTTTAGTATTAATCCTGTTAGTGACATTACATTAGTGACATTAAAGTGTCATAGACTATAAAACTCTTAGATCCTATTTATTTTGAATATAAAATGGTATCACACTTTATAATATTTAAAGGCAGATGGGGAATTACAATATTTAAAAACCTATACAAAGTTTATATATTCGAATAGTAAATAACTTTAACGGCACAAAAGCACTGGTAGTAGGTCTCTCTTTTACAGGAGTTCATCTGGGTGGGTACCACCCCGTTGCCTATTTCTGCCGCAAAGCATTAGTGTGAAAACACTGCTGTGTTCCGGTTTGAAGGGCACCGTGGCATATTTACTGGGTCAACGAGACTTAACACTCTATGTCTCATGGTATACAGCGCGTTGGCGATACCACTGGTATTGCCAATGTCTATGGGCGTAGTTGACCACTTACCATCAGGTGGCCCGGCTGCTCGCCTTCCTGCGTAGGCAATATAAAAAAGTCATTATTTCATTACATGTTCTGATAAATTTGAGATTATTCTTTCAATTTATTTTACCCATGGTGCTTGCCCAAACGAGAGATATAAAGCATTATCATTAATTAACTTTGTTCTATTAATAGTATTTTACATCATTCTTCATATTTTAATTTGTTGTAAATAATTAACCTTATTCCATTTTTTTCTCAAAAAGATTATTTAAGTAAATTTTGACCTAAGTACCTAGTTACCTAGTAAAATAAATTAAAAAAAAACCAATATTTTTTTTAATATGCAGAATCAAACTCCGATTTACAAAAACTGTATTTATTCATATCAATCAACAGTATTTCAATGCACAGTAATCCACAATGCAGCGTTTCACAGCAAATGCAGTGTGCGTTTGCATTTTTAACAGAGGTCGATGTTTGTGTTATGGATCAAGGTACAAATTATTAAGTGTAAATAAGATCTTGGTACAATCGATACGTTACAAAAAGTGTTATAATAGTTACTCTACCTTGCGTCATTGTCAGTCTACCTTTTTTATTAATAATGTACTTGTTCACATTGCACTATACGAAATAATCATTTTATAAGTCGCGTGTAGTGAAACATAGGTTGTTATTTAAAACAGAAAAACGGTCTCAATTTCGTCAACGAGAGTTTGACTTACGCTGCACATTGATTAATCAAACAATTGACCTTTCAAAACACTGGGTTCGCCTTAAAGTTACAAAAATACTATTGTGCATGCTTAGCATAGCTTTATATTAGCATATCTACTGTACTTGACCTTGTTTTATAACAGCAACAGGAATAATATAATTAATCATCATCATTATCAGGCTGTAATAGTCCACAGCTCGTGCAGAAGTGGACTATTAGAGTGACATGATGATGAATAGAAACTTCGTATATCTTCTTCATCTTCGCTTCGATTTTTTGCTATTTTTTTGTGTTATTGTCGATTTTCTCTTTCTTTTTTCTTTTTTCTTTTTGCCTATTCGATTGCTTCCCTTTCCTCTTCTTTCCAGTAAAAAAAATCTGATTTACCTTCTTTGTGTTTTCTTTAGTTTCCTTTGCTCTTTTAGTAACCTCTAATTCTTTCCGATACAGCTGTCAGGCTTGTCTCGTCACTGACTAGAGGTGATATCATAATTATTTGAATAACTGCGTGGCTGATAAAATAATTTCGCCGAGTGCAAACCCTTCTACCGGTTGAATCATTAGTCCAGTAATTAATATAGTCTTTAGAACAATAATGGCAGCCATTTTGTTAAGCCCCATTTTGCGTGTAGTTACTTTTTTAATGGCATTTTTCATCTCCACTACACGCCAAGAGTGTCGGTCCGACTTTATATTGTAGTTGTTAAATTTAAAAAGAAATTCAGACCGACAGTCTTGGCCTACTACTTAAATATCAAATTATATAAATATAATCAAAAATAAACGGCATTGAAGGTAAAACGGACCACGACGTTTATTTTTCCTGTTCCGTTTTGCTTTTTCGAGAGGCATGTAAACAATAAACTATTTTCAGGTTAATATTGAAGAGAATCATGCCTATTTGTCGTCAAAACTAACTAATATAAAAAATATTCCAAACAAAAACACAAAATCCCTGATATCTATAACGTAATATAACTGAAGGCTATTTAAAATTTGCTGTTTTTACATCAAAACTTGCAAAAATTAACTTTCGTTGACTAAAACGTGTGCCGCTGCATGACCGCTTCAAGGACACTGACTAAGTCTGAGTAGAAGGCGACTAGCGTAAGTTGGAGCAAGTTGATAATAGATAGCACTAACAGTATTAAAGTTATTAATCTAGTCCATTTTACCTACAGGACCCGTATGACCTTCCTTTCCCCTACGCTCCGAATTAAGTACCTCCTTCTTTTGGGTAGTCGGTCATCAAAAAAGAAGTCTGAGGCGTTCTTTTCCGAACCGGTAGTAGTATATTTGACAATCAATGAGCAGGTGTAAATCTTTATATTGAACAAAGATATTTTAATTTTGGGATGTCAGTCAAAAAAAGGAAGTAAGCATAAAAATTTATAAATGTATACTTGAAACCGACATGGAATATTGTACTACTTTTAATTGGAGCATAAAATATTAAAATACGTAACGAACCACATGCGACTTAATAGTTCAGATCTTTGAAGATCACGAAATTGAATAATTGTAACCAAATCTGAGAAATGGATGTTAAATGATTTCTACCGGCTTTTATAGTTTTCTCACCTGAAATATGATAGTTAAATTGGTCTCAAAACAACTAATCTATAACTGTTTATATAGTGGTAGTGATAAAGATTAATAATGCAAAGAAAAAGACAGAATAGAAGAATCACAGCTATATACATAGTAAATAATAATCCATTTGGAATGTTAAAGCCGCAGATCGTTTAAATAATACATTTATTATCAATTAACAATTTACGAACGCCTCACCAACACTCTTGTGTTGTGTGAAAGTTTTAGTTCTAGTATTAAATATGGAATGTCTTAAATCTGCTAATTTCAGAGCTGATAATCTTAGAAGAATTATTCCAATGCAGAATTTTTTCTCCGAGCTTATGTCAGCCTAGGTTTGGTAAGTGATCGGAAATTTTTATTATTGGCTCTTTGCTCCATTAATGCGACAAACAATCTATCTGAGCTCTAATAAAAACTTACTTATATATTTTACATTTAAAACCATGATAATGAAATTTATGAGTACTAAAAAAAGGTTTTCACTGTAAGTCCATATATGAATGCAGTTTCATTGCTAATGTCGTGCACAAAGAGCTTTTCGCTTTTAGTCATGTGCTTTTTCTGCCAAGTCTTATACTCGGATTTATTCACGATCTGTTGAATAACTGGAGCGTAAAGTCAAGATTTAACACTACTAAAGTACAAATATTTTTGCCTTGTTAATTTTGTCACCTTAAGTGCTAATTTATTCGCTTAATAAAATAAGATTTTATTCCTTAAGTATCCAAATATTACTACCCCTACATCTTAACATTTATTATAAAATCTGTGGCAAAAAGTTAGGCATATTTGTATAAAAGGCATATACGAGTATGTACAAAACATATTTCGCACAATAGAATTTAGAGAAGGCCCACGCAATAACATCAGAAGCGGCATTGGAAATAAAACGACGAAGTATTTAACTTATTGGTTTGTAAATATATTTCGTCGAGACTTGAAAGGGGTTCGACACACAATTGCTTTTTTATAAGTATTAATAGTAGTACTGCATCAAACGTTGGTACGGAATCAGAATACCTATAAAGATGTTTGAAGCTCACTAAACCGTCTTGTAGCGTGTTACATCTTTTTTCCCTTCAATCACTGTATCCAAAATAGGCATATATAACACAACTGTAATACGGCAGACATAGACGACAACTTTTATCGCTTATCCGACGCTGGATCATCACGCTGAGCCAGTGGTATAGGCGTGCTTGAAAACGAAGGTCGTGGGTTCGAATCCTGCGGGCCTTAACAAATTTTCATTGTTGCTTCCTAATTGGTTAGGGAAATTTGGGCCGATCACCCAATTGTCAGAAAAGTAAGATGATTCATGCGTCGGATGGACATGTAAAAAGTCAGTCCACCCACCGACCTGCATTGGACCAGCGTGAGAAAAACCCCTAATGGAGAAGGCATGCATTGGTGATGCCCATGTCCAGCAGAGAACGACCACAAGACTGATTGATAATTTATTGCTTTTCACTAGCCTATCCACATAAAATTTTAACAAAGTATGAAATTGGTAAAGTTCGAGAGCTCCATTGCCCTAGCTCCCTAGACGCCTCTCTTGCGGCGTGAACTGATCGCAGAAACATGTTATACTTCTACTAGGGGAGGCCTATGACTAGCAGTGGACTACCAAGGGCATCTTACTTTTATGGCAATCGGTTAAGCGGCTCATGTTGCCCTTCCGAACAAAAAAAAGAATAGTTTTCGTAGATTTTGAACACGACCACCGCCACCAGCTTGTGAAGCAGGGGTCAGAAAAGCGGATAGAATATTTAGTGAAAATTTGGTTTTCTTTTTATTTTTATGTATACTATACAAACATTTTATGTTAATTAATTATGTATATGAATAAAAAAAATACATTAACATTTGTTTCTTTTGTCTAGTGAATGGCATGAAATAAAAAGTATAGATGCAGTTTACTAGTATTATTACATAATGTTACTATATAATTTTATAATAATGATTGCACGAGGGGTTAATAGTATCAGAGTAGTATTAGTGATACTACAGCGATCTTTCAGAAAAACATATCTGTGAGAGATGACATGCATCGTCGTTTGTACACACGAAATGTGTAAATTAGACCTCTATTTCTGGGGGCCTATTAGGTTTCTTGAATATGAGAATTTCCCAATTATGTATTTTCTATGAAATTAAATTGTAACCTTTAACGGTTTTCCTGAGAACAATTATAATAAGGAGTAAATTAAGCGCAAAACAGTGGGCGGTTTCATGGCACTGCGTAATTGTAGCGTGATTTTTCACAGAACTCTTTACATTTTTTGATTTAATTCCAACTCAAACGTTATTTATTATTAAATTTAGAAATAAAATATCCATCCGAGCCCCTGCTTGAGCGATCCTGAAAACTTTTTATAATATATTCTCTGAAATAAATATATAGAAGAAAATGTATCGATTGATGACGAATATGACAATAACATTTTCTCATCGAACAAGGCTTGTATTGAAGCCTATAAAAGGTTTAAAAACAATTGATACTCTACATATTCTGCTTATAACAAAGTAGCAGTTGGTCCAGGGCGTCTCGTTTCTAAATGTTTAAAATGGATTTTCTAGGGATAACGAGTAGCCAAAATTACTCGAGGCGAACGAAGCGTTCTTATAGCAAAAGTAATCGGCACAGTAGATTTGAGTTTATTCATTATAGACAAACACACAAAAACACAAATCTTTCCTCTTTTTAATATTATTTTACACATGTACATTCAAAATAATATTATTACCAGAAAATTATAATCATATATAAAATACTTGATTTATATTTATATTAAGTCTAATAGAAATAACAAGTAGCAAATGAAACATGTTACACATAGAAATTATAGAAACTAAAGCATTCATAATGATGTTTAACATGTATATGATTCTGAATGGATAAACTAGTTCAAATATAATGAAATACGTAAAAATACGCGATAAACTCTGCTTAAAGTACTTTCGTTCAAGAACGTAGCATGTTAGCGAGCAAAATTACAATGTTCATTTCCCAGTTTTAATGAATTTGAATTTTTAAGGTCAGGCAATATTAAAATATTAAAATGTGAAAAATAAATGAACGTTGAATTCTAAAAAATGTTTTA
This sequence comes from Lamproptera curius, assembly GCA_029286875.1. Classification (NCBI taxonomy): domain Eukaryota; kingdom Metazoa; phylum Arthropoda; class Insecta; order Lepidoptera; family Papilionidae; genus Lamproptera; species Lamproptera curius. The sequence goes on along the minus strand of JAGSMT010000234.1, from coordinate 134,130 downwards.
CTACCCTCAAAACTATACCTTATTTTATAACTTTCAGATTTTTAGAAAACTACACGTAGTTGAATTATTTGCACCTAGAGATAGCAATAGAAGCAGATTCAATGATATCATTAATAAATTTTGTGTACCACTGACCTCCGAAAAGTGTTTTATAGTGGAAAGTTTCTTAAGTTTACTGTTTCAAATCACAAAGGAGTCTCTCATGCACGGAATGTTAAGATTTAACGCTAAGCATAACTAAAGAAACATACTTAATGTTCAGATTATCTATATTTTTTTAAATAATAATCTATAGTCGTGTAATACTATAGTAATATGTTCTTGTATTAATATTCTATACTTTAAAAGTGCGTTACTTCAATTATCATACAAACATATTTTAATCTTATTTAAAAAAAAAATCGACTTATTACTTTTTTTAATAAACTTCTACAAAAAGGATGTTCAATATGAGCAATATATTGATCATCAATAAATATATTAAGCATATTTCTTTGGCCACTTATAAATATGACTTTGATATTCACACACGTTTCTTTCTATAAATTTCTGTAATATATTACAACTTATGTGTCAGAAAATATGAATATATACATTAGGTGGGCCAAAAAAAAAACTTTTTTTTTCTTAGCCACTACAAAAATATCGTTCAAGATGACGAAAAAAAATTCTGGTAAAGTTTCAGCCATTAACATTAAGAGGTGACTTGTTGTGATTTTTGATTTCCCATTTAAATAACAAGATTTTTTTTTTGTTTGGATTTTTGATGCACTTGAACAAATGAATGTCTAGTAAAAATAAATAGATATTCTTGTAGGAAATTTGACGATCTACAATGAAATGATTTTTCACTAAGTTTACTCGTTTAACAGTTATTCGAGGTTAAAGTCCAACCTCAAATAGTTGATGATAACTTTTACAAGTTCTTATACTCTACCACAAAGTCGTGACTCAAAAACATAAAACATTAGTTTTATAATTCAGTAGAGAAAATTTTATGTGATTCATCAAGATTCGAATAAAAAGCGTTAAATCGACATTTTGTAACAACTTACTTCGCAGTACTGTAAAGATTATAAATTTAATTATATCATCTAAATGTTAATTTGTTATTTGAAGTCAAAATATAAATAGATGAACTTAATTATCAAATATGTCTTTGAATGATCCTTTGATGTCGGGTTATTTTAGGACTTTCTTCAAAAAAGCTTATTACGCGAATATACTTCACTCATTTCATGTAAACGAATTGCGGCCCGATATCATAATAATATAATTACAATTTACTGCCTTTAAATATGGAATTCTTGATGAATCTGAAATAAAGGCAATAAAACTATTTAAAGAAAACCGAATAATCAGTAAAGTTGTTTTAATTTGTACTGTGTAACACCCTCAAAAAACAAGTAATCATAACATTGGCTAACACCGTTATTTTATACTGAAATATGTTTTACACAATTATTATTTCCGACTCGCCATCATGTCCGCTTTATGCATTTCTGAGTTTTTAATTTCATGCTCGTATGAGAAATACGAATGATTCCTTTGGAAGATCAAAGATAAATGTTTTTTTTTATGGATAGCCGACCTTATATTATGATGTATTCATCAAAATAAGAAAACTTTGTTTGATGGATATTGTTAAATATATTTATTTATGACTTTTTAATCTTAACTAGGTATTTTTTTTATAGCATACGTAGGCAGAAGAGCAGTTGGGCCACCAAATGGGAAGTGGTCACCGACGTCCATAGACATTGGCAATACCAGTGGCATCGCCAACGCGCTCCTACCGGAGACATACGGTGTTAAGTCCGTCTACCCAGTAACTAGCCAGGTGCCTTCAAACCGGAACAGCAGGTTTTCACACCCTCTTCATGGCAGAAATAGGCACCGCGTGGTACCTCACTCAGACGTTCTCCAAAAGGAAACTACCAGCAGTATTTAAAAATTGCAAAACCTATTTATGAAGCGAAAATCAGTTGCAGTTTTAATTTGTCTGTAATAAGCACCGTCACGTTAAACAATAATCGTTATTGTCGATACTTTTAGCAAATATAAAGATGTATATTGACTATTATTTCGACTCATCATCATGTCCGCTTTAAAGCAAATTCTAGTATTTTTTAAACGCAATTCATGCAGTTTACATTGAAAACGACGTAGATACTTTGAGATATTCAAAGAGGTAAATTATATATTTCTGGATAGGTTAGACAACCTATGCACGGTCACTTAAGCACTAGTTCCTCCTCAAATGAAGAACTTTGTTATGGTGGATATATTATAAGAAAGGTTCTTTTATGTAACTTTAAACTAATGTCATTTTAATCTCAGCTTTATTTCTTGTATTAGCATACTTTGAGCAGATGATAGTTGGGCCATCCTGATGAAGTGGTCACCAGACGTCCATGACATTATATACAGTGGCATCGCCAACGCTGACTACGATAGACATACGATAGTGCTTTATTATATTGTTTCATGTCTTCTAGTAACTATCAACTGGCTACGGTGCTATGAAAACGGAATAGCGTGTTTTAAAATACTGCTGCATGGCAAGAATCAATAGGCAAACCGCAGTGACGATGATCATCAAACAGATTTAATACAATTTAGGATCTTTACTTTATGAGTTCCGTTTACTACCACCTGTATGTTAATTGCTAGTTTCCTATTTTTACTTTGAGTGAGTACAATCGTTGACAAAAAGTAATCCTATTTTATAAGCACACAATTAATTTACGTATCCTTAAACAGTGGTCGCATTAGTCACTATGATCACATATATACATAATATTGTTGAATTGACTCTTATATCTAATATAAGGATATTTGCGCTATAGAGCAAATAAAACTATGTTTAAGTGTTTTGATTTAAAACTGACTACTATGACGGAAAATATCAAGTGTTTACACACAAAACACACGACGCAAACTAAGCACACGCAATCACACGCATTCACTTCATTCACGCATTCACGACGCACTGCACAACACGCATTTGTCGCACGCTACTACATCTACACATTCACACACACACACACGCGCACGCGCTCTCACTTTACTTATTAAACACATGTACGCGTACATGAAGATATATTATTCGTTTTGAGAAGTGCTACTAATTTAAATTTTGATCACTTGCTTTCATTGAAGGCTTTAAAGTTCGAATTTATTCCTCTTTACAAATCGCTTTTTCGAAAGTGCCGTGAGCGAAGATAAAATGTTTTGAGTTTTAAAATAAATCTTTCAAGTCAAATTATCCGGTTCTACTCTATGGAAAAGTTTTATCATTAAAGCGGAAACGGAGTCTGAAGTACACTTTTCATCTGACATTATGTTAAATTATACCTGATTGTGCGTATCATCTGTATGCTGATGATCTTCAGACATACGCTCAGTCTGCCATTGATTCGCTCCCAAAAACAATTAAAAATATCAATGAAAACTAAAACTTTATTAAAAAGTGGGATGATCAATTTGGGCTTAATATAAATTCTTCCAAATATCAAGCTATAATAATAGACAGTTCACATTACATGCAAAAAGTGGATTAGATTGACCTCCTTTCAATTATGTTAAATGATGTTGCCTTCCCCTTTTGCAGAAACACAAAAAATCTAGGCCTGATATTTGACAAAACGCTAAGTTGGAAAGACCAAGTAATCCATGTAAGTCATAGGGTAACCAATGTCATGCGTTGTCTGTATAGACTAAAATTTTTTTTTTCTACAAACACTAAGAAATTGCTCGTGCAGAACTTAGTGTTCCCGTTAATCGACTATGGTGATGTGTGCTATTTTGACCTGAATGCAGATCAACACAATATACTGGACCGACTTCTGAATAACTGCATTCGATTCATATTCAATCTCCGTAAATATGACCACATATCTAGAATTAAATAAAATGAAATAGATTAGAGACTGCTTTTATTAAATCTTATGTATATTTTTTTGTAATAAACCATTAAAAACAGGTGTGCAACTGTACTTTTTAATCTTACAACATCTTACTTTAAAAGCCATTTCAGTTTACTATTAGCAATGATTTTTCTTGTCTCTTATAAGTACAGCACGTTGTTGTTTACATCGAGTGTTCTTGAATTATTTAACATTTTTTATAATTCGTTGCAACATTTATCATATTTGAAAGAAATTTACATGAAAAAACATATTTTTGTTCAATAATAAGAACAATGACAAGATCCTTTTGAAAATTCCAAATCACATCACATCATCAGCCTTTGTTAGTCACTGTGTCTGTGGACATAGGCCTCCCCTAATACACCCCTATCCTTTAGAGGGTTTGGACCGTATATATATTTGGACCCACCACGCTGGTCCAATGCGGGTTTGTGGGTGGATCGACTTTATATCATCGACGCATGGATCATCTCTTCAGACAAATCCAATTCCTAGGAAACAAGCAATGAAACTTTTTTGCGTCTCCGCAGGATTCAAACCCACGACCTCCGGTTTCTAAAGCACACGCTCATACCACTAGGCTACGGAGGCAGTTTCTTCCAGGCAGCAAATTCCAAATAAATACTTAGAATTCTAGCTGTTAGAAGTCAGTCCCATTTTTTTGTTAAAATTACATTCTTATAGGTTGTTCTTCCGACATTCTATTTTTATAAAATAAATGGAAAATTGAGAAAATATACAATGTAGAAACATTTGGTTTATAAACTATAGATCTTTCATCCTGATCGTTCCAGCCTTACGACTTTATATAAAATAGATCGTAGGGTTTTCAGAAGAACTAAACAAGTAGCGAGGACACTAATTTAATGAAATAGAAATCTATTCAACTTAGACTGTTATATAGGTTCAAAATTTTTACGACTTATTAATCATAGCAAAAGACTAGTGCATAAACGATTTTCTGCAAGGCAACACAGTAGCGAGAACGACTAATCGCCAATCTGATGAGAAATGTCACCCAGGACATCTGACATGGCTATACTCATACGGCTGCACCTGAGACATGGTGTTAAGTCTGTAATTGACCTGGTAAATAAACTAGGTGTCTTCACTGAACAAGCAGTTTTTTCAACTGGCAACTTCAGGCAGACAATGGCACCGTCGGTGTCCACCTAGACGGTCTTCTGAAAAGGTACCACAAGGTAATAATTATTCATGTCATATTATAACTTTGTACAACTACTTTTTTTGTTTACACATAAAGTCGCTAGTCGCTAGTCTTAGTAGATCTCTTTACAATAACGTCTCTTGTGTCGTTATCGAAGATTTATTCAAATCTTCCAATTTAGTCCACTCTCTGACATCGCACTGGAAATACTAGATGCTAAAACGTCTATTCAGTTTAACAAGAAAGTAACTTTTGGACGAAGAATCTCACTTTCTATTATTATTATTTATAATCATATTAGATGATATGCAGTCCATCAATATATATATTATATTTACACTTTATTAGTTAAGATATATTTATATAATATTATGTTATGTATCTCATAGTGTATTAACTCGTTGTAGTTACTAAATAAGATATTGCTTTGTACTAAAATTTATCTCGATACACTATTGATTCTTTGTTATTCTCATATTGCCTAAGACCAACCTCACGTTTAATGGTGTTCAGTTGAATCATGGAAGCATAAATGCCTAGATACGCTTTACTGTATGTGCAAAAGAATAATAAGTAAAATAAAATAAAGTATTTTATGCCGTTTATCAATAAATTAATTTAATATCATTGATATAACATGTAGAGAATTAAATCATTATCCGATCTACATTCAAAATATTACTAGTGATTGCTGAAATCGATTTACAGTACTATTATTATAAAATAAATCGCGACTGAATGATTGCGGTCCATCAAATACAAAATAGCCTTTAATTGATTAGTTAAATTAACAACTGATCTCCATATTTAAATATTTTTCTATTAAATTATTTTCGACATATACTGAGTTAATCGAGAACTATTGACAACCATGTTAATGGTTGAACAAAATATATGTAAGATAAATAGGTGCAGCATTACAATTATGAGCATTTATGATACTGTTTCTCTAAGTTATTTTGGCTATTTGTAGAATTATATGCTTGCGTTTTCCAAAATCTGAACCAATAAAATGATTTGATATTGCGTTTCATCCTAATATAGCTGATAATAAGGATGTTTATACGCAAAACTGAACAATGAAATGGGTTTGATAAATTATCGGTGACTGAAATAAATGTTTTAATAAATGAGAGAGTGATTTATAAATATTTCATACTTCATAGCAGATTTTGCGAAAATAAATAAATAGAAGAGCTGATAGTAAATTAAGTTTTGAGCAACGAATTAATTAAGGCTTTTTAAGATACAATAGGAAATAACACTCTTGCTTGGACGGACAAAGGAACTTTAAACAATTTAAGGTAAAGGTTTTTTTTAATTATTTAATGACAATTGGAACGAATATATCATATATTTTTATATTATCTTAATTTGAGTGGCAATTAGTACAGATTTAGTACAGTTAGATGAAACAGTTACGTATGGCTGTCTAACTCACACACCACATTTTAAATTTGCTTAATAACATTGGGAATATTTCTAAATAAACCAACATCAAACACAAATGTCAAACTAAAGTTTTTTTCTGTAAGTTAAGAGATCCACAATTACGTTAACCCTTTTTTTGGTCTTTCTACAGCGGAAAATAATTTTCTTGTACCTTTACCCGCATATTGAGAGCCAACACAATGTTTACAAATTATTAAAGTACAAACTTTGCTACACTTTTTACCCTTTTGATAAAGAAATATATTCAAGAAAATGTAAGCATAATACACAACATAATATTTGTTCGATTAGATCGAAAGGGTTCTCTGTACAGATTGGAAGCAAAGTTTAGTTTTTCTGTAGAAAAAAACAAGTATATATCCGTTTTTTTTTTTGAAAATATTAATGCTATTGCATTGTTTACACAATGTTTACTTAAAATATATAAGAAAGAATAAAACTTTTAATAACACAATATAAAAAAAGTATTTGAATTAAATGCAATAATGATCATAAAATGTTTTGAAAGACATGATTTATAAGAGTAGTACTATTATTTACTTGGGTATATTTTTAAGAAATTATAAAGTAATTCATCATCATCAGCCTATGATTGTCCACTGCTGGACATAGGCCTCCTCTAATACACCCTATTCGTTAGGGGGTTTTGGACCGTATCCCACCACGCTGGTCCAATTGCGGGTTAGGTGGTGGACCAACTTTTACATAGGCCTTCCGACGCATGGATCATCTTTTTTCAGACAATTGGGTGATCGGCACAAATTGCCCTAACCAACTAGAAAACAACAATAAAAATTTACGCACGATCCTAGCCCACGACCTCTGGCTTCTAAAGCACACGCCCATACCACTAGGCTACGGAGGCATAAAGTAATTAAACGCAATAAAATCCGTAAAACTTAACTTTATTATGTATGATGTATACTATTTGCGTAAGCAACAGAAAGAAATTAAGAAAGAAATCACACTACATATAAAAACAAAACAATTATGTCTAAACCCGCAAAAAAAAAAATAAAGTACTGAACTTAGATGAAGAATTTAGTTGTTTTATTGTTTAGTTACTTTTCCTTAATGTTTTCTACAAAATAATAAAATTTAAACCTATGTACAAATTAAAATATGCTACAAAATTTCGATTTTTCGATTGAATTATCACAGAAGCTTGACCCCGTACCTATTACTACACACAAATTATTTTCTTGAGTTGTAATACAAAGAAACAACGACGATGACATTAAAATTACGCTTGTGATTACACCTTTAATTAAGCAATTAATCAAGTAATTAAGTTTTTTTTTTACGTTTGACTAAAATCGGCCAAATGGTTTATTATAATCAAAGATAAAGGATTGCGTTTGAAACTATTTGCTGTTGTTTAAGCGTCCGCTAAGATTTTATGATTACTTTTATTATTACGTTTCAAAATATTTATAAAATAATATTAAAAAGATATATACGAAAAAGTTAACCATTAATAAAAGCAAAAGCGCAACAGGCAGAGTTAATTTGATAACCCTTTGCCGTTGTCTTATGCATATTAAGTACTTGTGCTACGATTAAAGCCAAAATTTTGCCTCTCATTTATTAAAATGCTTCTAAAACTCGAGCATTGTTGCCACTATCATTAAGATTTAACTAGCTTTGTAAAATTAGGTCGGAGCCGACGTTTCTACGTTGTTTTAACGGATTTTGTCAATATTATAATATAGTCTATTTTTACTTTTTCCTATAGGTACTGACTTAAAATTACTAACGTAAATAAATACATAACAATAATAGTTTCACAGGTGAGGTACGACGACCATCTAACCTAAATACTAGTTAAAATTAAAGAAAACCGTATTACGTGAAAATACATAATATGCATGCATTAAGATAAAATTCAATAGGGTAGGACATTTTGTTTAATATATTACAGAGATAACCTGCCTCCTAGCCTAGGAGTATGGGCGTGTCTTTAGAAACCGGAGGTCGTGGCTCGAATCCTGCGGGGACGCAAAAAATTTTCATTGTTGTTTCCTAGTTGGTTGAGGAATTTGGGCCGATCACCAATTGTCTCGAAAAGTAAGATGATCCATGTCGGATGGGCATGTAAAGTCGGTCCACCCACCAACCGCATTGGACCAGCGGGTGGGATACGGTCCAAACCCTGGATAGGTGTATTAGGGAGAGCCTATGTCCAGCAGTGGACTAAACAGGCTGATGATGATGAGTATTACAGATCATTTAGGCCGTCTGCCTTATATTAAGAACATGGAGAAAATCATACCGTGACTGCAAATTGTTATTTTACTATTGTATTTTGCCTTCTTTCCTATCGCAAATGGGCGGAGACTTGAACTTGTGATATCTTTAAAGGGATATTCAATAAAATTTACGGTAAGTAATTGGAAGAACCGTCTCAGGGCTTTGTTAATTTTAATCTGATCTTCGCTTTGATCCTTGTTTTGATTTTTATTATTGCGAAGTTTGCACAATGTTTAACTTAGTTTCTTATGTTAAAAAAAAAGTTGCAAAAATTTTTAAAGATCATCTGAATATAAAAAAACCCTCAGTGACCATTATAATATGAACATTGTACAAAAAATAAAAAATAAACTCTTTTCTAAAAATACAGATTTCAATAATTATTCTAATTTAGGATTATGTATCACAATAACTGTAAAAAATTTTACCCTTATTAACATATTGTCAACTTTATTCAGATCAAAACTGCAATTTTCAGTTTTTAATAACCATCATAGTCCACTGATAGACATACGACTTTTTCATTGAACGCGAACACGTCCCATCCCTAGCTCCAGACTAGTATGTGTATTAATAAATGAACTTCATAGAATGTCAAATACCTTCTGCTCCTGTTAGTAAATATATAATATGTCACTATATTATAAAATAACATAGTAATATACTATAATATAATACGAATGAATATTTTATGATGTCCACGATTTTATGATATCTGCATAATAGATTATTCAATTTTAGTATAGGTAAGTAACAAAAAGCATAGAAACACAAAACTTAATCAAAAACCTTGTTTAACTTTCATCATTTACCTATTGTGATAAACTGAAACTGAAGTAAAGTAATCATTTCCGTCAAGAAGTTAAGAAGGAAAGACATAAAAACGCAAGAAACGTACTGGTTAAAATTTACCTTTACCGAGATAAATTCACTGTTGTCTGAGAGTTGTAAATTTTTGCGAAACGTGTTTAGGTTTCCTAAACGCTTCAGTTAAAAATATTGTGTGCTTAAGAATAATACTTGGCGGATTTAAGAGATTAGTCTGTCTCCTTTTTAAGATTGGTTAGCTTTTAAAGTTTTAATTCATTATAACCTGATAATTAACATTTTGTGGTCTAGCTTAGTAGTGGCGTATAATACAATTTTTTAATAAATGTCATTCTGAAGTCTTAGTTATTTAATATTTTACTACTTTATATTATTTGATAATTTAATACTATGTTTTATAGGGCTGTAAAATGTTCTAAAACCGTACCTAGTAATTTAAACGAAAAATTGAAACTATTATTATTTAGACTACTCTTAGTTTGAGATCCGACAACAATTACATCTTTATTAGCATTACACTTCTGATTTATGTAATAGTACATTTTTTAATAATAATGAATCAAAAATTAACCGTTTCTTTTTTTTTTTATCGAGAAGATAATGGTTTCCGTTAACCAAATGTTACATAGCTAATCTCCAAACAAAAAGTGTACAAAAATGCATCTTTTTTTTTTATGGCATACTGCGAGCAGACGAGCAGTCAGGCCACCTGATGGGAAGTGGTCACCGACACCCATAGACGTTGACAATTCCACTGGTATCGCCGACGCGCTGCCTACCGTGAGACATAGGATGTTAAGTCTTGTTTACCCAGTAAATGCATCTTATGAATTGTATATTCTCTGTTCCACCCTAATATTATGCTAATTGTTATGTACTAAAATACAGTATCATCATCATTTCTAGAATATTCCGAACGTACGTCTCGGTACCTGCGGCCTAGTCTATGGCCAGTTTTGGACGTTTTGCTGAGCTGGCTGCCAGATGCTAGACGTGGATGCGCCTTGCAGGATTCGGAGTATGCGTTGAAGATTTCGAACAGTTTTTTTCAGACATTCCGGTTTCTACTACCAAGTCTCTTTTATCATCTTCAACAGTTGCCGAGGCACTGTTAAAGGAAAATGTCAATCAATGCGCAGAACTTTTTGAGTTTTCTGAAGTTAGTAACAAAGATGTCATCAATGTTTTTAAATCTCTAGACATGAAAAGAACGGCAGACCTTATGGGAGATCTCTGTTAAGGTGATAAGTGCTGTTATCGATGTAATATCACCGCACCTAGCAACTATATTAATATGTGTACATAGGGGTGAATTTCCTGACCTTATTAAGCATAGTAAAGTAATACCAGTTTTTAATTCGGGTAGCAAAACGGATCCAAATAATTTTAGACCTATATCCATTCTGCCTACTCTGAGCAAAATCTTTGAAAAATTGCTATTGGATAAATTAGTCAAACACTTCTACGGAAAAAAATCTTCTAAATAATAAGGAGTACGGCTTCAATCGGGGCTGCTCCACAACTGACGCAGGTGTTCGACAGGTTAAAAATATATACGAGGCTTGGGAACCATCGCAGTATGCCCTAGGCATTTTTTGCGACTGAAAGTAGTGCATTAGTTCAGTGTCAATAATTTACAACTAAACAACAAAAAGACTAAATGTATTAAATTTATGACCCCTGATGTAAAATGTGGTAACTTTCAAGTGTCTTTGGATGGGGAAGCGCTAGATCTTGTTGACTGTACTGTGTTTCTCGGCATAACAATAGACGCTAAGTTGCAGTGGGGCCCCCATATGAATGGACAGGCGAATAAACTTAGCTCCGCGGCATATTCTGTAAAGAGAATTAGACAAATAACTGACGTGGAGACAGCCCGCTTGGTATATTATAGTTACTTCTACAGTATAATGTCATATGGAATTCTACTGTGGGGAAACGCGGCCGATATTAATACAATCTTCGTCCTCCAAAAAAGAGCTATTTGTGCAGTCTATAACCTGGGCCCTAAAGAATCACTCAGAGAGTAGTTTACTCAAATTAAAATATTGACTGTTAGCTACCAATACATTTTTCAAAATTTAATTTACGTCCCGAAAAACAAAAATGAGTTTTTAAGGCATTGTGATGCACATGACATTTATACTAGGAACAAGCATAATTAATTCTTCTAGCAATTAGACTGCGAAGAATATCTAAATCTTTAATGTATTCGCTTTTACAACAAAATCTCAGAAAACATTCAAGATTTATCCATTAATAAATTTAAAAAAGTTATCAAGGAACAATTGTGTGATAAAGGTTATTACAATGTTAATGAGTTTTTAAATGATAACACACTCTTTTTTCAATAATACCATAATCTTATGCTTTTATTTCTTTGTTTATTGTTTCATTTATATATATATATATATTGTAAAAGATGGCAAAGAAAGTCCCGCTGAGTTTCTTTCGCCGGTTCTTCTCAGGTCAGAGGTGTCCTTTTCCGAACCGGTGGTAGATTTTGACAATCAATCATAACACAATAAATCAGTCAATCGGAGTGTAGACTCTAACATCAAGGCTGCCTCTGGGGGCTTAGAGACTTTATCGTACCAAGGCATACAGCTTCTGGCTCCAATCTGCTCAGGGTAACATATTAAGGGGAGCTTCCGACGCACCCTGAGGTAAAGTGGGTCATAGACCCATACCTTGGCGGTGAATGCTGATGGATACACGTAAGATATTCATTTTAGTTTAAGTTGATGTTTTTAATAAAATATAAATAAACTAATAAGAATATTTCTTTATTTTAGCTAGCTAGCGTATTTATCTTTCGAGACATTAAATATTTTTTAAACGATCCTTTGTTTATGCTCACGGCTATATTTATTAAAGACTTAAATTAAATTTATGATAAAAGTATTTTTTTTTCATTTTAGTATGATATCAGATTAGGGCATTTAACATAGAATGGAAAAATTATATATTTTTTTTAATTTATATTACATATTTGTAAAATAATGTCACCTACGCTATTACTTCATATCTTGAATATATTTAATCGATTATGGTTTCACCTAATATTTCCACTAACCTAACATGAAGCAGAATAATGTTAGTTAAACTTTATTTTAGTTTATAAAATCATGAACAATGCAAAAGTAACTTCGTCTATACTTTTAGTAACAAAGTCAGCGCTCGCTATCCGGTTTCTGAAATGTTCTGCTAAAACTGGTAAAGAAAGTTTTAAATAGCTGAAATTATAATCTGTAGCGAATATTCCGGCCAAAACATTTTATTTTAAATATATTAAAATACTCTACATCGAATACAGATAGTTTTCCTTTTATCATCATCATCAACATCAGCCTGTGTTAGTCTGACTAGACTGCTGGACCTGGCCTCCCTAATGCTCGCCTTTCCATGTGTGTTAAGAAAGGCGATGTGTCATTTCACATTTTATTATTAAGTTAAATTAATTATAGTTAAGTTAATCTTTAACTTACCATCTTTATGTAAGATTGAAAGAAGTTATAGTTATAATGGATTATAATAAATTTTAAAGATAAAAGTAAAACGATAACGATGATCAATATCATATAATATAAAATTTTATGAAGAATTCCTAATAATGAAATCAAATTATTTGCGACCACAATAACAACACAAACCACTTATTAAAATTTCAACCTGTTCCCGTTGAAGTATTATCGGGACTTGGCCCAATTTTCCATTACAATACCAAACTAAGGACCTCTCAGCAATTTTGTTATCCTTAAATTATTTCGGAGGGATCCCACTTCACTTTACTACAAAAGTAGGTGCCCAAATAACTAGCTTTCACACCATATTAAAAAAAATATTTAATAAAGAGTTCTCAGTTAGTATAAACGAGAAATCGTTAAGTGATTGAAATTTGTACTATTAATTAATAATTTTTAGACATTGCCTTTAAAGACACATGTTAAACAATCAAATGGACAATTTTTTATTTCCCCGAAGACATTATAATCACTAGACAGTATAAAAGAAAGTCACCTTTCATTGTCCCTATATCTTTATGCGTGGTTTTTAAATATTTAAAACTGCTCCACGGATTTTTCATGCAGGTTTTTAAATACAAAGAGTGATTTAAGAAAAAGGAGTATATGTATAATACATATATAATCTTATGAACAAACTTAAAGGTTTCTAATTAGTTCTTTTAAAAGTTACCTCTTAACAAAACCTGTTTTTATTGTCTAATGACAAAAAATGTTGCTTTTAAGGACATACTGTAATGGGTAGTTAAATTAAGTATCAGCATTACCCGTGGGGCAGGTCGTTGCATTTAACAACACTTACTAAGTTTCTTTGTGTTTGCCAAACTTTACTATTGGATTTATCCTCTTTGGTGTCGGGTAAATCCTGTGTATCAAACCGGAGAACAAATTTACTTTGTTAGTTTGTTTTAGCTTAGAAGGAATTTCCTAGGTAATGCAAAAACAGCGCAAACACACTTTCAATCTTTACATTATGTTTTTATGTATCATACAATCAGTTATTACGTTAGGTACGGTGACATACAGATCAAAGCAATCGCTTAGCAGTCATGTTTTGACACTTTTACTAATCTTTCCATGTACATAATAGCCACACTTAATATGCTTATTACTTATAATATTTGTTACATGTACAAGCACTAAGTAAAGTACTTTATATATTTCCATTTGATTTGATTTGATATGACATACCGTATTTTCGCCCAGAACACTTAAATACGTGGTATAACAATAATTATAAAGCTATTTAAGGCAATGAACAAACATAATATCTGATACATTCTACCTTTTTTTTATACAGCGTACTCATAAATTTGTTATTAAGTATTATGCTTTCAATTTATTGTTAATGTTGAATTATTTTATTTTTTGTGAAAAAAAGAAACATCATATGATTTCATGAAACGCCGAGCAGCAGCAATGGAGTCTTAATAGGCAGTACGAAGAGTCAATAAGATATTATTTTAAAGGCCGTGATTCAGAAAACGGAATGAAATATCTTCATTTGTAATCATAATACTACAATATTAAAGACAAACATTCTGGAGCATTTATACGCTAACATTTATCTGAGAGATATTAACGCGTCAACGGAGCCTATATGGCACGTTATGTTTGAAAAAGATTGTACGATAAATGAATATACCTTATGTAGTGAAATGAGGTAAATTTTCTTTTCTTTTCATTAAGTAAAAAGGAACTCCTTCATTATTGATATTGGTCAATAAATCAACCTTTTCATATAGCTTCATCTCTACGTGTACAATTTCCAACAAACGCAGTTAAAGGAAACTTTCACAATCACGCGTAAGTTTACCGCACTACACATGCTCTTTGTTGTCGGCCTTTTGCAGGTAGCTCCTGCCCAATTATTTATTGTACACAAACGGATCTACAGGCATGAATAACGACAACGCTATAGAAGTTTTCATAAAACACCCCTTCTAACACATTACTAGAAACAGTACTGCAATGTAATTAAATGATAGCGAGGAGCCATGATATAAACATGAAGAAACATTATTTATAGCAATAGCCTTACATTTGATTTGGTAAAATAGAAATTTTCACAGATTGATGTAGTGCTATTCCACTAGTATCGCCCTATTAACCCCACATTTTAAAATCAGTTAAAGCTTTTTTGAAAAACATATACTTAAATAAAGTAAAACTCAATTATGATATCGTAGCTTTGTTATTACTACATTTGAAAATACTTCTGATCGATCGTCTTTGGAGAGCCAATCTTTTTTTCTACTTGTATTAACTGTTTGTAAATTTTTATCTCATACCTTTATTCAAATATCATACCGGTTCGAATAAACGGTTAAGCCTACGAAAGCAAAAAAAAACTATGCAGGTATTTCAAACAAGAATGAAAGTATAGAAAATTGAAAATTTTACAAGATTGTAAAATGAATATTATCGTAAACTAGCTTCCACTTGAAGTGCAACTATAAAAACTTTAAGAAAATAAACTCATATTGAGACTGTCAGAAGTTACATAATAGGTACTAAGTTTTACATTTTACATTCAATTCTCTTCGGTTTTTTGTGTAATTGTGGGATGATTCTTCAAGTGCTGGGCAACACTAAGGATACAGAACTACTTTCTCAGGACGATGATGATGAAAACATTCAACCGGTGCGTTTTCACCGTGATGACCTACGGGGCCAAAACGTGGCCAAAGCGTGACTGTCCACAAGTTTGCGGTAGCCCAACGTACTAAGGAATGCGCCATGGTTGGAGCTTTTTTTTTGTTTGTTGTGGGAAAAAAATCCTAATGAATTACACAGTACAAAGGATTAGTTTGTTAAAATGGCAATAGGCCGATCAAGTAGTATGTAGCAGACGCCGCGTTCGGGAAGGCAGAGTGTTAGTCGATCCCCCACCAGGTAGAATGCGAGCAGTAGCCGGTTCAAGTTGATAGCGAGGGGCAGGGGCTGCGCCTTCTTTGTGTCTATTTGAAAATTCTATGTCCAGCATTGGACTATTATAGGTTGATTATTATTATAATATATGTACTGCAGATTGCAGTTTTTAATGGACATAAAATTGACAATGTACTAATATTAGTAAAATATATGAGGATTTATAACACCATTAAAAATATACATCATTGTGACACTTTACTCTATAATTATCCCAACTTATTTACCATAATAAACTAAAGTAAACATATATTGTGCAAACTTCGCAATAATTAAAATTAACACAAAGGATCAAAGCGGAGATCAAATTAAAATTAAAATAGCCCTGAGACTTCTATTATTTATTATCCTTTATTTAATATCACTTTAAGGAAAATACAAGTCCAAGTCTCCGCCCATTTGTAATAAGAAAGGAGGCGAAATACGATAATAAAGGAATAATTTCAGACACGGCAGGATTTTCTCCATGTTCTTAATATAAGGCAGACAGCTAAATAGATCTGTAATATAAATAAATAAAGTATCCTACCCAATTGAATTTTATCTTAATGCATAACATTATGTACTTTCACATTAAAGGTATTTTATTATTTAAACTAGTATTTCGGTTAGATTACGTTAAAATATTTAATGTTAGAAATAAGAGCATTTTAACCTCACCCCTAAAACTTTTATTGCCACGTAATTATTATCGTTAGTAATTTTAAGACGATAACAATTGTGATAGAATAAAAAGAAGTTTAAATAGCTTCTTACAAAATAAAACTCGCTTTTAGCTCTAAAAATATTCCCGACAATCAATAATAGTATAAGATACCCCCACCATAGTACGACCATCACCCATTAGATTACAGAAAGAAAATAATTTTTATATAAAATTTATTAAATCAAAATATTAATTTCGAGGAGGTTGGCTGAAACTTTTGATGCCAAGTGTAATTTTCATATATAAGAAATGCTTTCAATGTTGGCAATTAACGAAAACTAACCGAAACGGATTAGGTGGTGTCAAACTATTCCGCTTACAAACTAATTATTTTTATGTAAAAATAACGTATTAATTATGTATACTTAAGCGTGTTAATTAATAAACTGTAAGTTGCGTTAGAAATAGGTGTGTTATGTATATATTATTTTTATGTCACGCTCCATAGTTTAGTTATCCTTATCTTCATCGTACGGGCTTTTTTTGTTATTTGAAGTTAATTGAATTAACATTAACTTAAGTTAAAAGCGTAACTGTTTAAAAGTGATAGATTAAATTAAAAACTCTATAGAACTAGAAGCGCCAGAAAAAAATATTTACAAAAGGAATAAAATTTACAATTGGTATGCGATAAAACTTACAATCTATTTTTTTATATAACATCTAACAGGAAAAAACAAGTGATTCACCGCCGCCCACGGTCACCAGCGACGCCAGTGCGTTGCCTTCAATTCAGGTAATAATATGTTCTTTTCTTGAATAACCCAATGTCGCAGTTGTTGGGGAAGACCGCTGGTGGCAACGAATTCCAGAGACTTACTGTTCGTGGCAGAAAACTATTTTTGAAATGCATTGTGGGGAAACGCCAACCATCCAGATGGTGCAGATGATAGTTCTGGCGATACGATCGGTTGCAAAAATCAGCGGCTTCTATTAAGTTGAACAACTCCTCGGAACACTCCCCATTGTAAATTCTGTAAAGTATGCATAGGGAAGATAGATCCCTACACAGTGCCAAGGGATCAAGCCGATCGACAAGTTCAGGATTGTTGACAATCCGAGATGCCCTACGCTGGATTCGGTCAAATCCCGGCCCAAAGGTGGCAACAATACTCCATATGAGGCCACACCTGCGCCTTATACAGCCGGCTTGAAGTACTGTTTGGCCCTGTTGAGTACTCCGTGTTTATTGGAGGCCATTTTAGCCTTGCTCTCCAAATGGCCGCCAATCCTGGACAACACTCGAAATGTCGACGCCCAGATGTCAATATTTGGCTTGGACAAAGGTGAGTGTTTCCAAAAGTGGCGATGCGACAAAGGGGCTTTTGAGAGGGTTAAACTGGACTGGTTCCCCAATCGGAAATCTTCACAAGAGATGATTCGATTACAGACACAAGTTTGTTCCGACACTCATCCACGTGATCCCGAGAGATATTGCTGCGGCCGGAATAGAGTGTATCCACGGTACTATCATTTGCATAGCAATGAATGCCACTGGTATCAAACAAATCATTGATATGCAGAATGAACAATGTCGGGGAAAACACGCAGATTTGGGAAACACCAGCGTTTACGGTCTGGGGGTCCGAGCATGAGCCATCTACGACGACTTTAACTCTTCGTTCCGCAAGGAAACAGCCGACCCACCAGTAAGCAGTCTCTCAGGAAGCCCATAGGAAAGCAGCTTCGATAGTAAGGCTTTACGCCAGACCCGATCGCAGGCTTTCGCTATGTCCAAACTAGTGCCTCACCCCTACTCTCGATCACCTGCGCCCAACGATGAGTTAGTAAAGCCAGGAGATTACCAGCTGATTGGCCTTTGCGGAAGCCACATTGGCGGTCACTGATTAGCTGGTGCTCTTCCAGGTAGCCCATGAGCTGGCGTTTAATTATGGATTCCATAATTTCGGAGAGTAAGGAGGTGATAGCGATAGGCCTGTAGTTATACGGATCTGAGCGGTCGCCTTTTTTAGGGATCGGGTGTACTAGAGCCGTCTTCCATGAATGTGGGACAATGCCGAGGATATAGGAGTGTCTGAATAAGCGCGTTAAAACCGGTGTCAACTCTGGAGCACATACCTTTAACACAATAGCAGATACTCCATCGGGCCCACTGGACATATTAACATCCAGGGCCTGTAAAGGCAGACGCGAGTGATCCTCATAATCCACGCGCACCCAAAGGTCTCTGCCTTCAAGACTGCTGAGCCTGCGGTAACAAATTCCTCCCTGACGTACACACACACCCCCCCAGAATACGATTGGAAGCCTGAGCCAGAGCTAGAGGATAGCATTTTACACTCTCGCTCAGGGAGGGATTCTCCAGACTCTGAGAGACTGGTGCCCTCCTGGGGTATTTTATTTGTATCACTCGTCATCATTACAAAAAGAGCATAAGGGGTGGGGTGGGGAAGGAAAGGAAGGAAAAAGGACACCGAGGGTGAGGAATTGTGGGACAGGGAATAAAAAGGCAGGAAGGGGCCAACTAATACTCATTCCCACACGCAACGCAACAGTCCTTAGAAAATCTACTGCGATACGTGTAGAATAATGAAAGTGCCAGTTGCTATTTGGGCCCCGAGGTAGAGGGATAAGGGATAAGGGCGCCAGGACTCTCACTTATCAGTCGAAACGCGGTGGCTTCTAGGAGGCCCCCACTTCACGCCCGATTTTCTGTGAGAGGGTAGTGTTTCCCCGGTCGATCCTGCCTATCTACGTGCTACAGCGAACTGCAGACTTGGATCTACTACCGTAGTTGTTGAACCAATTGTTATTTGGTTCTCAATTTTCTGATTTTTCTATATATAGAAATATACCGAAATATATTTCTACATATATACCGTCCGTCTCCATATATATCTCTCCATATATTTTTTTTTTTCGGCATTAATAAACTAAATGCAACACTAAATAGGGATTAGTTTAAGCGCAATCGTTTTGCAATTTCCTTAAATCCACATTAAATACGAATTTAGCTGAAGAAGTAGAGAAAAAACTCTTAATGTTATGTTTTAATCGTTATTAAATTTTAGGTAGGAGTTTTAAGGAATGATTTTAATAATATTTGAATCCTTTTCGTATTGAAGCTCAGCTAAATATTTATTGTTAATCGTGATTACTCGGTGAATAAGATACCATTATGATAATATCTCGTTAATTATAAAAATTGCGTTTGTATATTATTAACATATTATATACTTATAACACACAGTGAAATTGTAATTGTATTTTTTAAATTGATGAGATATAATCATTTCTGTAATTATTAAAAAGTAGATTAAATAAAAGAATATTTAAGTAAAAATTACGTATGGGGCTGGGAGATCAAATAGAAACGGGAGACGGGATATCATTGTCTAAGTTAGAACAATGGACATTAAAAACAATGGCTGCTAATATAGGATCAGGACTAATAAAATATTTTTTAAAGTTTTTTAATGAAAGGAAATGATGTGTATGTTTTAATAGACATAAAAATATTTATTGAGATAACTATTTGTAGTTCATATAATTTCTAAAGTAAAATTACGGCAGTTAAAAACACGAAGACTTTAACTTTTAAAATAATTTTATTGATTGACGATGAAATTCGTAGTTAGATACTCGAAACGAGTATTCTAGCAATTTTGTAGTTTTTTACTGTTCGGGGACGAACTGAAATAGGGATGAAAGTCATAAAGAAATTCGTCATCGTCAGAACAAAAGCCAAAAACTGTTTGATGGAATAGGTACATATAGCTGTTTGTATTTATTTACAAACATAAATCAAGTCATCATCATAATCAACTTGATTAGAATTTCGAATACGAAAACTTACACAAATTTCCTAGCAATCCGTCCTCAAGGGGGCAAAGATAGGTTACCTCAGTTTTTTTTTACGTTCTTTTCTAGCGCTTTTAGGGACGCCTTCGTAATTTTCTATAAGCAGCGATCGCTACGAAAGCAGTCCCGTCTCTGTTCTATGGCCCACTCTACCTAAGGGCGATAATGTGAAGGGACTGTAAACACATTTTTTTAAGCATTTTGGAATTTGCAAAGACAAAGTATCAATTTTGATTGTACGTGTTTTTATCATATAGTTCGTATCATCTGACTGCTCCTTTGTTTTCCAACCATTGCCCATTCCCTGAAAGTTACAGATCATTTTGTTACGACTGTTTACTTCTAGGAAGAAGTATATATTCCTTGAAATGCAGTGGCTATTAATTAGAATGTACATAGCATATCTGGTTTATTATTTAAATTTTTATATTTTTTTTTGTTTTACTTCTTCTCAAATTCTTAATGCCTTGGCTGGGCAAAGGAATAAGCATTTTTATAGTAGTTATCACGTAATTACTAAATATTATTATATGTATTAAAAAAATATTGAGATTTAGATCATTTTGTTTTAGAGGTATTTTAGACACCTCGTTATTGGCACCTTAAGTATCATAAATGCTAAAACGCTCTACTATACAAGAGGCGTACCTGGATTATGTAAAGGTTTAATGAATTTCTGATATACGCCCTTAGGTATCGTCAGCAATACAAGCTATGTGTTAAAACTTCAACTGCCTCCGTAGCCTAGTGGTATAGGCGTGTGCTTTAAAATCCGGAGGTCGTGGGTTCCAATCCTGCGGGGACACAACAAATTTTCATTGATGTTTCCTGTTGGTTAGGGCAATTTGGCCGAGCAATCTATTTGTCTGAAAAGTAAGATGATCCATGCGTCGGATGGGCATGTAAAAAGTCGGTCCACCCACTAACCCGCATTGGACCAGCGTGTGGATACGGTCCAAAAACCCCTTAATGGATAGGGGTGTATTAGGGGAGGCCTATGTCCAGCAGTGGACTATCAAAGGCTGATGATGATGATGATGTTAAAACTTTAAATAATTTAAAATTTAAATGGGTTACGAATAGATTGTCAAATTATTTCTAAAAATATTAAATACCTTTGAGGTGGACTTTGAAAGAAGTCATTGTTAAGTTAATTCTTAAAACTCCGTTTATTCTAAATATCACAAAACTTATAGTAACAGACATTATTAGGTCTCGTCACGTAATGTTTACACTTGTATTGTTAATGTAAACTCTACACTTTTGGGGAGACCTAATTTGCTGGATTATTGAGATTAATATAAATGATACAAATTATTTGTATTATTAAACACTAACATATTTTTTATGGAATTCGCCACTTTTTTCGATTATCATCAAATACTAAGAAAAATAATTGTTCGAGAATCAACTAGAGATTTAAATTAAACCTGTTTTTAAGCGCATCGATTTGTTAAAGTTTATTTTAATAAAAACTGTATATTTTGCATTAATTATAACAATAAAACATATTGTCAAGGAAAATATGGTCTGATCACTCAATTATTGAAAAAGTAAAATAATCCACGTGTCCTTTAAAGGTTTTGTAAATTGCAGAAAATAAAAAGAAGAAGAAAAAATTACATAATAAACAAATTTTATTAAAAAACGTATTAAACTGTTCTCCATTAAACTAACTGTTGAAAAGTGGTAAACATAAGGAAAATGGTAACATAAGAAAACATACAATAATGTTGCCTTTAAAAAGTTTTAATCCACTTTTAGCTCCAACGAACAAATGCCTCAAGGCATTTCATAATTGAAAACGTCATAATGAAAAATATTATGCTCACGAAGACGTTGTTTTTGGATATGTGATGTAATTTTCATTTGCAATAATTTTATTCAAATCACATTAACATTATGTATTATGCTATGACTAAGGAAAACGTATTATGAAAACTGAGTAAGTTCATAACTGAGAGTAATTCTAGCATAGAGGGCACTTATTAGCACAACATTGCCTAGTTACGTTAGTTTTTTTTTTTTTTTTATAGCATATGCAGGCAGACGAGCAGTCAGGCCACCTGATGGGAAGTGGTCACCGTGCCCATTGACATTGGCAATACCAGTGGTATCGCCAACGCTCTGCCTACCCAGTAAATACACTGGCTACGGTGCCCTTCAGACCGGAACACAGCAGTGTTTTCACACTACTGTTTCGCGGCAGAAATAGGCACCGCGGTGGTACCCACCCAGACGGTCTCCTGTAAACAGGGGACCTACCACCGTTATTATTTATAGTATTTTCTTTAAATGAATTGGTTTTCAACTGAACAGGTGCTTTGTATTATATAACTAAATAAGAAATCTGTCCGAAAATAAAGACGGATTTAGTTTGATATCTAATGTAAACATACGTATATATTATCCAGTATAGGCAACATCAACAACAATATTATCTTTTAAAATATTCAGCACTTGCGATATTTTCACGAATGGAAATGCAATAACTTACGTCGTTCGGTTTGAAAGTAATACGGTGGGGTTAGGTGACACGTCACCATACGATAGAGTTGGGCGGGTGAAGAAATAACATTAAAAGCTTTTATATTATTTTTTATCATTCATTCATTCACACCTTATTAACTTGGAGAGGATTAGGTACAACAAATTACATACTATAAGTGAATCTTAGGCGTAAAAGAGACATAACATATTAACGTATGTAGTATGAGGATAAGCGGAATTGTGGCGTCTCATGCCGCTTTGCCTATTAGCAGTGCGCCAGGTAAACCGCCTGCTAGTCTCATTGTTTTAACGAATTAAAAAAGGATTACTGTTATAAAAGATTAATAGTCCTAAATACTTTTTATTTTATATTATGTAGATATCATTACTTCGTGACTCAAGAAATAAAACGCTGAAACTGTAACGCTGTCATACGTTTAAATACGTTTTCATGGGATAGACAAATTGTTTCTGCTATATTTAAAATATATATAAAATTGAATAAAACACACAATTGTGACAAAGAACATTACATTCGCAACAATACAAACTTAAATAAGGTTTGAACAGAACTCGGTTTAATAACATTGTTGCGTTATTTGGCTAGTTACCACAGGCAAGGCATTATTAAAGATTGTAAATTTGAAAAGTTAGCTGTCCTCTGTCCACGCAAAAATATATGTTTAGTTTACTCTGATCCTATCAGCCTATATTGAAATAGGATTACATTCAAGTAAATAAGTTTTCCTAAACACACACCCCATGTCCGTTCTCTCGATTTTACTGACTCAGATGAATATTTTATGTAGTCTAATATGACACATCATTTTCACTTTAAATAAAATTTAATACCAGCCCTCTGACAAACAACTTTGTAAATGCATGTATGTGCATCTGTACTAGTTTCTTAATATTTTAATATTTCACTAAACGTTTTGGCATAAAAGTGTACCTACGCTTAATTTTCCAGTATTTTAAAATTTAATTATGATAACCGATCTTCACAAATTGCAGTGATGTGAAATGATAAAACATTCTAAGATGCTTAAAAATATGATCTTAATATCTGGAACGGTCATTTCTATTTGACGCAGAAAATAAAACATTTTCGGAAGATCGAATCAACACATATTACTCTCAATAGCTAGGTTTCATTGATAACACAAGACGGTAGTATGACCCCTTTTTACAGGGGGCCGTCTGGGTCGGTAACGGTCGGCTATGTTTAGTGGCAAGAAATTACAACTAAATACAGTAACATACGCTTTTTAATTTTTAGCCTTACATGAAAAACGGGTTTTTTCTTACGATTTAATACCTTTAATTAGTAAATTGATCGTAAAAAAAAGGTAAATTGGGTGCCGAAAAATTCTTTACATCCTCACCTGTTGGGCTCATTTAGACTTTTCTTAGAACAGGCAAAAGAGTTTTACTTTCTTTAAATGCTACCTCCATTATTAAATTAGTTTTAATGTTAAACGGCCTTATCCTATATATTTTTATTTATTATTAAAAAGTAAGTTTAAATACGCAAAACATCAAACATACGTTTAAGATTATTTTTATAGACGCAGAGTTGACATTGTACAATAGGTCCAATATATAAATCTGTAAGTCGAAATTACTTTATTTATTTAAAGAAGTAGAGGAACGATTAAATTATCCAAATCTCCAGATTAAAAAATATTTGAAATATAAATTAAAACGGAAATTTATCCTCTAAATCTAGAAATTAAATAGTCTTTTCTTAACATTTGTAATAAGCATTTTAAGTTAAGGAATATAAATTTGTGATTATTTACTTCTTAAAAACTCAGTTACGAAAGTGTGGAGCTCATTGTCATATCTGGTATTTGATACACCTTATTGAACTAGTTATCGTAAAAGCAAAAAGAGGAATTAAACCATTTTTTATTTAAGTTTTTTGTTGATCTGTGCACTCTTAGTTAAGGGTGAGAACGAAAAACAATACGCTAAAATTTGAGAATGCAAATAGCAACCTCCGTTATATCATATTTACAATATTTAGCTGCTAGTTGTTTTGTTTTCAAAAACTAAAACGGTTCGAGTGGAACAGTTGCGTTTCATTAAAAAGTAAGTGAATAACTATTCCACGCTTTGTCAGGAAATATACACAAGGTTAACTTTTATGTTAACGGTTTCGTACTGTAGATATGTACAATTTTTACATTGAAGGCAACACTAATATTATCCTCAACAATATTCGGCACTCTCAATGTTTCCACTTACGAAAATCCAATAACATACGACGTTCAGTTTGACGCTAATAAGGTGGGCTTACGTGATACGGCGCCATGCGATAGAGTTGGGCGGGTAAGGAAATATCAATAATATTATTATACACTTGTTTCACATTTCAAGATGTTTTTGCATAACTAATTAGAAACACTTTTATACATTGCTTTTATAACAACTGAGAAGAAATCGAAGTATTTGATGCAAGCACGTTAAAGCTTAAACATTAATTTCTCATTTTATCAATTTAATTGAATTTTTTTTTCTGATTTTCATGTGAACTTGAGATTACTTATTCAGGATTTTTTGGATGTAATAAAGCAATATATTGAAAAAATCCCGTTCAATTTAATTTATTCAATAATATTTGCACAAGTTTTTGTTGTAACTGTTTAAGCGTATAAATTTGTTTATACGCTTAAACAGTTATATCTTAGGTAAAGTTATCACAAATGACTTTATCCTACTGCATAAATTAACTAGTTTTTAACTTCAAAACCAATATCACTTTTGAAATGCTAAATAGAAGCGGATTTTGTTGTGTTCACCATAATCTCAATATTCTCACCAAATTAACATGACTATAACAGTTTTTATAAGATGAATAAATACTTTCATATTTGCATGAAATCGAAAGTTAGTAAAATAAGTGTATATGAAAAGGAACTTTTAAAACATTGCCTAAATCGAAATGAAATACATGAAGTTTCAACCTTTACTAAAGAATTTCTTTAGACAAGCGGTTTGTAGTAATGCTTTTATTAAGTGGCTTAATAACGCTATAGCAGCTGACATCTTACTGTCGTCTGAGAAAAGATAAGTCTGATTGAAAATAATCTAATCAGAAAATTTCTGATATTCTTATATCATATGGTATTTTAAAAGTACAACAAAAAACCTTAAATTTTCAATATAAAAAAATTTTAATCCAATTCATCATCAAATAAATTTCATCCAGACACCAGTCAAAGGTTCTGAATCCTGTGGAACTCAACAAATATTCATTGTTGTTTCCTAGTGAGTTAAGGCACTTGGCCCAATTGTCTTAAAAGTAAGATGATCCATGCGGCATTTAAAAAGTCGGTCCACCCACCAACCCGCATTGGACCAGCGTGGTGAGATACGGTCCAAAACTCCCTAATGGATAGGGTGTATAAGGGGAGGCCTATGTCCAGCAATGGACTATCACAGGCTGATGATGATGATGATGATGAAAGTAACAGTGACATAAAAAATTGTAACCCATGGCGAACAAAAAGCATATTGAGTCTTTTTTCTATCGCCGAGTAAAATACCGCTTTTAACAACGCTATACGTAACCCTCTTATACGGATGTTCCTATCAAATAGATATTGAATTTCTTGATGATGATTTTATTTTTTATTTCATTATCATCATCAGTGGCCCATTGGCCATCGGTTCTTCTGACCGAGTCCTTCAACGAGCTAATGTCACTACTTGAATTGCAATCGCTTGGTCTCGTATACCTTGCCGGAATCGGGACGGTCATGAAAGCAGCACAGTTTCCAAAACAGCCCAGGTTTCCATTTAATCAAAAGCTTTCTAATAGTCCACAAAGTCAAGGCACAGAATTTGATTGTACTCACGAGTCTTAAGTTAAACTAGTCTTAATGTGTAGATGTGCTCTTTAATGCTAAGTCCTTCGCGAAACCCAACTTGCTCCAATGGCTGTCCCTGTAACTCTCAAGAACAATTTTGTATTTGAAATTTTCTATTATGTAATATATATTATGCAATCTTACATTTGTAATATATTTCGGCCTTTTATACTACATAATTAGGTGATACTACAATTGGGTTATAATTCTGCTTGTAACATTTTGGTCAATAATATTCAAATATACATTTAACATATTTATCGCCCCTTCAGTATGTTTTATTTATTTTTTCGCAGCTATTAAAACTAACTTATTTATCATAAAATATTGTGCATAATCAAATAAAAAAAATTGTGTTGTTGACAGTTTCTTTTCTTTATTGGCAATATATGTAAATGAAAAAGCTCTTGAAAGCTCCAACAACACTCTACAATTTATATGTGTAGTATGTCTTAATATGTCTTCCTGAATAATAATTACACATTTTAATACTTATTATAATGTGAAATTATTCCGTGATAGCATTTTGTATGAACTGTAAACGTAATAAAATTGTACAATTCTCGTACACACAGGGATTTGTGCATCTATAGCTATGTGTGTTAAATAATTTATTTTTTATTTTTTAAATCTCATTCTATGTTTCATCCTTTTACTTAGTTCAAACCAATTACTATGATAGACAGGCATCTTATTTTACACCTTAAAGACTCCATATACAATGAAGACTTTTTTCTTTGAATAAAACAAAATATTTCTATTCTTTTATTTAGTTAATAAGTGAATTCGGACAATGAGCAATATATTTTATCCCTGCCTACTTTGCTTATTAGCGTTTTTTTATAACCGCCGTTGTTTGTTTTACTTTATTTAAATGTTGCCTTTTTACCGTATCAGTAGTTTTAAGCAAATAATGATTTTGTCTTATTTAAAGGTTACCTTAATATTGTAATATGAATTTTATTTAGAAAATAAACTAACCCTCCTATTCCAATCACGATGACCGCAAACATCGCGATAGTAAATCGCATACCCCGAAGAGATTAAGCACATTAAAATACTTTAATATATCCTAAAACCAGAGTTTTAGCACTAAGCCGTAATGTAGGTACTAATCTAGCGTTAAGCAAACCTTTACTTTAATCCGTTTAAATTGGATTATCAATTTAAAATAATATTTTTCTCGATTAAATAAATTATTTAAATCATATGCAAGCATAAGGAAACTTAACAAATTGAAAAGGCGCCAACAACAATTTTTTAGTGATATCTAAAAAAGTGTCACGTCATCAATATCAATAGGAATACAATATATAAATAATTATGATCATTTATGGCTCAAGTTTTTTGTCAATATGATATACAGAGGACAAAAAAAAGTGAATCAGTATTTTCAAAACCTAAATATCATAGCTTAAAAAGGATCACCGCATAATGGAGTAATCCAAAAAACTAAAGAATGTTGTAATAAAATCAGTATAATACTTCCATGTTAAACAAAGATATTTGAATTTGAATAACATTTTAAGGATGTTATAAAAGTCACGACAGGAACTGTTAAGGGATGAGGTGTTCGTTATACACGCAGAGAACAAACAGGTGGACTTTTAGGTTATTATCTAGTATCAGGTAGTAAAAATCCATGATAACGCAGTAAATTATGTATCAAAGCTTATTTACAAAAACATCAATAACGTACATCCGAAGTAAACTGCCACTGACAATGACTGTACCAATAAATTCATGACAATGAAACGTTCTCTGGCCCTCTAATAGAATTAATAGCACCACAAAGATATGGTTACGCTTATTATTATTACCTCCTAATATTTGTACAAATAATTTGCGGACGACCTCTTTATCATCAGAACAAAGGAGTCGTGGCTTGTCATTAACTGCTCTATTATTTGACAATTTCCTTTGAATAACATCGTATCGGTGAAAATTATAATTTCTCTGAACTAATTAATTCAATTAGATAGAGTAAATTAGTTTAGAGAAATCTTTACTAATCAATTAATTGCTATATAACCTCCATGGCCTAGTAATATGGGCGCGTGCTTTAGAAACCCTATTGTCTGAAAAGTAAGATGATCCATTCGTCGGATGGGCATGTAAAAAGTCGGTCCACCCACCAACCCACATTGGACCTGCGTGGTGGGATACGGGGTGTATTAGGGGAAGTCTATGTCCTGCGGAGGACTATCACAAGCTGATGATGATGATGATGAAGAAATATATTTATAAGAATATTGCAGATTAAAGACTATCGTGTACAATAACCATCATCCATAATAAGCTTCAATGAAATGATTTCAGGCAAACATTTAACATTTCCATAAAGATTCTGAATTGCAATTAATTTATAACGGGGTATAGAAAGGCGTTAAGAAATTAATATGCGGAGTTTAAGCATAGGAACTTTTACACATTTTTGGTACCTAATATATATATGTCAAAGGTGGAATTCGTAAAAATATTGTGGAATTCTAATATGTCAACATTTCTTACCGAAGTTCATTCCTTGTAATGTCTTAAAAAATTCCACACTGTACTTTAGGGGTCATATATATGAAATGTACAAAATGCTATATCATCATTAGCAGCCCCTATCCGTCCCCTACTCGACATAGGCCCTTGCTACTCCCCGAACAGGTTCCCGCTTTGTCGTAGCGGTGGGGCTCAGCACTGCAGGCCTGCCCAGCCGCGGGGAAGCTAAGAGAACCTGGCCGGCCTGAGGTGTAAGGCCGGCCGTGGAGGAGCTCCCAAGCGGCTGAACAAGCCCGCTTTGGATGCGCCTAAGGAGGGTGCGAGGGACGGTTGCAGGAGGAGTGTGCCGCCCTTCCTGTCCTTCGCAACCAGGGAGTGTCGGGGAAGAGGGTGTCGAGTATTCCTAGGCCGCTCTCCCTATCCTCCGCGACTCGGCGGGCCGCACCGCTAATGCGGTGTGGAGGGCCGTGGGAGGAGGACATTCGACATGGTGTCGTCGATTCTCCTCTTTCTGCGGCGAAATGAAGCTGGCGGCGGAGCGTAACATCAGAGCCGCCGCTGGGGGCTGGGAGTTGGTCCTTGCTTGGTCGGGGAACTCCTGGCTCCCATGGCCCTGAGTAACAGATTCGGGAGTCTGTTACCTGACTCCAGGGCCGGACGAAGGCGCGCTAGTTCCGACGCGCCCAGAGGGAGGCAGATGGCCGTAGGGCCGAGATGGGGCTGCTTGGGCGGCCAGCGCTGGTGGGGTTGCAGATGAGTGATAAACGTTCCTGTGGCCCCACCCAAAGGCGTCAGGAAGGAACAACGTGGTGGTTTTAGTCGGTGCGAGTCCGACATAACCCGTCTTTGCCCCGCGAGGACGGTATGCGTAGGCATTTCCCACGGTAAAAAAAAAAAGGCCCTTGCTACTCACTGCCAACTTGAGCCGGCAACTAAACGAAGATCGGCATCCCATCTGGTCGGAGGTCGACCAATGCTCCGTCTTCCATCGGTTCGTCTGACCACGTGACCGGTCCACTACCACTTCAACGAGCTAATCCTTTGCACTATGTCGGTGACTTTAGTTCTTTGCCAGATTAATTCATTACGAATTTTGTCCGACAAAGACACTCATAGAATAGCGTGTTCCATAGCACGTTGAGCAACGGCAAACTTGTTTACCAGTCCTGTAGTCAAAGGCCACGTTTCGGGTCCGTAGGTCATCACGGGGAAAACGCATTGATTTAAGACTTCAAAACTTACGGTATCGGTGGCGCGAGAGAACGTGGCTCAGTTTCCTAAAAGCGGCCCAGCCCAACTGAATCCTAATATAGGCTTCCCTCTCGAAGCTGTGTCTTCCAGCTGTGTCTTCCGCACTTCAATATATCCCAAGGTACACATACTCATTGACAACTTCGAGAGGGAAGCCTATACATAACGTCAATGACACTGATCGGCCCAGGGAGAACATTTTCATTAGCACTGGCAACATAAACAGTTTTAGAATTGCGTAACTTAATTTACAAGCGTAACTTAAATTGCAAAGCACCCTGTAACTTCGTATTAAAGTCAATAAAATGTTCAGCTCGGTAGCAACTAACGACGAACATAAATCTTTACTTGACTATAAAGTATACATAACAATACATATATTCGTATTTTTAATTTAACTCTTAAATGTGCATAGTTTGATCAAAATAAAAAACAGATATTCAAACTAAAGAAAGATGTCCCGATACGATAAGTAAATTTAAATTCAAAGGTTATTATAGATATGTCAAATGAACGCATATACTAGGAATCAAGAATCTTAACCAAATTGATTGAAGTTTTAATTAATATTAAAATTAATTAATAATCGCGATTAAATGATTGCGGCGCATCAACATGGAAAGTTGATATCTAAAATTAGATTGGTCTAATTAAAAATATTCGAATTCGATGTTTAAACCCTGGCAGCAGTGATATATCTTTTGAAGTTTCATGCTTTTTTTTTGTTAAAGTTGGTTCCCGTCTTTCTTCGTAAAATGTTACAATTATTGTTATATTTATTATACTTTCACACTCTGTTCCTGTTGGCACGACAAAAAATTAATCTCTTGTTCCACTACGTTTGGCGGGCCTCGGTCTTCACGTGAGATGTACTCGCCGTTCACATTAACGCCGTGTCCTTCCCAGTTGAGCGTCCTGAATATATTCTCCAGCGCGGCCGAGAACAATTTCGGAGATATGACGTCTCCTTGTCTCGCACCCGGTGCAGGGGGATAGGCTGGGGACAGTCTGCCCACTTTGGACTACGATATACATAGTGGCGGCGTTTCACAGACATCTCAGCATCCCGATATATAGCAAATCAATTTAGCGCCACTGTAAGGACTCGAGGAAAGACCAGGTCTCGATGGAGTCAAAAGCCTTCTCATAGTCCACAAATGCCATGCACAGGGGCTGGTTATACTCATGTGTCTTCTGTATAACCTGCCTCACTGTGTGGATGTGACCGATGACGTATGCCCCGATTAAGGTAGTCTGCAGCCGTTACCGGAATTACCTATAACTTCTTATACATTTATTTTGTAACATGCTGTTTTTCGTAGTTTAATTCAATATATTATAGAAAATGTGATTATCGTGTTAAAAGTCACAGAATCTTTACCGTAGTTATTTTTTACCTTCACAACCGATTATTTTGAGCTTTTAAGGCTGAACAAATGAGTGAAAGGATCCAAAAATAACTAACAAATAGTAATCTGACCCTAGCAATGACACTAACCGCTGTTTGCATATTTCTTTTTGTCTAAACACACATAAATCTAGACGATCATTTCTGCAACAATATCACAAATAAAGAGATGAAATATGAAGCGATGTGCGTGGACAGTTTTATTATAAATGTTTCCTGTTGACGCAAAAAGTTGCCCAAAGACTTATTGTTCGGATTAAATGCTGTAAAAGTTTATTTTTTATTGAATAATGTAACGCACTTTTGTTGTACGAAGTGTTACTGTTGACGTAAAAACAAAAAAGTGCATCATTTATCTCTTCTGTGACATTTACATACGCATACAAAACATATAAACAACATACATCATCAGCCTGTGATAGTCCACAGCTGGACAAAGACCTCCTATCCATAAGGAAGATTTTTTGGACCGTATCCCACCACGCTGGTCCAATGGGTTGTGGGTGGCTTTGTACATGCCCATCGGACGCATGGATCATTTTACTTTTCAGACAATTGGGTAATCGGCCCAATTTTCCCTTACCGACTAGGAAACAACAATGAAAATTTGTTGAATCCTCGTAGGATTCGAACCCACGACATCCGTATTCTAAAGCACACGCCAATACCACTAGGAAGCAGTTAGACTTTTAATTAGGCTGACTTTAGCGTCAGCCACCTAGTTCGTGGGGACGGTAGCTTCCCGTGAGCTCTATGTTAAATGACGCTTACGTAAGACACGATATAGCATACTTGCTAAAAAGAAATTGGGCTACTTGATGAGAAGTGGTCACCGACGCTGATGGACACCAGCAAAACTACTGTTTTGCGGCAGAAATAAGCACTGCCGTGGTACAACCCCAGACGGTCCCTTGTAAAAAGCGCGTTGCGATTACACATTTTTTTCTTAGACTATGCAGCGGACGTTATCTTGTGATTCCGTTACTAATTATTTAGATTATTCCGGAACCGGTTATTTCTTGAAAATAAATTCTACAAAAGGCCTGAACTCACGTGAAATCGGCATTGGTCCTGAGTCGCACAGTGTGAGACGAAAGCGACCGTAAAGTGATCCCACTGATGAAGGACTTCCGATAGTCGGCACCAATACCAATTTCAGGTGAGTTCAGCCGTTTTGTAGAATATGTTTTCAGTGCAGTATCTTACGAAAGTTTTAATTATTTAATAGTTATTTTCAATTCTAACACGGCTATCGGCGTTACTAACGGTCGAAAATAACTTAAACTGCCAATTTATTAATAAATTCTCTAATAATGTAAAAAAATAAGTTTTCAGATTGTATTGGTAGCACTATAGAAGCTCGTAATATTAATGTCTGTATTTACGTACCTACAAACATAGAAGATAATTATAAACATTGATATCTTTTAAATATATATATGGCAAAGAACGCTACAATGTTAATATCATTTTTAAACCCTTGATAGTAAAAAATTTAACGTTACTTTATTTGTGTTAACGCATCGTGAAGTATGGAATCAGAGATCTCAACAACAGAATTTCACCAATGAGCTAAATTTGTTGCTCACAAATTGCGTTATTCCCATTCTGTTACTGGCAGCCGTAATTTGCGTTCAGCTTTTAATGATCACGGGGAATTTATTTTTTAATTGTACACTTAAGATGTGATTTGGATTAACAAGCGTTTATTAGAATTGATATATCTGTTTTATGTAAATTAGGAATTTCATTGATGATTTGTAGTTTTAGTTCAAGACACGAAATAGATTTTTGTTGTGATGCCCGAATGATTGTATAAAATACTAGCTAAAGATTAAAAAAAAATTATAAGATATCCTTTTCTATAGAAACGAAGACAGACTTCGATTGTTTAACATAACGTTACAACTATGTAATTTAATAGTATAAAGTATAATGTAATTTTAAATGATTTAAACTACCTAATAATAATCGAAAAATAAAACAAGGTTAATGTTAAAAAAATCATATTTTTTGATAGCAAGAGCATGGAACCCACTTTCCAAGATTTACAAAATGTTTAAACATTTAAATGTAATGTTTTCATAAAGAAAAAGGCCTTTATTTAATGACCAAATTTGCAATTATTATGCATTAATTCGTTAACCCTGCCCCTACAATTGCTTGATAGACTCACTTCTAACTTAAACTTTTCCATTCTTTGTACTTCAAAAAAATATTATTACTGTTAAAAACTTTAACAAAACATTACATCCGCCTCAAAAAAATAGTTTTAACCGGGTACTAACGTGTACGTTGCCAAAACACGCAAAGATGTTACTGTAAAAACTGTAAAGAGGTCTTACCTACAACCCTTCTTGGTAAATCTTTGCTTATTTAAAATTCTGGATTAAAAAACTTAGCTTTCCTCCTAACACTTTAACATGTTTACATATTACTCTTGATGGATCAGCCTATGTTTGGATAGGATTACATTGAAGTAAATAAGTTTTCCTAAGTATACATCTCATCTCTATTGCTTGGCGGTTATTGTGGCTTGATAGGCTAATATTTCATTTCGTCAGATTTTGCAAATTAATTCTGACCTCAAATTCAATTCAACACTAGACCTTTGCCTGACAACTTTATAAAAATATCCTTATTACAGAGACTTTTGCTTCCTAGATAACGGACATACATATAAAAAAATGGTAATGGTATGGCAATGGTAATTTTGCCGTCTTAAATAAATAAAATACAAATAAATGTTACATGTTTTAAAAAAAATTAAGTGTTAAGGTTTAGTTAATATATCTTCGAAGGCCTTATTAGATCAGTTTTTAAACAATGACATATGATCTTCAGAAAATTAAATAAAAGAGCTATCAAATGATGCTCGACATTCAGATCATCAACATTTGTCTTGACTATTTGACACGAGGATCGTCTTTCTCTCCGATGGCTGAGTCTACGCACACATTTCTTTTGCGAATGAGGTATCACTGATATGACAAGACTGCTCCTACGCAAGAAGCTAGACTTTCAAATTATAAATAAAATATCAAACTACTATTACTACATTATCGCCCATCTGTTAAACTTGGTATAATTGACACCGCTTGGGACTAGTCAGTTTTATAGCAAAAAATGGACATTTGAATAATATTACCTAAAACGTACAAACACAATATTAGTTCATTTGTTGACCGACTTCCGAAAAGAAGGAAGTACTCAAGTCAGAGCTTAGGAGGCCTTTTTTTGTTTATATTACAGACGTAGAGAGGAGGAATAAGTTGTTTATTTAGCATTTAGTTAATTGCCATTTTTTAACATAGCTTTACACTAGGATTTTTGTTTTTGCTAAATAAACTTAAAAGAAATCTCAATAACTTGTTTTCTTTAACTATGTTTTGTTGGCCTTCCTGTAAAGCAAAATTAAATAATTCCAAGTAGAATAAGTCATTATATCTTAATTCATATTATTAACACCTGATCAACTAAAATTCAAAATTAATATTCATATATAAAATAAACAACATCGCTATCTACACTTTTTGCAACAATATTTTTCAATGGAAGAGTCCACTAACGAATACCAGACACATAATTTCGTTTGGTTTTGTAATTTGTATTTGTATAAAAAAATATTTAACATTATAGAACGCATATAACACATTAGTCCAAAGCTATCAAAATGTCAACGACTTGACGTCGATTATTTCTCGATTGGTGGTTACAACAAGATTTTTTTTAAACATTTGACGGTAAGTTCTTCCTTATACCATGACTTACGTGCCTTTTAAATTAAAACTATTTTTTAAATTCAACCAGCCTAAACTTATAAATATCTTGACGTATATGAGTTTTTACACTAACTCCAGTAAAATGTAGAAAATAGATTACGCTATTTAGTTCCTTTATTCTAATATGTACTATATTATTTGACATATTTTTGAAAGCATGTTTGTAAAGCTTACTTTGGATTAATTATCGTTCTGGATGCTGATTTTATGCAAATCATACATTAAAAAATGTTGTATCTTTTGATATGATGTATTAAATTGTTATCTGAAATGTGGTTACCAAACTTTACCTACTACTGAATTTACAATCCTTTGTGACAGGTAAATCCTATGTATCGATCCAGAGATCAAATTTACTTTGCTGTTAGCTTTGCTACATCGAAATTTGTAGTTCTAGTGTCAGGGGATATACGTATTTTATCTTGTCTATGTATTCCATTTTCTTTATTGTAATGATTCATATTTTGATAACTTTTAAAGCCCGATCGAAATATTGTAACTTTATATTTCAAACTCATATGTATAAAGCTTTATGCCTTTAAATCTGAAACGCAGCGCCTACGGCGTACTTACTTTTCGGTTTTTCATAACAGAAAACATAAAAGCTTAAAACTTTTACATGAGCCATAATATTGTATAAATAATTGACTATATAAATAACTTTGAATGCAATAAAAAATCGCAATGCACTTCCAATCTTCACATTTTATCTATTATATTTAGACCAGAGTAATTGTTAGGCAGTCATTAGTTTTTATATAAATAAAGGACAAGAAAAAATGCCCAAGAGTGGAATTTGGTTTTAAAATTTAATGTCAGGTGAGGATTCTTGAGTATCATTTATATTTATAGTACCGTTTTAAATACTACTACCGTATTTTTGATGTTAATGTTTTTTTTTTTATTAAAAAACAAAGCGTTGTATATCCAGCAATGTGGATATAATAAATAACTTTATGCGTTGCTCTGAAAAAACTAAGCAAAAGTTATATTCAACCCAAATCTAAACTTTAACAACAGAAACAATACTGTACAAATATTCTATCCTTTCTGAGAAAACATAGAGACGATATTCAAAGATTGTTACTCAGCATGTCGAATCCTCTTCGACTAAATTCTTTTAATTATTACTTTTAATAAGCACACTCTTACACTCACCACCTATTTTTTTAAGTGGTTCGGAAATGATTCGCCCTGAAACCCCTAAATTTATCTGCCGTTATTCAGAAAGTTATAGTAACATTTTGCATTTGTCACTCGGTATATTAAATGAAGCATATTTAAAACTCAAAACAAAAGCAGTTAACAAAAATTTTCCTAATTGTGCCTTTAACTTTTACACCGCCTAACTCAAGTCCTTTGTTGACTTTGTATTTTACAGGAAGCTTTTGCCAATTTTTTCAGTGGGCAAAAAGATCTTCACACATTAATAACAGCAACGCTAAAGCATTTTTCATAAAATGGCAAAATACTAATGATGAATGTTGCCATTCTTTGGATTGTGGTTTCGATTCTGGTGTGAGGTAGGCCACCCATGTTTCGTCACCAGTAACAATGTCTTCTAGACGATAACAAAGTCAAAACATTTGTGATACCGTGGTTAAAAAGTAAAGCCGCAGATTTTTTGAGGAGGGTATTAAAAAACTGGTGCCACGTTATGATAAGTGCCTCAATATTCAGAAATTATGTAAAATAGATTGCACGTCTTTTTTAATTCGAAAACGGTACTTACTTAAAAACATGCCTTGTATATCGGCATAACAGCATTGGTATGGGTGTAAGCTTTAAAAACCGGAGGTCATGTCGAGTCGTTCGAATCCCTTCGTTTCCTAATTATGTTGGGTAATTCCGACTTATCACCCACTTGTGCACTATAACTTATCCCGCATATAAGGCAGAGTGAAGTTATGGATCAATAAGCAGAACGAACGAACAGAATTTACTGCCTCCGTAGCCTAGTGGTAGAGGCGTGTGCTTTAGAAACCGGAGCTCGTGGGTGGGTTGGTTATGAAAAATTGGGCCGATCACCCAATTGTCTAAAAAGTAAGATGATCCATGCGTCGGATGGGCATGTAAAAAGTCAGTCCACCCACCATCCCGCATTGGACCAACCGTGTGATACGGTCCGAAAATCCCCTAAATGGAGAAGGCGTGCATAACGGAAGGCATATGGTCAGCAGTGGACCAACACAGGCTGATGATGATGACAATAACAATATTTTTTTAAAAACTTATCGATGTGTTTCTATGAAATAAACATTGTGATTATATTATAATTTTATCTCTATGATTGAGCTTGCGAAGGTTTCTCAGCTTCGTTACACGAGAAAATAAAATGAGAATTATACGTTTCCTTAAAAACATAAATTTTCTAATAAACATGTTCATCACTTCTAAAAAATCTTCACGAAAATCAAATGCTAATTTAAATGCAAGAGCTAATACCTACGCTAGCTTAAGCTACGGAGGCGGATATTATTGTAATCATGAATATAACAATCATTACAATAATAATTTATAATAACGACTACTAACGAATAATGTATTTGCAACGTATTTGGGCAGTGAAATAAGAAAATGATCCGTTTTAAAGATTGCAACGGTGGCATTAGACTAGTGTTAACACTCATCAGTGGTTTGCAGCACAAGAATAGGCAACGCAGTGGTATAGCTACAAAGGACCCCTACTCATTCCCGTATTAACCAAATAATAACTTAAGCTTTACTCACTGGATTAACACTAATTTAATTAAAAATGAATGGTCACTTAGATCCGAGGAATTACACCAATACAATATTTAGGGACACGGATTACCAGACTTAAGTGGCGTTGGGCAGGACATTTGATGCGACGCGATGATGACAGAAGGAGTAAGTCGGTAACAGAGTGGTCGCCTAGGATTGAAAAAAGGCGTGTCGGGCGACCAGTGGCAAGTTGGGGTCACGACATCGTCAAGGCTGCAGGTCGAATTTGGACGAGACTAGCGACAAATCTTCAAAAATATCGTGACCTTGAATGATATGCAGCAGTGGGTAAAATCAGGCTGTAGATGATTATGAAATGGTCACTGCTTAGAAAAGAAAAAAATAAAAACAATTAACGTTAAGACAGAAAATATAAAACCAAAAAAGGAGCTAATTCGGTGAAGTAGGCAGCATTTAAAACTAAACTCATTTATCCTTTCCAAGAAAATATTAAGTAAGCAAGACAGGCGGAGATGAAAAGAATTTGTCATTGAGTAAATTGGCTTACATTTCAGTAAAAAGATTAATAAAGACATGCGAATAGC
The DNA here is from genome assembly GCA_029286875.1 of Lamproptera curius. Taxonomy (NCBI): domain Eukaryota; kingdom Metazoa; phylum Arthropoda; class Insecta; order Lepidoptera; family Papilionidae; genus Lamproptera; species Lamproptera curius. Next base: position 94,931 of record JAGSMT010000234.1, on the reverse strand, counting down.
TTTGAACTCAAATGGTAATTTTAATTGTTGTTCGTATTTTACTTACCTGTTTCAAAAATAAAAATTTAAAATTCACACACCTAATTAACTGTTAACAATAATTAGCTTAACTTATTTTGTAACTTAATTTGTTAATTTTTACGTTATCCGTTTAACGATTGCATGGTGGTCTGAATACGAATCCGAACCAATTTTGTTCTTATTTAGACATAAAATAACCTGCTTGGTTATATTTATTATATATCTATAAATGTAGTATTCGAGTAAATTGCATACATAACTCTAACATTGGTAACAAAAGTGAACAATTCCTACATGGCACTAAGTAATATTATTTTTACTACAAAACAATATTATTTCTTTTGTATACCTGTTTTAATATAGAAATAAAGTGTTGCAAAAAACTAAATTAAATATCACCGTATGCCGTATTATTTTCAATTGTGCAAAATTGAACTATACGTTTGTTTTTATGTTAGTGAATTTCAGAAATGAGTTAAAAATTTATTCGTTGAAGGTCATACAGGTATATGCACCGACATCGACACACTCTGATGAGGAGGTCGAGGCAATGTATGAGGATATTTCACGCGCCATACATTCCTCCAAAACTCAATACATGGTGTTGATGGGAGACTTTAATGCAAAACTAGCTGGTCAAACTTATAGGGCGATAATTTGCAGGATCAAGTTTATCCCCTTTTTTATATACTGCAGTTACTATTGCAAGTTTCCATTCTTAGGGCAATTCACCATTTTCAAAAGAAGTTGTCATAATATCTGCTAATAGTTGTGCTAGTTTTTCAGCGCTGTTTTCGAGAACAATGCTGGGTATATCATCAGGACCACATGCAGAGTCAATCTTTAATTTGGACCATTTACCTTGGTAACTGCATCACAGGTAAATGTTATGTTTTCTAGAGATTTCTCTGCCTTGGGTATAGTCCAAACTGTTATCGATTTACTTTCTGTTTCATGTGAATATACTCTCTGAAATTCCTGTGCATGTGCATTTTTTTAATATTTTTTGTTACCTTTTCATTATATTTTTTTTTGTGGCGCCAAAATAATGAAGAGTGATGTTATGATGACGGACAAATACATTTTAATAAGTCAATGTCTATTTTGTTGATGTTCTATGTGCAATGGCTCCTGAGGTACAAAGTTAAAGTTAGAAGAAAATTTTGATAATAGATAAATGTTATGCGGTGAAGTTTCTGACCATACCCAAAATAATAAGACCCGCGAGAATTTTAAAGAAAGCTAAAATAAATCGACTATTACACTTTAATCAAGTATAAAAATAATCAATTATTAAACTTTTTAATTAGAAAGTGAGTTAGAAGTTAGCAAGCGACACATTTTATAAATTAATTACTGTTAGTCTCCTCAACATTTAAAATCCGAGCCAATTTTAAAATTGGACGCTTTACTTACGGTTAGCGGTTATTGTCACCTAAGAAGTATTTATTACTAATTAAAAGCTTTAATTAAGCTTAAATTAACTAAGGGCTATATTTTTCTTAAGTGAATTCAATTTCATTATGTACTATAAATGGCATTAATATATCGGTCCTGTTCACTACGTGAATGACTTATATTGCGTTTTTTATTGATTAATTTTAAGTAAATCGTGTTTTGTTCCTTGACAACTAAAAGTAAAACATAATTGGTAAATAATAGTATTTAAAAACGGATAAAGTTGCGCTGTGGGTACGCAGAGTAAAACACTAGAACACAGCTCATAAAATGACAGGTTTTCTTTACGTACAAAGCGGGATATATAGCTTTCGCTTGCAAACAAACAACGAGCGCATGTTTACACGTGTCCCTTAAGAGCAGTAATTGCAATTTTTGGACATTTTTTATTGATTAAAGCGATGAGACAAGTTAGACGTTTACCTGGCGGTAAATTATACCTGCGCTGCCTATAAGAGACATAAGATGTTGCGCTGGTTGGCTAGCAATGACGCTGGCAATGGTGTCATTTAAAAAGGAAGACTCGCTACTGATTCGCAGTATTAAAGGCCCTGTGGAGGGACTATCCCAGACTTGTAAGACGGGACCAACTCCTCTATATTTCACCGGATTTTAAAAGCCCTACGGAACCTAAATTAAATTAAAAATTTAGTTTGTAATCTGATATTTTAAATCCAAGTAGATAAATTTGGATAACAGGTATTTTACGAAGTTCTTGTGGCGATAACTAAACGTTTACGAAGGCAACAGAAGCTTTTATTGAAACTTTTTTATTTACTTGTTAAAAGCAAACAACACTTTGGATTTACATTGAATTTGCCCACGATAAAGACATTTACTTTAATGTTTTCTAAACTACAGTTTTGTATGCTTTGAACACTTTTCTCCGATTAATTTTCCTTAATAGTTTATTTTCGGAGCCAAAATTGTTCTTTGACTGTTAATATTATTAATAATTATTAAAAATTAAAGCACTTCAGATTTAATTATTTCTATTGTTTACGCGAATATTGTACATTATTAAATAAAATGACTTGGCCCAAGCCTACCCCGTGACCACGGCCGTAGGAAAGTGTTCGAAACGTCGGGAATTCAAAAATGTAAAATAAACGCAATAAAATCCGTAAAGTCATTTCACTTCAGATTTGGTTTAAAAACGTAAAAAATGTTTTGAATAGTTTTAGACGGAATATTAAGTCTAAATAAAGCATTTTATTATTAATGAAAAAAAATATCGTCATCATCAGCCTGTGATAGTCCACTGCTGGACATAGGCCTCCCCTTAATACACCTCCATCCATTAGGATTTTGGACCGTATCCCACCACGCTGGTCCAATGCAGGTTGGTGGGTGGACCGACTTTTACATGCCCATCCGACGCATGGATCATCTTACTTTTCAGACAATTGGATCGGCCCAAATTGCCCTAACCTAACTAGGAAACAACAATGAAAATTTGTTGAATCCCGCAGGATTCGAACCCACGACCTCCAGTTTCTAAGGCACGTGCCCATACCACTAGGGCTACGAGGCAGTTTTAATATCGTCAAGCTACGTTAAAAACATACAATACAAACAAAATTTTTTACTTCATTTTATACTATGACAATATTTTGTGAAATACGAGCAGAACAACAAAGCCCGCGAGGTATAACGCTACCCGTTGTCGACGCAAAACACGATTATTGAAATAATATTTAAGTAAGGCTTCAACAGATAATAATTAGTTACGAAGAAACACTTACTATTTTTTTATTTAACAAAAGTCAGAAACAAACATATTCAATCTATTTATGTTCAACAATATTTCTAATTCCTTTGACTTTGCATTGCCATTGTCGCCTTTGATACATTGCGCGTATCTGAAAGGCAAATATGTAGATAAAGCAGGAATTTTTGATTTCGCCAAAAATATTAAACTATACACAATACATATTTTTTGTACAGAAGGCTTGAAAAGAGTGTAACTTAATTTATAAAAGAAAAGATTAGCACATTAATTCTCGTCATTTCGTTATTCCTGACCTTTACGCCAACGCTCTTCCTGTATTAAATAGTAAGTAAAATTACTGATAAATGAATATACTAACTCTATTAGTAAAATACATCAGTTCTAACACATAAATGAAACCATAGGAACACTATTTTTATGTTTTAAATTTTCATGAAAGTCGTATTTATTACATGTCATCAAGAGGGATCCTCCTTTCATTGTTGTTGATTATTCACTATAGTAAATATTGATTGTCTGTGTGACCATTTGTCATACAACGTTCTATAGCGGTGAGCGGATATGGCGCGTAATGTTTTGTTTATAATGAACATGGCGTATCACTTACCATCAAGCAAACACACTGAAGTCCATATAACGTAATTATAACACAAGCCAAAGTAAATAATATGCCGTTCAGCGTAATAGTTCTACAAAAAGCCTAGCTGTCAATCGAAGTGTCAGTTCAAAGTGTAGACAAATGAAGATCTTCACTGGGCTTCCTGAAAGTTCTTCCCAAGATATTTACGAAGATCGCAAATAAGCGGCACAATTTGTCACCGGTTACGAAACTAAGGAATAGTTTAACAAATCTGCAAGCAAGCCACAAATAAACACATAAATTAATAAAAAGGTGTGTATCTTAGTAGCGTGAGAAGATATACTTTTGGCATCATTAAAAATAGTTTTTAATATTGAGCACTTGAAAAGTATATAAGCAATTTTTTTCACTAATATTCACAAATAGTAAGTAATATCAATCAAAAATAATTAAGGTAATTAAAGATGATAGATTTACAAGAACTAATCATAAATAATTCGATTAAGAATTTATGGAGTCACAAGACGTACTTTGATATATCATATAACTGATAGTTCAGCGCCATCTGTTGCTTACATATGTAGAATTCCTAAGAGATGTTGGCTTACTTTGAACAGCGGTACTATAAATCAGAAGCTTTGATTATGTGTGACTAGATGGCTTATCAAAACGTATTCATAGATAAATCACAATGTGATATATTAAATGAATAAAATATTACCATTATATCAAGTTGAATAAACATCATTACAAAAATTAATATATTTATATAATAATATATTAATATAAATTTAAATAATATAAAATATTATCAATAAGTATATATATATATATATATATACAAAAACTAACCTAATCCTAACTCATAGAGCACATTATGCAACAACTTCTGAAATAAAAACGACAACTCCATTATCACTACACAAAAATCAATTGTCACTATTAATATGGACCTTATTACGTTTTCACCGTTTTCATTATAAACTGTTAATTTTGTTCACGCATCTTAAAATTTCACTCTCATCATTTTTTCATAAGGGCCTAAAGTATAACTTCAAAAAGCAAATAGAGAGACAATGTCGTTAAATAATACAATTATTTTAGTGTAAAAGTTAAACAAGTAATGTTGGTTGCGGGGCGCGTGGTCACTAAAGTTTCGTCAGCCAATTGATTGGACCAACTAGCTCGAGTGACGGCGATATGGTAGATCCTATTTATGGACCAGAAGCGAGTATCAATGATACGATCAACAATTAACGCGTTTATATTGTATTTATATTGTTTACTTTTTGACTGTATTTGTATATTAACGTTGCTCATAACGGGATGCGATGCTAATCCGATTCCCTTAATAGAAGAATTTGAAAGCGGAATTACATTCAAATTAAATTGTTTACAGCACGCTATAGTTATTATATTATTTTGCGAACCGTTGTCTATAAGTGAACGTACGGGTACAAAAATACCATTGCTATTGTTAACATAAACTTGTACAGTAGAAAGAAGTACAGTCGTAAATAATGGATTATGTTTAGCTTGACACGCTGGCTTCAACGATATCACAGAACAAAAAGATTGAGATTCATTTCTTGGTTCGAACTTAGAAAATGAAACAGTTTCATTTGCGGCTGAGTGACGTAATAAGAATTATTATCAAAATGCAATAACGTTATGATGACTTTTCACAAGTTGTCAATTTTGGTAACGATTTACAATTGAACAGTATGTATTAAACTAAGGCAATTCACACATTCATTATATTTACTTAAAATTCAAACTTGTCCTTTGCCGCCATGGATCTAAATAAAGAATAGGTATTTATCATAAACTGAACGTGGTCATTTTTCTTATCATATGTATTGTTGTCTGGTGGCGAGCGAGATGCGTCCGGCGGGACACTATTATGCGGCCGATGATGACGTTTTGCGTGAGGCGCAGTATTTAAACGGGTCGAGTTATAATAGTTGCATTATTGCTCATAAAAAATTTAGATTGGAATCTTCTTTTCGCGATTCCATCTCAAAAATGTTAATAATGCTAAAAGGAAATTTCTTTAATGCAATATGTAGAAACATAAAATCTGCCAGGTTATTAATTTTTAAGTTTTTTAATGCGCCAACAGCTAACACATAAATATCTAAGAAAACTAGTAAAATTACTAGCGGAAGCGGTTCCCAACATTTTAAAATTTAACAACTGATCGAAGTAAGTTGACGCTAAAGTACGCGTGTCCTCATAGCGGTCAACTAGCGAGTTCCATATTAAGGGATAATTTTCTGGACATGGTGTAATACCAGCAAAAACATTAGAAGCGTTTCCAGTTAGTTTGCCTAAAAGGTAATACAATTTGTCGTCATTGCTTAGCGAGTCGTTGTTATGCGTTAGACTTAAAACTTATGTAGAATAAGGGCCATTGTCGGATGTCACAGTCAAACGATGCGATTTCAATTGGCGGTAACCGAGATGGCGTGGGCGACACTTGTTTATCTTTTGAAGCGGATTGTGATTCATTGCACAATGAAATAATGCGTAAAATATACGAATACATTTCTTCGAAATCGGAAAGAATACAGTAATCTATTTTAGCGATTGGATCAACAGTGATTAATAAAGCGTTATAATTATCTAAAATAGTACTAAATTGATTTCTCATGTCTTCTAATGTTTGAACACTGCTGAGAAATATTTCTTTACTTTCGTTATTGTTAAGAGCGCATTGTGCTTTATTATAAATATTCTTAATGCGTGTATATAAAGCGTCACGTTTAGCGGTTAGAATAGTTAATTGATTAGCGTCAGTTATAGAAATAGGTGCGTCTTTTTCGGGTGGCATCTTGAATATCCACGTACAAAGCGAAATGAAAATAAAATAATTAATATTTCAAACTGCGTACAGCGTTAGGCGTAAATGCGTTGGTATGCTTAAGCGTAAGAGCGTTGCGTTATTGAAGTAGATAAAACTACCTACAAGTTTGGTGCGATATGACGCGAATGGCTAAATGATGCAATTATATGCGTAAATATAAGGCGAGCGATTATTATGTATAGCGATTTAAAATTAATGCGTTTAGTACCTAAGCCTACCAAATGTAAAAGTATACGGATAGGTAACTTAACAATAGATGAATGCGGTGGCCGATAAGTGTTAGGCGAAATAATGAATAAAATATTAATGAAACAAACCCCAACAACATTGAAATAACTTCGAAACAAATATCGACATACGCGTGTATTATATGACCATGTGGTCTGGTTATTTGATATAATTATTGCCGTGATTAATTAAAGTATTTGAAAATTACAAATATTAGTTACGCAATCTACGATATTTTAGAGGGACTATACAGGTTAGGTAACTGATCTGTCCGGCTCGTATGGACCAAAATTTATGGTTGCGCCGGCGCGTGGTCACTCAAGTTTCGTCAGCCAATTTGATTGTACCAACTAGCTCGAGTGACGGCGATATGGTAGATCCTATTTAAGGGCCAGAAGCGAGGATGCGGTGAGGACGATTATTGCGTAACCAATTTGCGGCTGTGTTAGGCGACATAGAAATGCGCGCGAACAAGTATCATAGTTATGATATACAGAACATAAGACGCAAAAAGTGTATTGGAATTTTAAATGATTTAAGCAAACTATTAATAACCGTACAATAAAACAAGTTTAATGTTTTTCAACGGGTACTAACTTAATAATATCCTTGCGTGATTTGGCAACGTGACTTGTACACTGTAAAAGGATGTTATTTTTAATGCTTCAATTTTTTCTTGGCAAAGTCTTTGCCCACTGAAAACTTTGGATAGAAAACTTAGCTTTCCTCCGAACACGCGTTTACGTATTACACTCGATGGATCAGCCTATTTGAATAGGATTACATTACAACAAATAAGTTTTCCTAAACATACATCTCTTTATCTTCACAAATAATTTTCGATTCTATCAATTGCTTTGGGTTTATTTTCGTTTTAAATATCTCAGTAATTTACTCGGTGAGAACTGGACCTGCTCCTCCGTTCTTTCAGTGTATCATGATTTATACAATTGATTTTAGGCGATTTATTTATTTATTAACGCCTTTTAGCTCATATTACCTTAGTATAAAGGTTGATATGGGTATTTCAAACAAAAATTAGTCTTTTTTTAATTTCAACAAATCATTTTTTTAAATTGGTTAACTTGTTTGACAACAAAAAGAGTTAACATACTATACAAAATACATAATTTACAAAAATATTTATCGAAACAACTGTTTTTTAATGATAACATTGTGATAAATAATCGATACGTTTAACAAATCTTTTTTTTTTTGCCTGGACTTTTGTCTGGAACAGAGTCTGTCTGGTTGTTCTGGCTCTGGAATGGTTGACTGATATAACCTTATAATATAGTAGCTGGGCTACCTTTTTTTAGAAGAAAATTTTAAAGATTTCTTTTTCCAAATTACTACGCGGACAAAGTCGTGGGCAAAAGCAAGTGAATAAATAAATAACACAAAATAATCTTACATTGCTCGTAATAAAAGTATTATAAGTATGCGTTTCTTCGCTATTAAAAGTTTTAAACTCTCCGATTTCAGCCTTTTAATTTGACATTGCAATAACTTATACAAGCATGCTTAAAAATACATAATTTCTAAGAAAGCTGTATGAAATCCTTTTATGTGTCCTAAAGGAGGTGTAAAAACGTGGAAGCGGCTGAACAAACGAGTTTTGAAGATTCATTCGAGATTTAATTTCAACCCAGAACTCGCAAAGCTAGAACTGAATCTTGAAAAGAACTTTCTGTTTCTAGTCCTCCGTTTTATCGATTGTGCTTTCAATTTTCTACATTTATAAAATAGCAAACTATTGGCTTTATCATCAGCCTGTGACCTCCTCTAATACACCCCTATCCATTAGGGGGTTTTGGACTCTATCCCACCACGCTGGTCCAATGCGGGTTGGTGGGTGGACCGATTTTTACATGCCTATTAGACGCATGGATCATCTTACTTTTTAGACAATTGGGTGATCGGCCCAAATTGCCCTAACCAACTAGGAAACAACAATGAAAATTTGTTGAGTCCCCGCAGGATTCGAACCCACGTCCTCCGGTTTCTAGAACATACGCCCATACCACTAGGCTACGGAGGCAGTTGTAGAGGTATTTGCTTACAACTACATATTTATTGCATACATTTTTGGGTAAAAGCTTAAGTAATGAGATCTAATTTTTTGCATTTACGTGAATACAATACATAATTTAAAAAAAATATAATTTTACAAAAAACTCGTCAGGAAAATTTATAAAGTACTTTATTTAAAAAAAATGACGTAAATATAAAATTTATTCATGATCATTCTCTATATTTCTGTTAAATATTTCATACAAACTGCATATTTTTACAAAAATCTATAATATTTCAAAGATAAAAACTAGAATTTTTAATGATTATTTGATATTTATTCATGCTTTAAACAATTTTACATTATGACTATCACATCACCTTTCATGTTTGGATTGAATTTCAAGAGCATATACGATATTTTATAAGTAAAGCAGAATTATTTATGAATGTGGCTTATTTATATTTATGACTTTGGTATTAATATGTTTATCGTATTTTGAATACGAAATAATGTTAAGAATTGTATAGAAATATCGTTATGGAGGTTGCTGCTTTAATTTTATGGTTAGAACAGCCGTATCGATTATTGCAGCTTTTACATAAATAATATTAAATAAACCGTTATAAATACGTAACATGTTAGAGCCCTTTATGATTGAAATTAAAAAAAATCAGCAATCCTAATGGTGAGTGATAACTAGTTTTGTATCAATTGGACATATATTTCATCGATTATATAAGTGATACAAATAAAGTAACTAATTATACATAATTTGAGTACCGTAGTGCCTATTTCCACCAAAAATAAATTCTATATCGAGTATTGATGACAAATCGTTGCATGTAGTAGTTTTCCTAATGAAAATTTTACAAAAGCGAAAGAAAATATTTTAACTAACAATTTTAACAACGAAAAACCTTAATTAACGGCTCGAAGAAACAAATGTATGTGACCATTACTTTTTTATTTTATTTATATTTTCTGCTATTTATTTTATTTTTAAAATAAATAAAAAATGTTTAAATAGTATTTCAAAAGAGTCGCCATCACCGCGGGCGGCAAAAGCGTGCGACAGGAAATGTCGGACTCGATGTGAACGTTGCTCCAACATTCTAATATCCCTTTTAATAAGGCTACGACATTCTTTTAATCTAACTTCTTGTTGAAAGTATTCAATCGGCACAATACGATTATATATAGTAAAAACTCATTATAACTCATTTTTCAGGAATGAAAGGAGAATACCTGTAATAATAGTAAAGAAACAGATCAGTGTATATAATAAATATGTTAATTATAAGTAAGTTTATAATTTTTATTTAAAAGATACTTAAATAAAAACTGAAGTTGAGCAAATTTTAGGGACGCAAGGTCGCCTAAAAATAAGTCGAGAAAATTTTACACTTCAAACACGCTTATTAATTTTTACCCAGGAATGACTGACATTCTCATCCTATTATGCCAATTAAAATAAGGCATTAATTGTGACACAAAGTAAATGGCAAGAAACAGCAGTCATTAGCGGAAGCAAGCTAATAAGAGATAAGCTCCAATATCTTATCCAACGCAAATCTATATTTGCTTTGGATAAGATATTGGAGAAATTATGATCCGGCATTTTTAAAACTAATTTACATCCCTGTACAAGTTTGTGTTATATACTATGCATATGAACAAAACATTTCATGTCACTGAAACGAAATGTTTAAAAAACTGAATTTATTTTAATAAAATCAATCTGTTAAAATTGGCGGAAGGTAGCGATAAAAATGCTTGATGATACCAATTTGATAATTTAATGAGAAGTTAGGCGTCTTGTATGTAATTAAATTGAAAAGACTAATAAGAGTTACATTTATTTATTGATTGTTCATAATGCTAAATATTTCTATATCCTTACACAAATTATGTCGACATTTTAATATTATGATTTTGATGTCTTTTGAAGAATACTTTTAAACAATTACTGTTTTTTTGTTGGTGATTTCTAGTTACTATTACAACGATTTACTGCTGTCAATTTCAGCGAATGGTAGTTTTTCTGGAGTAGACAAATCATTTAAACTAATTAGTTTTTGGCTCATTTTCTGCTTTATCTAGCATGGAAACAAATTACTCGAGGTCTACTCATTCTAGTGTTCCAAATTTAAGAGCTTAAAGATGATTGATGTACCTACAAACAATATCATGGATTTACAATAGGCCCTTGATCTATATTAGTTTACAAATTATCTGTTATAATATACGCATAAATGCATGACATTTACGATACGTATATTATATTAAAGCATTTCATAACTTTAATTCTGTGGCTAATAAGATAATATTTATTTTCTCATTATATCGCTCTTAGTGCGATTACGCAGTTACGCTTTATGAGCGTATTGTATAAATACTTATTTAATAATAAAGTTGAACATTAGGGTCTCATATTACCAAAGGTTATAAAAAATACTGTGTTAAAAGTATACTTTATCTAACATAACTTAAAACAGTACAATAATTTTTAATTACTTGTTAACTATTTCAAATGTCAAATTTTATAACTGAAAAAATGGTATTGCATGTTCAGCGGACGTTTTATACTTTCGACACGGTTTCATAAATAATTCAAGCAGTCGTAGTTTCTAATTTAACTTTGACACAAACACGAAATATTTGAGGCATTGTTTTAAATTTCAATCACTTTTATTGTTCACGAAGCATATTAAATGACAATATTTTTTCTAATTTTAAGCCCAAATATGAGAAAAAAATATTTATTACATTTATTGCAATGCCTTAAAATGTGTTATTTCTAATACTTATTAAGAATAGATTCTTGTATCTAAGGTATATATCTTGGAAAGTTCATTTTCACTAATTCAATTACAGTGCGGGATTTTGTCATCCTTTTTTATCTTTTAAAATAGACTCAGAATATTAATAAACCTTTTTACACAATAATAATTAATAAACTGATGATTTCAATTATTTATGAGGCAGCTAATATATAAAACATTTTGTAATTTTTAAAGTTGTCTTTGAACCAAATTCATTAGATAACAATTTAATTAAAGAGATAAGGTGATTTATCTTTCTGTTCCATCAAACCATTGAAATTTTTTAGAGTATAATAATTGACGTTATTAACCGCCATCAACATGAGTCTTTTAATTTTAGATACTTTTGAAAATTAAACTCATACTTGGGTAATCACAGGGATATGACTTATGACTCTTACAATTATAACACGGTTTTAAGGCAAAATTAAACTTATAGGATAGGTCTTTTGTCCGTCTATCTTTTCGGGATTACTCACCAAGTTGAGATTATTATTATTAAGTTACATCTTCCCGAATCTTTATAATAAAAATAAAATAGATGAATGAGCAGCGCACGATTTCAACCAACACTTGATGACAACACTAATGAAATGGTAAAAGTAATTAAATATGAATAAAGGTTAATCCAAAGAAAAAGATAATACTGTAATTACTATTTAGTTACAATCGTTTTTGATTTGTTTTAATTTTAATCACGAATTAAACTTTTAAGTTTTTAATACATAAATAGTGTCACTAACAAAAATTTTAATAATGCATGGTTTTCTGGCTTAATCACAATTTCGAAGTTTTATGTTTGTCTAATATACTTTCCTACCCAATGATAACTTATTTCGATACTATATTTTTTTCTGAATTTATAACCTGAGAAATATACGAATAATACACTGATATAAAATATATATTTATATACTCTACTAATACTCTATATATTTATGTACTTATTGTATTCTTTTAACGACGTGCGATATTTTTTTAATAGTTATCATAGTTAATATTACAAATAAAGGCTTATAAAAATATAGTACAAATATCTGCTTGGAAATCCATGAAAAGTTTATAATCGTTTTCATATATTAATTTATTTTAAACCATGTTATCAGATTTGTACTAAATATCTATATTATTAATTTAACAAGGGAATACGAGTGGCAGAATTTCTGAAGAATTTTCTAAATGCTGGAACCGTGTCAGGAACCTTTTTTATTTATGAACCACAATTTACACTTGTCGTTCAAGGAAATAACGAAGAAGTTATAGAATCTGAGTGACTAAGTACATGAAATTATTATAATTTTATTATCCTTTCAGTAGCCTCGTATTAAATATTTCATCTACTAGCAGTCTGTTCAGAACTCTGTTGTTATACTTTTAGTTTTTAAAACATTTCTGGGGTGTAAATACTATATGCATATGTTATTCAAAGACAAAGTAGCTTTTTAGTAGTGAAAGAATATTTTAAATCAACCAAGTAGTTGCAGAGCCTATTCAAAACGAACAAAATATTAAATCATTCCTCTTTACATTATTAGTATTGATGACTACTTCTCAGAAATTTGCGAAAATTGTGTCCATATTTAGTTTTGTATATTATTAACGTCGTATTGTAAACTTTGTAACTTTTATCAAAACTATCCTACTTCACTTAGGTGTTTTCATCTCAAACAAACAAATAGCAGGTGACCAGTTTTGGTCATGACTTATATTAAAAATAGTTCTTTTCAACAAAACCCTTAATACAAGTTGTTTTTACTGGTACGAGTAAGAATTATTAGAAAATCAGATTTTATTTGTCCAAAAAATATTTCTATTTTTACTAAAATCTTGATTGTACTTTTGGATTGGACTAGTATCCCTTTCTAAATTTTTTACTGGAACTTTTCATCACATAATATCTTTGTTGCAAGGCACGAAGCGTAGTGATGTTGTCAAATGATTTTTAAATAATTATTTAAATATTAAATTTTTATGACTCATTACCTCGCACCATCTGAATGAATTAATGAATTACCGTACGTAATTATTTCGATAGTTATAATTATTATGCGGTTTCACATGTTTTCAGGGGTAGAAATTTTGCCTTAAATCATAATTCGATTTGAGGTCAATGTCTGACTAGATTTTGTAGGTAATGTTTGATTTCATCGTTATCTTACAATCCTTAATGTTGTATACGATTTATCATGCAGAAAGCCAGAACTAGATTTTAACCACTATAAAGGAGTTGATCGATTTGTTAGAGTTTGATTAAATGTTGTGTAAAATATATTTTAAAAGTTTTGCTGACCGAACCGAGAAAGTCATTCAGAAAGTCAGCGATGGGAAGTATCTAAGTTGAATTTAAATAATTTATTGACAGTAACTATTTATTTTTAAAACATATAACTCACAATACAATTTAAGTTATAAAGTTTATTTATTGACGCCTGAGTTGTCATGCTCTATAGAGTTCTTTTCAAAGGTGCCAATTAGGTAGATCTTCAACGCACGAACCATTTAATGCCGGTCACTTGTCGCTTTATCTAGGCGAGTTTTTTTTCTAAACACTCTAAAGGAGGATCACAATATATCAGTATATCATGTAACTTGTTCATGTTAAAAACGTTTAGGTTTTCAAAATAAGGATTTTGAACAACATTGGTTAACACATAAGATGTAAAGTAACAATATAGAATAATTACTAGTTAAGTAAGGATAGGGAAATAATGATAAAGTATTTAAAACATGTTTTCAATACAATTAAGTTAGTCATAAAGCATAATTTTATAATATTTTAATTTATGTACAATAACGCAAAGCCAGGTACAAAACATTTAAATTTGCAACATTTTCTACTTATTATTATTAATTTCATTGGTATTTATTTTTAATTATTGATATAATCCGAAACCATTAAGACCTCTTCGATTTTATCTCTAGATGGTACAAAACCAAAGAAAGTATACTGGTAACAAATGGAGTTGAGAGATACCAAAGTGATTTACTGCCATTAAATTAACCGACAAAATGGAAGTAAAATTTGACTAAATGAAGAGTTAATTTAATATACAAAATCAAATTTAAATTAAAGTCTTGCATTATCAATTTGTCAAGGCCTCTACAATTATGAAACTTATGATTGTTTTTTACCAAGTCTTAAGGTTGTTGTTCTATCTTGTGGTTCTATAAATTATGTTGACTTGTAATATAAACAACACATTTATTTGCCTAAGAACTTTCATAGTATTCATTTACAATTCTTCGTCGACCATCCTTTTTGTATTTCAATTTTTATTTAGTAAATAGGTATGTTAAAAAATAGGGAGCAAGTTCTTGACAAAGAGAAGTAATTCAATAACACAATGCTTTACTTTAGCCTTACGTTAATGGAAACATAAAATGTTTCAATGACAAGAAACTCGTTTAAGATCCTAAAGCTTAAGAGATTTCATTTGTCTGAGAAAATTTTCTGCGCTTGCCATTGTAACGCAACGAAATGGATATTTTGTTACAAATTTTAAGGTTTTCTTAAAATTCGGAAGACATAATAATACGTTGTATGAAAGACAATTTACCTATTTTTGAATTATCATATAATATAAGAAACATTAAGTCATATATTTTTGTAAAGCAATAGAAATATTTTAATACACTTCAATTAATGAACGATATATCTACTACACTGAATACATTTTAACACGCTTTTAATAACATTGAAACGAAAAATTCTAAGGTAATTTGCCTGTTTATAGAAATTTAGGTAAATATATTGTCAACAAAAAAAAATAAATGAAAAATTACTGGACTACTATTGTATGTATCTTGTGTTAATTACCTTTACTTTATTTAACCTTTTATAAAATGAAAAATACATAGAGCGTGGGGTAATGCTTTACTGCCAGTAAAAGTTAATAAGGGGGAATAGAGCAACGAGACTTTCCTTAAATTAGAAAAAGGGTCCGAGTCCTTTAAGGCCCACTTCTCGGAAAGAGCTTTATTGAGAACGTACGTTTTAATAAATGTATATTATTATATTTGATTTATACTGCGGAGAAATTTATTTATTATTTACTATCGACAATTTGCTCATATTATATCAACATCTGGAGGAATATTGATTCGGATAATAGACGACTAATCACGATTGTGATTGATTGATGAGCAAATACCAATATTAGATATAATTTCTAAACACATTACATTTTGGGAATAAACTTTAGTAAAAGACCTTTAGTTATTTAGAAGTTGCTTTTAATTTAAATAGTTTTGATTAAGTCAAAAGAAAGAACCTTAAAAAGGCATAGGCTTTAGAGCGTCAAATTTAAAGCGTTCTTTAATTTGATCGTATTACTCCATTAATTTTCTCTAAAATGCTAAAATAAACGCTTCAATAGTAAAGTGATTTAAATTAAATTTATTTCAGACAAATATTTTTCGTTTATCTTAAAATTTTATGTGAAGGGCGAATTGTAAGAATTTTATTATATAAAACGTTAACAATAAAATATTGAAGAATTTGTTGCCTGAGCAATAAGTTAATATATAAAATTTACTCTATTTCTGATTTTATAAGACTAAATTGACCATTAATCGATAAAAGCGTTCATTAAATTAATAAATGTAGAACTTCATATGGCAAAATCAATAGTTTTAGGCTTAGCATTATGGACCTTGTTTCATTTAGAAATCGATGTCCAATGAAGACGGTTATTTATTGCGTTATTTCTCACAAAATAATTTATGTGCCATTGAATATTATTTGTAAGTGGAAGCATTTTATTTAAGATTTTATATTCACTTTCAGACCAACAAGTTTTAATTCAATATTGTTGGTTATTTTGAGTGAAATTAAACAAAAGTACGTACGTCACCGGTGTTTTAGTTTTCTTAAAACGCTTAACTAACTTAGATTTTCTTCAATATATGTTTAAGTTTATTTGGAACGATATAATTAATTTGGTTGAGTAATAATATTCAATAACAGAAAAAAGTTTAAAAACAACATTGAAACTTATTTCATTCAAAAACGGAAAATTTAAAAATGGCAACAACCTTTTATTCAACTGTAAGCAATATATACATGATCGCCCCGTAGCCTAGTGGTATAGGCGTGTGCTGTAGAATCTGCAGGTCGTGGGTTCGAATCCTGCGGGGACTCAATAAATTTTACTTGTTCTTTCCTAGTTGGTTAGGCAATTTGGGCCGATCACCCATTTGTCTGAAAAGTAAGATGATCCATGCGTCGGATGGGCATGAAAAGTCGGTCCACCTGCCAACCGGCATTGGACCAGCGTGGTGGATATGGTCAAAAACCCCTAATGGATAGGGGTGTATTAGGGGAGGCCTATGTCCAGCAGTGGACTATCAAAGGCTGATGATGAATATATACATATGTGTACAAACAACCCGCCCCGGCTGCGCTCGAAAAATGGTTATAGGGTGTTATTGTAAGTGTTAGACATATTTTAAACTGTACGATGCTGTAGTACATTGCTTTTTCTTATGGAGTTCGGTCAGTTCATGTGCGCATAAATATGTGTTTATTTACGATATTACATTAGAAACCTCTAGGCTTACAGAATTTCTCTATAACATTATACATATGAACCCTTGTCGTTAATCTTTATTTCCATTAAATTAAACCGCTTTAAAATCTGGTAAATGGACAGACGTTAGCAGAGAAAGAGTTATTTTATACTAAGTAGTGGTAGTGATTATCCAAAAGTTTAATACTAATTTAAGATTGCATTAATATATTTTTGCAAAAATAATAAAAACAAACTGTTCCATGTGCCCGAAACAAGTTCGCGTAAGAAGAGTTTTATTATGAACATAATGTTCTTGTTATTGAAATATTCCCTTAGTGATTACTAAACGCGCGTTCTAACAATGGTTGAAGGAGTTTGAAGTAGCACAATAAAACACCGTCGAGATTGAAAATATGACTTAAAGAAAATTTTTATGCTTTATCTTAAATGTTAAAATATAGTAACCGTATTTTATCTACAATGATCCATATTAATCATTTGAAAAAAAAATATCTAAGTCGGATGTCTATGAGCGGAGCAACGTAGTAACATATATAAAGAAATAAAAGCCATAGGCTCTGAATTGAGTATCTCCTTCTTTTGGTTGGGAATCGGTCCATTATGAAAACGAACATATTTAATATGAAAAACACTGAGAAATATCAAGAAGCCATCTAACGTATTCCAAAAAGCAAAATTAATTTCTACGGTAAGTTTAAGCTGCGATGGAACTATTTAATTAAATGTTAAGTCCAAAGTCACGATAAATTTTTGAGTCCTGTTGTTGAATATATGAACGTTGAACAAACTTTTAATTATTTTGCGAAGCAGTGACGCTTAAGAAGTAGTTTATTACTAATTTATAGCTTCACTTTAATTAGCTTAGTGGTTTCATTTCACTTAGAGCTGATTTATGTACCAAAAGACAAAGATTTCTTTTTCTATACTTATTTTGGTGAATATTATTTCAATGTAATTTTTGAAATATTCGGAATAATATATCTTTTAATTAACAACCAATACAATAATGTAAGCATTACACTAGATTATTTTACAAAATTGACTTGACTTTGAATTTGATTCTTTTGCTGATAATGATACTTTATAGCTTACTAGATAATGGTAGTTATATAACATAAAAGTAACAAAACAGTTATAAATACGCTTGAAGTACGCACGATCCTATTTAAGTGTTATAGCTTCTGAATGTTGTAAGTCATTAAAATTTTGCTTCTCCTCGTAGCACAGTGGAAGAAGAACGCCATATATTTGCATTTTATGAGGGCTAGGCTTGAAGTCTTAGATCATAAATGTGTACGCATCGTACATTGTCCATATTTGTCGAAGTTGGTTTCAAGGTAAAACACATATATGCGACATCACTCCTAGAATAAATGATGGTTAAAAGAAAATTAACGCTAGCGGCAATCACCCAGTAGTCAAAATTTGCCCAACATGATAAATGTTTACGCAATAAGAATGTACGGTCACAAATCAGAAGCAAATTCTTGAAATTATAAAGTTATTGAAATTAAAGCCATTACCAATTCTTATTTCTTTAATAAATTAACGTAAAAAATGGTTAACATTTTCTAGAAATCTTCGTTAATTGAATTTTTTATTGGTTGAAACTCAATTAATCATCAGTATTTTTTCAAACTTTTGGAAACAGTGCAAAGATGTATAGGGAAAAATATAAAGCCAAGAACCTTTACTCAATTTGTTTTTTCCCTTAAGTATCTGCGGAAGCCATTTAAGAAGTGAAGTGTATTTAATAATCACTTGAATTAGTTACAGTTATTTCTAAAGCATTTCATAAATAATATAGTATTCTCCATACAAGCATTTACTGTCAAATTTCACGTGCATACGTTAATGCAATTTCCGCAATAAGGGATTACAAGTTTTTGGTAACTAGTAAAGCATGTTGTTTTTTAATTTAACACTTCTATAAATTAACATCTAATAGTATTTGGATCGCTTTAATACTTATCACAAAAGTTACATAAAGCTCTTGTGTGTTTATCGATCGTCGCTCACTCGACGTGCTAATAATGCAATTTCCTTATTATAATAGTAGCGACCACTTCGTTTAGATTTAAACTAAGTTTTGGGATAAAAATAACATAGTTTGAAAGCCATTTCATTGATAACTGATTCTGAACAAACTTTAAGTTTGCACTATTAGGAAACAATTTGTGTAATTATAGATATAGACTAAATAATATACAATGAAAAATTACGCCATTAAATGTATAAGTGTTGAGTTAAAAAAAAGTTTACAACAAGAGTATGTGAACCAAATTTTTCCTTTTTTTTTGCATTCATCTTTAAATGTTTAATAGACGTTATAAATAAAATATTACGAATAATGGTCGAGGGTCGAAATTAGCACTTAAAGAATATAGAATTATACCTATAATACTCTGAATATAATATTACACGAACGCGCAAGTTTTAAGGAATTGTGAGGCGTGCCTAAAGTAACCTGATATTAAATACGCTCTAACAAGAAAATATACAACCATCATTAGGTATGAATGCTTAGCACTGTTAATATTTCTCCGAATTTGATCAAATAAATCGCAATATATTTCACAAAGAGGGATATTTAATACTCTTTCATCTAATTTCCCCTTAAGCTTTTAACAAACAAGTCTTCGTAACGAAATTGTAGAGGTGAATTTGTTAGAGGTTTAACAGTTGTTTACGTTCGAAGCTGAATACCGTTAAATATTATTGTCAATCAAAATCATCTGTAAAGAGAGCTCTCCTTTTCCGGAATGAACGAAGTTTCTACGCCAGTAATTATAGTTTCTGAGTATCGTTTTCTTTAAACATATCTTTATGTTAATGGCGCAGGTCAAATTCGATTTTTTGTTCTTTTTCTATTTAGACCTATTAACAAAATCGTAGTCGCTATGAGGATTCATGGCTCTAAGCAAAAGGCGTCTTCCAAAACTACTAAAGTACATTTAATATAACATACAACTCTTAAACGACAAAAACTTTATAAGTATAAGTAATTTATTATTTCATTGAACTAATTATTCCTGCAATTTTTTGTAACAGTTTTCTCGTACCTTAAATGCCAATAAGAACTCGTCGTTAACTTATTATACCAAAGGATTACTTGAAAACTCAGAATCAATAGTGGTTGTCTTAGATACAAAAAGGTTTCTCGACCATCGTCTACAGGTCTACAAAGTGCATAGTAAGATCTGCGCGTTAGATGCAGACTGAATGTGTTAGCCTGATATTTTTAGCTGATCTTAATACTTAATATTTTGAAAATAAAGAAAAGTTACTGTAAATTAAAAGTATCTGTATTTACAGATTATTTTATTAAATTGTTACATAATAAAAAATATCTAATGTTGATTATTACTTATTCATCTGTAAAAATTACCTTACACAGTAAATTCTTAGTAAGAATGCAATGATATCTACGCAATGATTTAAAATGAAATTATCCTAAACTAATGAATAATGCAAACGTTTTTACTTTTTGAAATTTAAAAAATAAGTTAAAAAAGGTGTAATATTATTATTAAATAACGACAACATAACTAATCAGAAAAATCTAGAATGAACACACTCACAACACAAATACACGCAAGCATTAAGCATCATCAGTCTTTGTTAGTCCACAGCTGGACAAAGGCCTCCCCTAATACACCCCTATCCATTAGGGGCTTTGGACCGTATCCCACCACGCTGGTCCAATGCGGGTTAGTGGGTGGACCGACTTTTTACATGCCCATCCGACGCATGGATGATCTTACTTTTCAGACAATTGGGTGATCGGCCCAAATTGCCCTAACCAACTAGGAAACAACAACGAAAATTTGTTGCGTCCCCGCAGGATTCGAACCCACGACCTCCGGTTTCTAAAGCAGGCGCCCATACCACTAGGCTACGGACGCAGCTATGCATTGAGCATTTCAAAGAAATTATTAGATTTGAGATTATTGTCTTTTATCCTAATTTATTATAATATGTCGTTCAACTGCCTCCGTAGCCTAGTGGTAGGGCGTGTGCTTTAGAAACCGGAGGTCGTGGTTCGAATCCTGCGGGAGCAACAAATTTTCATTGTTGTTTCAGTGGTTAGGGCATGGCCGATCACCGATTGTCTGAAAAGTAAGATGATCCATGCGTCGGAGGGCTGAAAAGTCGGTCCACCCACCAACCCGCATTGGACCAGCGTGGTGGATAGGTCCAAACCCTAATGGATAGGGTGATTAGGGAGAGCCTATGTCCAGCAGTGGTAACAAAGGCTGATGATGTGTCGTTCAACTGTTACTTTTATATTAATTATCATATGTATTTTTTATCCTTTTTTATAATTGTCAACATGATAATTGTATTTATAAAAAAATACCATTTCACGTAAACCCATCTTTTGCGCTGTAAGAAAAAATAGGTATCTGTAATTGTTAGTACAGACCTATGTAACTCTTAAATGAGTTCTGTTGATTCCATACTAAATAAATATATAATAAACTAGATTAAAACTCTTATATCTAGAATCATGCCAATACAAAGATATTATATTTTAGAAGAGTCATAATTATATTACAGATTATAGAATAAATTTTGACAATTTCATCGAAATAAGGAAAGCTTTGTATTTGTTAAAAATTAGGAAAAATTTAGGTGCAAAAACATCGAAAATCTATGTTTAAATTATTTTATATCATAGAATAGAGAACATATTCAAATTAGAAAAAATATAGTGTTTACAATTTAATAAATTAGCTTTCAGGGCTTATTTTCATGCAAAAGGTATTAATTTATGACATTAATACTAGTTGAATGAGGACCAGCCCCCCGCTGAATAGGCTTTTACTTTTTCGAAGTGGTGGGACAGCATTTGGTTCTACCGTGAGGCTTGCTTATAGAAACCTGGCCAGCCTGAGGAGTAAGGCCAGCCGTGAAGGCTGCCCCTAGCTGGTTACAGGCACCAGCACTAAATAGCTGAGGAAGAGGAGTGAGTATTTTTAGGCCATTCTCCCTATCAGCAGAAGGTCTTTTAAAGAGGGCAAAATTCGGTATGTTGTAATCGATAAGTTCTTTATCTGGGAGCTAAAATAGCCTTGATCTTTTATCCCCTATGGCCACTGAGAAACAGATTTAAGGATTCTAAGAAAGACAAAGGGCGCGCTAATTTCGATGTCCCCAAGGTTAGAATGGGCCGTGGGTCCCAAAGGTGGCTGCTTCGACGGACAAAAAGCTTGGTGGTTTAAGACGGCGCTACTCCATCATGACTTATCTCATTTGCATTCGTACGTATTTCCCTGAGTAAAAAAGGGGTGAAGTTTGATATTAATTTAAGAATTTCGCGTCTCGCCAGGTTTTTACAACTCAGTGTATAATAGCGTCTATCAGCCAGATCAAAATGCCCATTTTACCTATGTTATTGCAGAAGATGACAACATGATACTTTAACTTCTTATCAATTACATAATATATTATCAATTTAAAAATAAAAGCCATTGGATTCAGGAATTTAAAGAAAGATATACTTACACAAGCTAAATAAGCATTTGTTGGAATATTACTTTACCATTTTAAAATATATACACTAACAAGGTAAAAGCGGATTAAAGAACCTATAATGGCAGTGAATTATATTTTATTTTTGATACAAAACGGATGATCCGATGAATCAACAGGAGTGTATTCAATATTAAACCTAAGCAAAATAATAAAAAATAATAAGAAAATGTTATAAGATTACTACTTTTACAATGCTTTCATCATCATCATCATCATCAGTCTTTGATAGTCCACTGCTGAACATATGCCTCCCCTAATACACCTCTTTTCCATTAGGGGGTTTTGGACCGCATCCCACCACGCTGGTCCAATGCGGGTTAGTGGGTGGACCGACTTTTTACATGCCCATCCGATGCATGGATCATCTTACATTTCAGACAATTGGGTGATCGGCCCAAATTGGCTCAACCAACTAGGAAACAACAATGAAAATTTGTTGACTCCCCGCAGGGTTCAAACCCACGACCTCCGGTTTCTAAAGCACACGCCTATACCACTAGGCTACGGAGGCAGTACAATGCTTTAATAATAATTAATTCCCTAAGGAATAAAATTACTGTACTTATTAAGTTAGCTTCGTAAACGACGTATTTTATTTTTATGATACATATATTTATATTCGAAAGGGTATTGTAAATTTTTACTTGTAGAAAAATATGTTATGACAGACAAATTATAAGATACATTTAAGATTGACCACTCAATAAAACGTTATTTTTATTTATGCCTTAATTTTGAGTCACTGTTTGCAATATAAGCGGCGGTAAAAAATGTAGATAATATTTTTACGGCACCGTCTCGTGATTTCAGCCGCTGCATGATAAAGTATGTAAATTATACAAATACATAGAAACTCATTACGTATTTTAAGATGACAATTTAGTAAGTTCGGAATTAGTTTTTAATTATGCATTTAATATTATTTAAAGATGAAACAAAATAGGAAAAAGGTAATGTATCATCCATATGCACATATAGCGTTGTCTTTGTAACTAATATTTGTGTATTTACATAAGAAAAGATAGTTTTTTACCAAAAAGAAAAAGTACGAACAATAAAAAAGGCTCGCAACATATTACGCGAAAATAAAAAATTATTCTATGTTAACAATAATTTATTTTTCTCCTTACGAACCATATATCGGTCTTTGATTTTAAAATATTATACTTACTAATATTTTTAATACTTCTCCTCTTATAATATCGTAATTTATTAAAAAAGTTTGTTATAAATATGTAATTTTGTATGAAATCTGAAAACAGTACCGCAATTTAGTATAGATTGCATGAAGTCAATACAAAACATTGGTTGATAAATACGGGATGTGGTTCTGATATATTGCTTAGGAATTGCCTTTATTTAAATAAAGGATATACTCGTAGGATAATACTTTATTAAAAATGACAATGATTTGAACAATGGTAAACCTCTATTATGTATTGACAAGGCTCCTGTTATGGAGTGGGTTAAAATCTTTTTTTAATACGACCATTTAATACTGGAAGTTGCTTGTTTCTTGTTTTACATTGATAAGTTAGTAATGTTTTATATTGATAAGTGTGTCCACCGAAGTCTAGGTCTGAACAAAATGAGTTTGTGGGAAAAGAGGATGGAATACACAACTTATAAGACGTTGACGGCAACTTCGTAATTTCAATTGAAAATGCTGCGAATAAACTAAATAATAAATGTAATTTTAGCGAAATTTAATCCGTGAGTCAAAGTCAAAGTCTATTGCGAAATGCTTAAAACTTTAAATAAACAAGTAATCACACGTTAACAATTTATTATTTATATTTCTGTAGAAATGCTATATTATAACAGCGCCTCTATGGTACCTGTTTCTATAAACAGTAGTATGTAAACATTTCTGGGTTTCAGTTTGAGAATCTCTGTGTCTAGAAAAAAAGAATGCCTAATAGGTTGGGATCACACTTGTGTATATTTAATTATATATGTACTAGTGTCCGACCAAAATTTCGGTTTCGGTTTCGGTTTCGGCTGAGTTTCGGCCAAAAATCAAGTTTCGGCCGCAGTTTCGGTTTCGACCGAATTTGGCCGAAACTTTTGCCGAAACCGAAACTGGTTTCAGAAGTTGTCATGTTATCAAAATAAAATGATTTTAAAATGGAAACAAAATTGTATCTAAAGTTAAGTGTATCAAAACTCAACTGAGCTCAAATCAGTGGATTTTAGTTCAGACAACCATTTTAAGCTACTTAAAATAGATGAATGATTCTTCTAGAACGACGAGAAGGGATTAAAAAGTAGTAAGTACAAAATAAAAATAAATAAGTACTGGAAGGCATAGCTCAGATATTTGTTATGTTGATAAAAATAATCTTCGATTCTCTTTGCTTTTTTTCTGAATAAAGTGATTTGTTTGTCTTCCTCGGCACGTTTTCTCTAAATTGTAGAAAAACCAAGTGCGGGCTTGTTAGCGAAAACCTCTGTAAAAAAAAATAACGGCGCATAATATTCAATGCGATTGTGAGGCAACATAAGAGTAGTCTGCTCTGCCGTATTCCATTGCCATAAGGCGAGTGTCCCAATTTTGAGTGAGAACGAGCACGGAAGACAAAATGACATTGCAGCCACCCATCACCCTCATTTTTCCAAGAAAATGCTGCTAAATTCGAAACACTATTTTAAGTGATCAAAGAATTATCATCCGATACCTAAGTCAAGGAACGGGCATTTTAAAAACATTCAGCTATTATCTGTAAATAAATTTGAAAAAGTTTGAGAGGAAAATTTGTGTTTTAAAGGATATTATTGCTGTAATGACTTGATAGACAACACGCCCTGGTAATGAACTGCTCGCTCCAGGCTATTCCAAACTCTTAAAATATAATGTTGTATGTAAAAAAAAATGTAAAATGTATTGAAAAAAAAAAATCCTTTGAGTTTCTTACGCCGGCTCTTCTCAGATCAGGCTTGCAAATCCAAACCGGTGAAAGTTTATTTGACAATCAATGAAGTGTAATGCTTCTAAATTGAATAAAGATATTTGACTTTGACTTTCATATGGAGATATTCAATCCACATTGGCACAACTTTTGTATATGAAAAAAGTCTCCGCAAGATGCCGAGAATCAAAAACAATATCGACTTGACATTTCGAAAATATTGTTGGACAAGTTATGAGAAGATTCGGAAAACTTTGTCTCGTTTTGTAACAGTCGATGAAACATGATGATGGGTTATCCTTTTGGACCTAGAGACAAAACTGAAATGTTCGCAATGAAAAGCACCATCCGCGCCAACCCTGAAGAACTTTCATGCCGTGGCATCGACTGGCAAGGTTATGGCCTCAATATGTTGGGACTCAGAAGTGATATTATTATTTATTACCTAGAGCGGGGGACTACATTTAATTCCCTGGTTGCGAATGCCGTAAATGATAAAAAAGAGGGAATCGTCGTAGAGGTGTGCTGTTTCGACTTGATATTGCACCCGAAGTTAGGTTGGTAGAAACGATGGCCGCCATTCCAATTGGTTGAGAAGCCCCTTATTCACCAGATCTGTCGCATTGCAGTATTTTTATCTTGTCACCAAATTTCCACAATACTTAAGAGGAAACATACGCGAAGATAAGTAAAGGATGCTGTCAAGTTCTTTTTGCAGGACTATGACATTTTTTTTTAAATATTGAAACCTTGGTAAAACGCTAGAGTTAGTGTGTAAGGTATTATGTAGAAAAATCAATTATTAAGTTATTAATACTCATTATATTCAATCTCATTCCCACTACTTTTTGATCCCTCCTTGAAACTACAAATACAAACCAGAGTATTAATTAGTAAGATCTCAAAACACCAATAGTAAGTTTTTAACGCAACAGTAACAATTATAAATTTGTTTATTGATAACTGATATTTATTTCGCAATGAAAATATTATTTAAAAATATTTTGTTTAATTTTAATACTTTATTACATAAAAAAGAAAAACAACTGAAATAAATCAATACCAGACACTAATTACACAAAATTTCAGTACTATAAGAACTTTGGTACTCGACCACATGAGTTTCGGTTTTGGTTTCGGTTTTGGCCGAAACTGAACTCATGGCCGAACTTTCGGTTTCGGTTTCGGTTTCGGCCGGAAAACTAGTTTCGGTCGGACTCTAATATGTACCTAATAGGCAGAACGTCTCGCCATGACAATGGTTTAGCTCATTATTCTAATTAACTAAAATACATATTTTTTAATTTTATAATAGTCACGTGAAAATACTAACTGGTAGTGTATAGTTATTAAGAACCTTTGAATTAAGTTTGTTCCCTAACTTTCAGTTCACAAACTGAACAGTACAAACAGCATCATGAAGAGTGAATTAACCTTTTTAGAGACGAGAGGAACACTAATGATGTAAAGATATACTAAGCTGGAGTATTTGTTGTAAACTGTGTTTGGTAAACTTTCTTGAGTATTTGTGTAGTTTTTTATTTGTTTTTCTAACACATCCCAGATTTCATTATTTTTTGTTTAGGTTGACTTAAATTTGATGTTGAATTGTTATATACTTGCAGCATTATTAAGATATTATAGCATATCTAATGTTTCAGCAATCATTCCTCATCATCTCCCCATATAGACTCTCTCGATACACTCGAAACAACCTCCATATTTCGACACTACACACAGAGACGCAGAATAACGCCCAACCATCACACAAACTCATTCACTATCGCTTACGGATTATTTTTAGCCACGGTCTGGATAGCATACAAAAGAAAAAAAGCAAGGGAATGGGCCATCTGATAGTAAGATTTAACTTATACACAAGAATAACAACAAAGAAGTATGCTCAAGTTGTAAAAACTTAAACAGAATAAAGCTACACGTAATTCCAACAGTATTGAATTGTTAATTATCAAGTTTATGTAGATAGTACTAGATGGTCTGTCTCGAGGTCTAATTTTATAGCAACTGGGGAATTCAAACGTTTTACATGTCTGAAAGTTGTTTTTTAAATTTACACTGACATTACGTCGGAATAACATGACATTTACTCCTTTTTGGAAGAAAGGATTTTGTGTAATTTGGATTGGTAATAAAAGAATGCTCATCAGCTTGTTTTAAAGGGCAGAAAGTAATTTAAATGTGTTGTATGTCTTCGTCATAAGTTTTATTTCCACCTTGTAATAATGACTGTGTTACTTTTAGTTGTTAGACATAAATTAAAAACTTTTGTAAATCCACCAAAGATAACCATCATGTGCATATGCCTACCTTTGCAAGATACATTTTTGTAGATGTTAATTTTATTTAATGGCTATTAACAGATTGCTTTTCTGTTCATATATGAAACGACTATTTGATTATAGGAGTCGAGAACGAGAACCCGCATTATATTAATCTTTAAAATATATATTTTAATAATATTCACATTTTAAATTCCAACAATTTCTCACAATCGGTGTAGATTAGAATATAAAAAAAACTACAAAATCTTTAGGCGTAAAAAGTTGCCTTACTGTTACTTATTGTAACACCTTTAGAAGTGACCATGTTGTTTAATGTTAAATGAAAATGAATTTTGAGTGAAATTTTTAATCCGACTCAGGGATAAAGAATAAGCTAAAAATAATTACTAATTCAAGTATTATCCCATTCGTAAATCACCTTAAGCCGACGGGACTCAGATCCGTTTCTACTTATTTCCGTTCGACGAAACATTACTCATCATCTGTGTTACTTAAACTTTTACAATCCACTTTCTAGTTCATTTAGTACTACAATGCATAGCGCAATAAGATAATCATTAATTTTTATAACATAAAAAAATATTTAACACTGGAAACAGATAGATTCATATCTCAACTGAAAGATGTTAAATACATTTCAGAATTAATATATGGTCTTTAAAATTTTAGGAACATTTATTACAAAATTATATATAAGTACATATGTAAAATTTATTGGCTAGGTACATCTCAGTTATTTTGACAGTCTTTTGCAAATCAAATACTTTAACGGTTAATGCAGTGTAGAGTTTTTACGAAATATGTATAAGCTAAATTCTTTATAGAATCCAGGGCAATAAACATTTGAGTGAATTTATTAAATTGTTACATATATTGGTAATAAAATAACATTGTAATAAAGAATGTAAATATATGTATGTAATGTAAATATATGTATGTAATATAAATTTAACTTCTTGCAATTTGACTTCAAGAATAAATAGTATTACTTTTTCGGTTTGTTAAATCTTATATCGACCTGTAATTATTTAAGAGGATCTGTCGATCGACGAAACAAAAACAACTGAGATTTTTTGACTTTTGCTGCATGCACTTTAGATCAGTATGTTTTGTTAACGTCAAAGAGATGTCATGAATATTAAACCTTTAAAAATTAAAACAACAAACATGAATAAATACTAAGTAGAGAACAATACTGTATTTTCTTTACGATAAATTAACTAAGTGAAGTATAAACTATAGATAACAAACTGTGCTCTTATGTACCAATTATTCTGAAAATAAAAGATGTGTAAAATTTTTCGTCAATCTCATGTCCAGGTCTTACGGACTACTTGATTTTCGTAGAAAAATATGTTTAAAATGTGTTGATTTAATATTAAAGTAAAGAACTATACAACAACGAAAGTAAAGAAGTTTAAGTCAAATTTCGAGCAAGTTAGCCGAAATGTTTATAATATTTTATATCAAAGCTCAAATTAGCTTAAACTACAAGAAAACTATTAAATAAAGGAATATCATTGTGACAACTGTACGGTGCTACTTCGTTGCAAAAGGTTACTTTTTTAAAACTATTCCGAGTCTAATTTGTAGTATTTATTAAAGTATAGTACTTCGGTTTTTTTTGTGTGTGTTTAACTCAGTTTTCATATTGGATTTATGAATTAATACTTCAAATATCTTCTTATTTATGTTTATTTAATCTTAGTTTCTATGCAGTAGTTAATTACTCTTAATGCCTAACGAAAAAAATAACAGTTTATAATAGTTGACACAAAACTGTTTGATTTTATGTCATGAGAAATTTTCATAAAACAGTAATAAACTCCTTAGAATTGTTGTACGGTTCTCTTCAGGCAATTCATAAGGTGTTGTTAATAAGAGGTTTTAAGAAATAATACTATGCTATTTTAGTAAGTTCTTTTTCAATAATACAATACTTAGTTCTGTTGATTAAATTATTTTAAGTTCCTGTTTATGAAAACAGTACGTACAGTATTTAAAATCACAAACTTGTTAAAATGTTTTAGAATATTAAGAAGAGCATTATATATTATTCCATATAGCAAATATTAGCGCGATGTATATATAAATGTATATCACTCTTACCTAATTTAAAATATAGTTAACCCTTAGCCATGTAATAATTAT
The DNA here is from genome assembly GCA_029286875.1 of Lamproptera curius. Lineage (NCBI taxonomy): Eukaryota > Metazoa > Arthropoda > Insecta > Lepidoptera > Papilionidae > Lamproptera > Lamproptera curius. The sequence goes on along the minus strand of JAGSMT010000234.1, from coordinate 64,775 downwards.
AGTATGGATAGTATAGTATTTCCTCCGCTAGGTGGCGCCGTGAAGTTAACATTATTAAGCATCGGCTCTGTATTTTACAGTGACGGAAAAATATTAAAAGGTGTTATTTGAAGGTTGTGACAGTTTTTAGCAAGTGATATAGTGCAATTTACAAGTGAGAGTGTTATCTAAGTGGGAAAAATGTTAGTTACTCAGATAAAAGCGAAAACCAACTTCCTAAAAAAGTAAATAAATAATACTGCTAAAGTGATCATGCATTAAAACTTTCTCAAATGTACATATCTATATCCAAATGTGAAAATAATAAACTTCCAAACATAGAAAGTAAAGTAAAGAAAAGTGTTAAAGATTTTAAAAATTCAAATTCAAATTTCACCGTTAATTGAAACTGATATTGTTATTGACAACAGGTGTCGCTGAGACACCTATAATCTGAACTTTACGTCAAAGAAAAGTTTCAACAACAAACAATAGATGTCATTAGTAACAGTTTAGATTAATTACAGAACACTGTTGAACTGATTGTTTGTTATTGTTGCCACTAAAAGCTGTGGAAAAAAAAAAAAATAAATAAATAAAATATATTTACATTTAAAAACGGAAATATATCTACAAAAAAACATACGATGGATGATCAATTTGAACTTCTATTTAATAAAATGAGATTAGAAATGAAGAAACAAACAGCGAATTAACAACCACAATATTAGAAAAAATCGATGAAAATTAAAACCAATATTAGAAGAAAATACGTTGTTAAAACTTCGTGTAGAAAATTTGGAAAATAAGCTTAGAATATCTAGAGAAAGAAAAGAAAAAAATAATATAGTTATTTATGGATTGAAGGAACAGGAGAAATCATCAGCAGAATTATTAAATAATATAAAGAAACGCTTTTGAATCAGTTAAACATAACATTAGAAGATTTTGATGTTAATTTTATTCACCGAATAGGTGCAACAAATAATGGTGAAAACCGGCCAACGCTGCTTTCCTTAGTAAGTGGTGAAAACGAGAAATAATGCAAAATAAAAGAAAACTGAAAGAATTATATGTCACTCACGACTACCCAAAAGAAGTGATAACAAAGAGAAAAGCACTATTACCTAAGTTAATAGAAGAAAAACAAAGGAAAAACTGCATATATAAATATGATAAACTCGTTGTTAAAGAGAACGCTAATGCCAGAGAAAACTGAAAAGAAAATCATCTACTTCCCTAAAACATCCTTACTTTTAAAGAAACAACAACATTGGTCTCTTACAAGAATAATAGTGTAAACCTTTGATGTGATGAGATTACGATCGCACCCAATCCAGAAAACTGAAACCGATGAGCAAACAATAGCAATTAAAACCTAGCGAGCACAAACAAGTACATAAAAGTAAAAACAAACAATTAACTAGTCAATACTTCCCCAGCCGATTGGTCTCGGGGAAAACGACCAAAACCTCCAAATTACAATCAAGGCATCCTAAATATAGCGACGTACAATGTAAAAACTTTATCGACTTACACTCGCCTGCTGGAATTAAAAGAATCTTTGAAAACGTGAAGTACGATATTCTTGGTCTGTCTGAAGTCAGAAAACTCGGTAACAAAATAGAAGAACACGATGAATTTATTTTCTACTATATCGGAGAAACCTCAGGACTATACGGAGAGGTTTTTATAGTTAAGAAACACTTAAAAAAATATATAAAAGTTTCAAGGGACTAACAGAAAGAGTAGCGCTTTTAAGATTCATACTGAAATTTAGACTTAAGTATAATTCAAGTGTACGCTCCAACAGAGGCTGCAGAAGGACGAAGAAATAGAGCTTTTCTACAGTAATGTCAACAACGCAATAAGTCTCTCAGAAATAATATAATACTCATAGGGCGACTTTAACGCCAAGATTGGTCAACCCAAACCATACGAAATTATAACTGGGACGATATGGTTATGGAAATAGAAACAGCAGAGGAAACAGACTTATAGATTTCATGAACGAAAATAATCTAGCCATTATAAACACCTTTTTCAAAAAACGACAAACAGAGATGGACTTGGAAATCACCTGATGGCAAAACAAAAACGAAATAGACTTCATTCTAACAAACATGCTAAGAAAAGTAAACAATGTACAAGTCTTAAACATCACTTTACCCATCGGACCACAGACCTGTTAGAGCTCACTTTCAACATACATTCAATGTCTAAAAACCGTAGAATTTGGTCAATGTCTCAGGTCCCGGTTAAAGAATGAGGACGAAGTGCAAATTTACATAACATCGCTGAAAAATTTATTATCAAATATGGTCGACCGCTGGAATGATGAGGACACCGTTCAGAATTGCTATGATAAAATATTAAACGCAATTGATACAGCCTTAAAGAAGCACAAAAGCAAACACCGAACAATGATAACAAACAAATAATATCAGCACGCACAAAGGCCTTAATCTACAGAAGACAAGAAATACATAAGACAAAACCGAAATCAAGAGCTTTAAAACACGAATTGACAGCACTGTATAAACTAATCAGTAAATATATCAACCAAGACTACAAGGCGCATCGCATGAAAACCCTTGAAAGATGTCTAAATGCCACGGGAGCGTCAAAAAGCGTATAAAGAACTAAGAATACATAAGTCGTGGATTGAAGAGTTGAAAGATAATAACAACATAAACACAAAATAGACCGGAAATACTTAAATAGCAACTGATTTTACAAAACCTTTATAGCGCATCAAATCAACCTGCGTGGAACTGCCGAGAAGTAATAGTCCTAAAATGGAATCAAATGCAATTATCAGTGAAGAAGAAGTGATTAATGGAATAAAAGCCCTAAGAACAGATAAAAGCCCAGGACCCGACAAGATCACCAATGAAGTAATAAAACGGGATTCCAATATCTAACGAAACCTCTAACTCGATTGTTCAATATGATATTGAACGACAAAAACACTCACACCAATAGTCCGAATCCGAAATAATTTTGATCTACAAAAAGGTGATCCAAACGATATCCGTAACTACAGACCGATAAGCCTTACCTACCTTCAATATACAAACTTTTTTCGTCTATAATAGAGAAAAAAATAAAAGAAACAACGGAAAAACTTCAACCTGTAGAACAGGCAGGCTTTAGACGAGGCTTTTCTACAGTTGACCATATTCACTCGCTGGAGATGGTAATAGAAAAATTTCAAGAGTTCAACAGGCCACTCTATGCTGTTTTCATTGATTATAAAAAAGCCTTCGATACCCTATACCACACATCGATTTGGAAAGCTTTACACTATCAGAACGTAGAATTAGATTTGATACAAGTCATAAAAAACATCTACGACCACAGTACCAGTAGAGTAAAGTTAGAGACTACCGGACCACTCATATATATTAAAAGAGGTGTTAGGCAAGGAGACCCGATCTCCCCAACAATATTTATTGCGGTGCTAGAGTATATTATCCGCAACCTAAACTGGAAAAAAGTCGGCATAAATATAAATGGATCCTACCTAAGTCACCTTAGATTCGCCGACGATATAGTTTTGCTATCAGAAAATATAAACCAACTACAACTAATGGTTCACTCGCTTCACGAAGAAAGTCGCAAGGTAGGCTTAGAAATCAACCTAGGTAAAACAAATGTCAATGACAAACCATATTAGGTTACCCATATATCTTGAAAATGTACTTTAACCTATGTTGATGCCTATATTTACCTTGGCAAACAAATTTCATTCAACAAAACAACAATGAATTAGAAGTAGAGAGAAGAGTAAATATCGCTTGGAAAAAATTTTGGAGTCTCAAAGAAATTCTAAAAGCGAAATGCCTTTAAAGATTAAAAGCCAGTTATGAATACCTGCCTGCTCCGTCACTCAACATAGGCTGCCAAACGTGGAAATTTACAAATAAAATAAAAATAAGATCGTAACAAGCCAAAGAAGTATGGAAAGAAGGTAATGAAGATTAGAAGGATCCAAAAATTCGCCATGCTTCTATAAGGCAGAAAACTAAAGTCATAGACGCTCTAGCTACTCGCCAAAGCTAAAATGGAGATGGGCAGGACATGTGCACGACTAAAAGATAACCGCTGGACTAAAAAACAACATCATGGATAGGCCATCGGGACAAAGAAAATAGGTAGACCAAATGCGCCTGGACAGACGACATTACAAAAATAATAGGTACTAATTGGATGCGAGTTGCAAAAGACAGAGAACAATGGTTAAATTTGAGGAGGCCTTTACCTTCCATTGAGAGGGGTTCTGCAACCTTTATCTATCCAGAAAGTGACAATAAATATACTTAGATAAATAAATACGTATACGTTAAGGCAATTGTCAGAAAAGTAAAATTATTTATTGAATTTTTATTTTTTAATTATAAGGAAATAAAATTTTATTACATTACAATTTTATTATATTATATGATTTGATTTTGATATATTGATTCGATCTATGAGTTTGATTACATAAAATAAATTATATAAATGTCTAGTTTAAATATTATTTTTGTTTTTTTTTTTGCAAAAAAAAAAAACTGTTTCTTGTAATTGTTAATTAAATAATGAAATAGTTATTATAATCACGAGATAATTAAATTTCATCATATTTGTAATAACATAAAATTAAAAATTGAAACAAAATTTATAATGTTAACATAAAAGGAATGAAATGAATACCTGTAACTATTAAACTAATTAATTTTTGCATGCAAATTGTATTGTAAACTTATTATGATGCGAGAAATAAAAGGCTTTTTTATTTTTATTTATTTATTTATGTAATAATTAAATTAAATGGGTCTGTTGTCCGTTGGCAGTTTGTTCATTAATTAAGTATCCGAACTGTTGTTCGCCAACGACAGTGGCAATAATCAAATAGTAAATAGAACAAATGAATTGAATGTAAATTGTACACGCAATTTAAAGTATAATTGTTATTTACGTATAACATTTAGATTTACGTAAACTACAGACAAAACAGTCAAATATGTATCATTAGGCAGGTAAGTTTAAGCGTTCTTGACCTAATTAAGTGGTGTTTTACTGTAGACAGGGTAGGTAAGGGTTTCTTTAGAACAATTCTAGATTACCAGTTCTTTTAAAAAAAATATTTTATTTATTTAAAAATTTTAAAAGAAGCAGAACTTTAATCATGTCGTTACATTTCGTATTTTTTTTAATTTAATGAGATATAAGAATATAGTTTTATAAACATATTTTATAATTATTTAAGTTATGTGCAATTCAGTTGTAAAGGACGATATCTCATTGCAAATTTTGTGGCAAAACTAAAATTCAGACCATTCATTGATATTGTTGTCAAAAATAAACAACACCTTAATTGTATACGTCATTTATTAAAACAATGTTGCGTCAAACTAATATACTTTATCCTATTTAAAAATGAACTTAATGAAAGTTTACCAAACATGCAAAAGTTTTTGAAAATATAATTTAATTTCAAACTTTGAGAACCCCTATTGTTGCAATGTTCTGTTAAGGTTTATATCCGTGAATTTCATCGTTGTTCCAAATACAACATACTAAAATATTCACATAATCATATAATGTTGTTAACTTTTTTTTAGACCATTCTTCGTAAAAGCCTGCCAACACTATGGTAGCCCCGCTAGTGATGTGAATGTCCATGGGTGGTGGTTATCACTGACCATGCTGCGTGCATGCTTATGTTTGTGTCTGCTTTATGACAACAAAGTGTAGTAAACAATTTTTTCAAATGAAACCAATTGTTATTACCACCAATTGCCCATTTTTAAAACGTGACATTGCCGCAACGTCCACAAATTCTAAACGAACATTATATCAACCAGTAAGTAACTGATACAATTCAATGCTTTCGATGGTATGTAAGTACTTCTAAGAGATAAAATATCATTGTTCTAAATTCTATGGAGTATTTTTGTATCTTTAGCTTCAGCTCATTACTTAAGACGCTAAGATTTAAGAGCTGTTCTTTCTCACGTATAAATTAATATAGAAACTTCTTTACACAATAATTTTGTTAATTTCGTTTTTAATTAAATTACTACCCTACACTTCTAACATAAGTCGCCTGGGGGGAGACCTAGTTACTTGTGGCACAGGTTTTTACACGAACCTATATCAAGGACTTGTCTCTTTACTAAGGACCTGGCTCTTTTGTACTAGCTTTTAAGATTCTTTGTAAACTATTTGTAAAGAGCAAATAAAGATATATATATTAAATAAAGTGATGATATTTTCAGCATCGAAAAATTTCGTACCTTCGTATCTTTTGGTGTACATAAATAGAAAAACAAATACTACAACCTTTAAAATAAATGATTAACGTTTTATCTTAGTTTTAATTTAAGCAAACTAAAACAATACTATAGTTTCAGAAATAACATCGCACAATGATTAACTTTTGAAGCGGTTTTAAACAAAGTCAAAGTCAAAGTCAAAGTCAAATATCTTTATTCAATATGGAAGCATTACACTATCTTATTAATTGTCAAAAATCTACCACCGGTTCGGAAATGGAAGCCTCTGACCTGAGAAGAACCGGCGTAAGAAACTCAGGAACAAGAAGTGATAGAAAACCATCTTAGGTATTCCGTAGACGATTTGTTCCCACTTCTAATTTTTCGTTCAAATAGAAACATAGAATTGATGGTATATAACTGCTTCGCAAAAAAAACAGTCATTGCTTTCCTATTGATTACTCATTGATAGTAATTCTTCTACTGTATAAAATCCTCTTGGCTCAATATTAAATTATATCAAATTTGAGCAGAATGTGGAAGACATTCTGACCCCAACTTGGTTTTATGTCATAAAAGAGAGAGTTAGACTTGATTTAAACGTTAATAAAGCTAGTTTTAGCGCAAAACTACAATATTAAATAAACTGAATGCTAGAATTAAGGGCGTTTCAAATTACATTTGATATCAATGATCCCTTCTTATTTCTATACCCTCAGTTACCTATTCATTAAATTTACTCATTCGGCATTAATACTGTTTTAGTAAACGTAGAGTTGAATTTACAAGAAATGAATTGAAATTCAAATAGGTTGGTGTCTTGTTTTATTGGCTCAATGAACCCTTATTTTATAACTTTTAAATTAATTAGTTTTTAAATGAAATTTAATATAAAATTAACGACGCAATATTACGCTGTTGTTTTATTGTACTATTATTTTGAAAGCTACATGTACCATTGCAAATAAATTTTATTTTTTTTATTTTCAGGGGTATGCGGTAAAAAAAAGAAATAATTAAACACCATAAAGATTTCTTTGGTGACACTATAAAATTTACTTTAAAGGGCTCTTCTAACCTCTGTTGGTTTTTACTATTAAACTTTTAATGCATTTTACTATTCAAGTGCCGATTTTTTAAACACAAAGCTCTGTTAAGTGTACTTTGTGTAATAGTCGTTTTTACTGCCATTTAATGAAAGCTAAATTTAATGTAAATAACATAACTAAAATTTTAGGAAGCAAAAAATTTTACCATGGGTAACTAATTTCTAATATGCTACGATAATGTCTTGTAAATTTCGGTCAAAATTCACTCGTGTGTTAGACACATATCTCGACAATGAACACACGAGTATTAATAGGGACTGATATGTCCTTCTAATAGTTATCGTAGTAAACTATTGAATAAGTTAAACTTTTCGGATTGTGCGGCATAGAGGCTTAAATTACATTCGTGATCTAAAAACATAAAGTACAAAGTTGCAAAGAAAATTGATAAAAGCAATGTCAATTATGAATAATGATTTGCGTTATTGGTTAATTGGTTGATTTGCGCTCATATTATTAAAAAAGCGTCGGTATGAAAAGATGTATTCCATTAAAGAAAAATAATGGCTGCGGCAACTTACGAAACAAGCTGCTTTAGGAAATTTTGAAATTGCTTGTCTTAATTAATGACGTAATTTTCGTATAGGTACCCGACACCAAAGTTGGGTACCTATACGAAACCATACCATACCATAGTTCTACATCGTGCTTATATTGACCTGATCAAAATGTTCAGATACACTTATCGTGTTACCGAAAAGTAATACATTATTTTTTAATAAAAAGTTTGTATAAAAATACGAAAGTTTTTTATTTTATTATTTGTTTATAAAGAACGGGCTTGGTGAGTAATCACACCTTACGAACCAATTGCTTATTAAAATGATTCTTAAAGAGTCTTTCGCTGTCTTATTTTGTATCATATTTGGTCACAAACAAAATGTTCAAAGGCTGCTGACCTGCCCTGGCATAATCCTGTTGACTACTGGATTTTGGTTTAATACATTTGTTATGTATTAAGGTACAGTATTACAATTAAACAGATTGCAAAATAAAAATATAGTTTTAACATCGTCGACGACGTAAGACCTGTGTAATTTAGCCTGCATCCGTAACGTCAATCACCGTTAAGTTATTGTACATTTATCACTTCTCATATTTTTACTTTTTATGTGCAAATATTTACATGGTTAGCATCAGTTTTAAACTTTTTGTACTATATATAGTTTAATGAATGTGATAGTTGTAATGGATGTTATTACAATCTTATTTACTAAATTACATAAGCGAGTCAATAGCTTTTTATAAAAGATATTTTTAAATTAAAGCCGTTACTTTGAGTTATAATATGAGCCATATTTTTGATAAGTAAGATGAAGGTATTTTAATAAGCATTTTTTAAATTTTTAAAGCTAAACAAACAAATAATATAATTCATTTTTAGCAAATGTAAATAAGTGTCACAATCCTAGCAAAGCACTGGACGTTGTGCGTAGATTTCGTTGTCTTAAACTCACATGAATCTAGACGATTATTCCTACAGTACGGTTCGCGAATAAAATAACGCTTCAGTGAACAGTTTGTCTGATTTTTGCTCAATTTAGCAGATTTTATATTCTGGCAATAACTACAATCGAGTTGAAAATTTAGAATCACTTAGTCTTAAGGTAATATTAAAACATAAAAAAAGAACGAGAACTTTACAACTATTGCCAAATAAAAAAATACAATCTTTAGAAAAGTGCCAATTTCTGGCAATTTTTCGCATCCCGGAAGGTAAATAGAGTCCAAATTGATTATTTACTGTACTAAACGTATGTTATGCATATTGTTTGGCATAGTATTGTTTGACAAGTCTATGTATTTATTTTATAAACATTCACAATTTAGGTGTGATGATTCTTGATGTCTGCACAATTGTGAGACGCACCATTTCATTTTCAGGAATTAGGGAGAACAAAATAAAAAACGTAGACTGTTTGTGTTTTAAACTTATTCACTTAAAGTTAGCTGGATTCGAATAAAACTTCTGTGTAAAATTTTAGTAATTGGCTATTTTTGTTTGTAATACCTTACTAAAGGAATGTTGCAATTTGACATTGCAAAAACTTAGTTATAAGACATTTTAGTAGTTAGAAGTATTTAGTTAAAAGTTAAGTGAAGCTATAAATTACTGATGAAATATAAGCGACTCTCCATAGCAGCGCAACCAAGACATCCGATCTACCCAAAAGTCAGTCTCTCGTTTTATATATTGCCGAAACAAATTATGATTGAATTTAAAGTCCCGGTAACTTAACTTATTTCAATCGAAACAATACTTTCAGCTTTCAACTACTACTGGAATCGTCCATGAGATGGTTTTTTATTTAAGTCTATCGTAAAATAAGTCTCCAAAGTATTAGTATTTTTGCTCTCATTGTAAAAACATTGCATAGAGTGAGGAATATTTGTATAAAAATACTTATGTGCAATATATTTCGCATAATAGAATTTCGAGAAGGCCTATGCAATATCATCAAAAGCGACATTGGCAATAAAACGACGATGGTTTGTAAATATATTTCGTCGAAACTTGAAAGAGGTTTGACAAACAAGTGCTTTTAAGTAAATCAAACGCCGTTACGGCAACGAAACATAAAAACTAAAAAGTAATTTAAAGATGCTTACTAGACTCTAATCCGCCCGTTTTGTTTACCAAAATGTTCTTAAAAAATTTTAACAGTCCTCATTATCGTAATGGTTTTTTTTTTTTTTTTGATGGATCTCGTGCTCTGAGGAAGAAACCTATTAGAACATAACCTGGGTTCAGGGGGCCGTTGCCACAGGCGTCTCCCGTAAGTGACTTAACTTCACCAAGGGCCCCAGAAGGGAGCCTAGGCTTGGATTGTCACTCTTCTGGTTCCGTCAGCATGCTGAATCGAGGGCTGCCCAGGTGGGCCGACGCCTCGGCTCGATTCAGACGCTTTGCAATGATCATTTAATAGCTAGAAGAGCTCTATCTAAATTGTTACTACCACTTCTTAAAGCGTTGGCGCTGGGAGAAGAAGTGGCGCAGAAAACTCCAGCAACGCTCCTATCTAATATGGTGTTAAGCTACGTGTCATATAGCAAAGGTGTGTAATTTTCGACCTCACCGGTGGGGCCGATGTCATGAGTGTGTGTATGTCCTACACTCTAAGTGTAGGGTGTGTCTGGCTACTGCTAGGGTGTCGCTACCTAAGCCTTAAGGGCAGTAATTAAATTCTTGTATTTAACAAGAAGGAAAACCTAACCATCGCGTCGCCGGCGGCGCGGCGAACTCATCTGCTGCCTGATTAAATTCATCTAGATTAAATAAATCTAGCGATTTAAGGAAGGACGCGGCGTTATTGCCAGTGCTGCCATTGCTATGGCTAGCATTGGCTCTTTGAGGCGACTGAGGGCCGTTGTGCGCTCGGAGTCGGCCCGGCGCTGGCTGTTGCCACGCGGGGCAGGAACGCAAGCGTTGGAAGGACGGAGGTGGGAATGCGGTGGTATGGATGGGATTGGTGGTCGCCTAGAGGAGGCTTCCCTTGGGATTGCAGGAACTCTGCGTTTTGGCGCCTGGGCAGCCGAGGTAGTTGGCCGTGTGGCCGGGAGCGCGGCCGTCAACGCACGCGGGAGGTTCGTAGGTGGCGAGGACTTCTTTGTCCTTGGGTCTGGGACAGGATGCGGTACCGTGGTCCCGAGGCATTTAACGCAACGGGGCGTGCGAACAAGTTCCGCGCAGCGTGACCAAATCTTGGCAGTTGTCGACACTGCCCTGGCAAACTCGTTAGAGTGAGGCCGCTCAAAAGTGAGACGGCCAATCCCACACTGCTGCTCGACGTCGTAGATGCGCTTTCCTTCTAGAGCGCTCGAGTGTGACTAGCACCATACCATAAGGGCGTTTGGTGCGTGGGTGGTACATTCGTTGACCCTAGGACTGGAATATTTAATTCTTTTTCCGGAAGTTATCTCCGCGCATGGGATCTCCTCAGGCAGCTCTAAGTACGCGCTCATCCGGGAGCGCGAATGTATGATATTGGTGTTCCTTTCCCGGAGGAAAGAGGTCACCTTCCTAAAATCGTCTGGGGTCTCGAGTTGTAGTTTGATCCCTGATTGCTATCAGAGGCATCAAATTTATATCTATTGATAGGGCCGATCGAATATCGACCATTTCTCCTTCTCGGAGGTAGATCGGGGTGGGCGTTTCCTACAGGTAGCCGTACCTGGGAAGGCTGGGACGGCATGGGCGGGCGAGATGCCGGGGCGCCTGGGATCGGGGATGGATGGATGGTTGGGGAACCTGCTGAGGGCAGGTGGTGGGATGTCAGGCTTTGCAGCCTTGACGGGATGGGTGGGTGCGGTGATGAAGTCGCACCTTGCGCTTCCTCTTTGACTTGACGGTTTTGAAGCCGTCGTCTGGTTGGGATATAGAGCGTCACTATCATCCGCTGGGAATGGACAGGACGGTCCAGGCGTGGATGCGGAGTAGGGGTTTCGGGTTCGGGAGGGAGGTTTTCAGATATAATCTGATGCACGGCGTCGGTCAACTTCTGAGAGTTTCGACCGATTTTCTCCCTAATCGCTCCGGTATCAATACCGAAGCGGGTCGAAGCCTCGGTCGACCATCTTGTCGGTTGTGTCTAGCTTCGGCGAGACATCTGCGGCGTCGTCTGACGCAATCGGCGCGCCCCGGCGGTTGCCGGGCGTAGTTTTCCGCCCGCCCGGCTACGGCAGGGAGGTGTGTCTGATTTGCTTCTGAAACACGAAACAGAATATTAAAACGTTCGATGGGCCTAGTAGAGTCGTTAAAACGACTTGTTCGGCCAAGAAACAGAATTAAATAACCCTAAGAAACAGGATTATGCGCTTAGCTACAAGCCCTAGACACAATTGTGTTATGCAAACGAGTTGCAAAACACAGCTGCGTACAAGCCGACCGCTTGAGGTAGCGCAATAAATTCCACCGCGATTACGTCAGCGGTGCGAACAAAAGCTCTATGAGCGCAGGTGCACTCATAAAACGCAGATGGCGCAGCGAGACGGTTTCACGGCGGCGGACGATGACTTCTGCGAAGCGAGCTTGAGACTTGCGGCGAACACGTGTGGACGGGACCGCTGCTGGAGGCGCTCTGTTGTTCTCGTTTTTGTTGTTGTTGTTTTGATTGTTTTTTGTATCGTAATGGATCTTGACGACACATTTATATTCTTTACACATACATCGTCATAGTGTAGTGGTCAGAAGTAGAAATGGCCCATTTCTACTCCCTGACTTCGAAGACGCCTTTGATTAGCTTCATACCGTTTCCATCTCTTAAATAATTATGTCCAGAGATATGTTTAGTATAAAGAAAAGCATTATTTATTGATGTTATACTGTTTCCATTGTGAGGGCCTAAGCAAAACAAATAAAATATTTTTCTGGAGAAGTACTTCTGAATCGGTTGTCGAGTATTTTATGTGTGTATTTAGTTACTGTTTAGCCAATTTAGACTGGTAACAACAAAAAATGTATTGTCAAAAGTAATAGCGCCAAAAGTTTTTAGCACAAAATTTAGTTATATCGGTAAGATAAGAAAAAAAAAAATGTAACCACATAAACAACCACAAATTCTAATCCTGTTCGATTAATTCTAAAACACTGGATATTTTTTCAGGGACAGACAACATCAATATATTTCACACTTTTTTGTATTTTTAATAGGGATGATATATAATTTGAGCAACAATTTAATTGAATGTGTCTGTTTCGTACGACAAAGAAACATTGTATTATTGTGCAAACACTATTAATTGTTGAAAAGCAAACACAACAGCATACAAAGTAAACGTTACTTAAGTTACAGTCTAGTTGAGATACTTACAATGAGATATAAACATAATATAAATAAATATTGTTAATAATTTTTAGGTAGTTCGTTAATTTTAAGCTTTGTTGCTATTTGTTTATAATAAGTAACTTTATTTTTTTATATGAAAAAAAAAACATTTTTCTTAAATTCTTTTCAAATAACCAAAGTCTTCAATGATGATTGTGTGGTGGAATTGATTTCATAAATTGGTACAAATTGAAATGTTAACAGTAATAATTACAACATGATACAAGGTTCGATGTGAAGAGTTAAATGAATAAATTAGGTGCCAAGAGCAATTAATAAAAGGTAACCTCACTACACTAATATTTTTTTATTATTACGTTTATTTAATATAAACGTTCAATTACCTTAAATAAATTTCGACATGTAAACGGCTTTATATAATACGTTATATCTGTGCAACTGTCAGAATAAACCTCTAAAATGAACACTCTCAAGGCGTATGAATACGCCTGCACTATCGGCATTTAGGTAATTGGGGTTCGATTCAGCGTACTGTACGAAAATCTCTCTGATAACATATGAAGGTTTTCCAATTTTGACGTGTTCTTTTAAGACCTTGAACATTCTAGAAGCAAACAAAAATGACGTAAGCGATGTGGATGTCTCGCCTTTAAAAATTATAAAGGAGTCTATTGCTCTTATATATATATAAAATGAAACTCCTGGCTACCTTTATAATTTAAGTACAATGTCGCAGTTATGTGTTTAGTTAACATCTGACAGATCGGTTTCATTTCATAATAAATAAAAAGTGATTAAACTTTTTGCGGCTAATCAATTTGGAAAGGGCTCCATCTGTAAATGACACTGTTTGATTGAAATTATTGGTATTCGCTTCTTTAGACCCGTCCAACGCAAGGTTAATAATTTCAATATTAATTTATTTTATAAAATTATTTACTATAATTGTAATAATCTGAAGTCGTTGAATAACCACTTAGTTATTAGTGAAATTAAAACTTGAACTACATATATTGGAAACAGCTACTCGTTTTTTCCAGTGTAATTAGAATTTCATCATATAAATTATTTAACTTAAAAAACAGATTCGTAATAAAAAAAAATAACAACTAACAATATAACCGGAATTGTAGACAATTACGGTTATATTGTAAGATAGTCTAAGTGAATGTGCCATTTTGATTAATTAATTAATTCTTATTTAGCGGAGCACCTGAGATTATTTACCAAATTATGATACCTCCTGTTACGGTAATCAATTTCCAGCTTAAGCTAACAAATTGACAATTCATTAATAAACACGTAGGTGTCACGTGACTCTAAATATAATGATTACAGTTATTCGAAACCACATGAACATAAGGTGTCCTCAATTATGACTAATAAAAATGTATCAACGATCTTAATTTTGTTTCAGTTTTATAGTGCACTAGAAAAGCATACAAATAAATGGTAAAAAAAAAACCTTTAAAAAAATGTTTGGTCTCGGACAACACTTAAACGAATAAAGTTAAATAATACAACTAAACAAACATAAAATATTGGAAGAAATCAGTTGACATCTCTACCAAGGGTAAACCGATATTGAAAATTTTTTGTCGCTTCATTGCCAATAGTTTTTGCGATACTATTGCGTAGTCGACCTTTTTGGCAAATGTGCAAAAGTGGTTGTCGCATTCAAAAAACGTTTTACTAATATATAGCTTTTGCTTCTGCAACTACTAATATATAAAGAAGTTTTGTGACATTAATACCAAATCCTATGGACTGTGACTTGTTTTTGTCATTATTCGATTATCACATTACATGCTAAGGTTAACGAGAAGACACACTCATATTTGAGAGACCCTGAAGGACACCCCAGCATTATATGTAAATAACTGATCAACAAATTAGTTTGAATTGAGTACCTCCTTCTTTTGAGAAATTGATCTAAAATATGACAGATTTTTTACGACAATACCGCCTAATTTCAGCCGTAGTGGCTTTAAATGCCACTGGCATGTTTTTAAATACTCATATAATTTGCCAATTGTAATACTTTTTATAAACATAGAATGGACAACTTACAGTTTAGATTTATTTCTATAAGCCGTGAAAAAAGGAATGTTAAATTGGGTTGAAACGTACTTTACCGATATTTTTTGTATTTTCATATTTAGGGCAAAAGAATAACCTAACGTAAATATTATTTACTGAAAGTTATTCTCAATGTGAAGCTATATGCCTTCACCGACTTAAGGTTGTTTGGAAAAGTGTGATTTTCCACGACATTGTATAATAACTTGTTTTTAGTATATCTGCTTCAGTCAATTAATCTTTCTACATACATTAAATTTATACATGTCGCCACCGTTAATCTCGGCACCACTCTAATTTTGACTGGGAATAATGCCAATGGCATAAATACTAATTGTGCAAGAATAGTAAATTAATAAATAAAACTACCTATGACAAAAAACATAGGGTCGACATGACAAGTGTTTGCCATTTTTTATGGCATACGCAGGCCAACGAGCAGTCGGCCACCTCACGGGAAGTGGTCACCGACGCCCATAGACATTGGCAATACCAGTGATATGGCCAACGCGCTGCCTACCGTGAGACATCGGATGTTAAGTCTCGTTTACCTAGTAAATATGCTGGCTACGGTGCCCTTCAAAGCGGAACACAGCAGTGTTTTCACACTACTGCTTCGCGGCAAAAATAGGCACCACGCCACCGCCAGCCCAGCCAGACGGTCTCCTGTAAAAAGGGGACCTACCATCGGTAAGGCTTCATCGTTCGTGTAAGCCGTATTTGTTTCATAAAATAAAAATTATAAATATACATAGTTGTGATTAACAGGGCATATTATCTTGAATTTCATTGACTCTTCATGAAAAGTATATTTTTGTCTTTTAGCTGTTTACCCATGGTATTAAAGGATCGAATTGTAATAAGAGTATTTACACAGAGCGAATGGAATTTAACCTCTACAACACAAAGAGATATTATATTTAAGTCAATACACTGCATTCTACAGAAAGATATGTCAATGTGAGTGTATTAAAAGACCCTGACGTTTTTTAACGCCTGCACAAGGCGGCCAAAGATGACAACTTTTTATACGCTAATCAGACGCATGGATCATCTTACTTTTTTGGCAATGTGCGCATGTTGCTTGAACAAATAAATAACATCATCAGCCTGTGATAGTCCGCTGCTGGACATAGGCCTCCCCTAATACACCCTATCCATTAGGGAGTTTTGGACCGTATCCCACCACGCTGGTCCAATGCGGGTTGGTGGGTGGACCGACTTTTTACATGCCCATCGGAAGCATGGATCATCTTACTTTTCAGACAATTGGTGATCGGCCCAGTTGCCTAACCAACTAGAAAACTACAATGAAATTTGTTGACTCCCCGCAGGTTCGAACGACCTCCGGTTTCTAAAGCATACGCCCTTACCACTAGGCCACGGAGGCAGTCAAAACAACAGAACAAATACATAAGAACAAAGCCGTTTTACCGTAGGTCTCGAACCCTCAACCCCAGTTTGTTAAGCAGTTCCTAACTAAGCGGAAAGAATATTAATTGAAAATACTGTGCTTCTTTTTGTTTCTATCTGTCGTTGTAATGTAAATTAATTATGTTACTTGAATATGCGTCTTACTCAATTATTTATTTTCTATAAAATATATTTTATACGTTTATTGGGCTTTCCAAAAAACAATTATAATGAGGAATGAGTATAGCGCCAAATGGTGTGCGGTTTACGTCTCTGCGTGATTGCTTCATAATTTTTCACGGATCGTTTGCTTATAATTTAATGTCAACTCGAACGTTATTCATTTATTTCTAATTGCTGTTCGCGACTTATTTTGATAATAAAAGCAGACACTCCAATTTACTTATATGTATAGATTTCTTAAATTAAAAACAATTTTCTTTCCGATTAATTGTTTCAACATAAAATTCTTGTTAAGATGTTATAATATATCACCTAAAATAAAGTATATAAAGAAGAAAATATCATATATATATAGGAAAATCACGTATGTAATTTAAAACAATATATGACGGAAAAATTATATAATGCATTTTCTGTTCAAACATAGCTAGTTATGAATCGTCTGAAAGCTACAAAAACAATTATTATTCAACTAAGAATACATGATTGTATCTGCTTATAACGAAGAGAATGGTATTAATTTATTTATTCTACACATTTTCATTTAAGTAAGTAATGACACCAGCAAATTTTATCACAATATAAATAGGACAAGCAACAAGAGAGCGTGTTTCTTAAGTTTAAGTAACTTAAGAAACACGCGTAAAAACGAATAATCATAACATTGGCTTACGTCATTATTTTTTAGTAAAATACGTTTTTTGCAATTATTATTTTCCACTCGCTATCGTGTCGGCTTTATGCATTTCTGAGTTTTTAATTTCATGGTGGCTTGAGAATTACGAATTATTTCTCTGGAAGATCAAAGATGTGTTTTTTTCTTTTACAGATAGCGGAATTGTATTATGCTCCGCACTTTAAATATCATTATATATATTTTTTTAAATTAATGAGATTTTGCTTCATTTCGTTTTAAAGGTATTTTAGACGCCTCGTTATTTATTACTTAAGTATCATAAATTCTCAAAGACTACTATACAAAGCGCCGTACTTGGATTATGTAAAGTTGTAATAATTTTTTTATAAAAACCCTCGGGCATCGTCAGCAACATAAATTATTGTTAAAATATGTATAAAATATATGTATGAACTAATAACATAATCAATTTAAATAGCTTACGAATAGATTATCAAATTAAATACTTAAAAAAATGTTTCTTAAAAAAATTAAATACTTTTTGTGGTGGATTTGGAAAGAAGTCATTATTAATAATTATAATAAACTTCATTCGTTATAAATATCACGAAATTTATTAGGTCTCGTCTTTTTGGAGAAACCTATTCTGTTGGTTTATGTAGATTAATGCAAAAGATAAAGTTTATTTGTATCATTAAACACTAACATATTTTATATGAAATTCGTCACAATGTCAGTATTTTAATGCTCTTTTGGTCGTAGGTTTGCCTCGAGGGTTTTTATAAAATATCTTATAAATAGTCAGTCACCTCATTCAGTCATCTTAAACTCGCTTGATTCTTGGAAATAATGCTAAAGACAAAGTGCCCTCGCATACATGTTCTAGAATGGCAATCAATTGTGAGGGAATTTCATTTGGTTTAGTTTGAAATTGCATCTCTTTTTTTGATCAAACACTGAAGAAAGGAATTGTTCGTGAATGAAATAGAGATTTTAATTAAACTCGTTTTAAATCGCATCGATTTGTTAAAGATTTTTGATAAAAAATTTATACATTATATTCACAACAACTATAAAACATAGTGCTAAGGAAAATTTGGTCCGATCACTAAATTATTGAAAAAGTAAAATGATCCATTGACAGATGAATATGTCAAAATTCTGTCCCGGTTGCTAAGGCCATTTCTGGTAAGTATTATAAAACGTTTTTGCCTTTAAATTCATAACATACCCGATGTCAGTCGTACTGTATAATATCTGTTTTTCAGGGAAATCTGGATGTACTAGAAGCCGACCATGATCACTAGGAAAACGATTGAACTTGGTTGCCACTAAAGCATAGTGAATATTAAACAAATGAACAACAATAATATCAACAATTTAAAAGTTGCTTCTTTTCTAACATTGTACAGAAATTAAATAATCTTTGTTTTAATCATAAAAATACGCATAATTAATAACCATATTAAATTAAGTAATGCAATTGTGTGATTGTTTACTTCATAAAGACTCAATTACGAAAGTGTGAAGTTCATTGTCATATCTGGTATAATATACACCTAATAAAACTAGTTATCCTAAAAGCAAGATACTTCAGGAAATAAATTTTGTTTGCATACATTTTGTCAAAATAATATTAACATTGTGTAAGTGTGTGTTCTATACAAGGCTTAATAATGCTTAATAATAATATGTTGGTATGCAATATTTGATTAAGCTTTACAATACAGTTATTACAATACAGTTATACAATACAGGAATGATAAATAGTGAAACATATATTAACTATGCCTACGCAAAGGTAAGCTCATAACCCAGAAAAATAGAAGCAATTCACTTCCTAGTACAACATTGCTTAGTTAATTAAGTAGTTTTGTCTTCAATAAATGAAACGGTTTCGGACTGAACAACTGCGTTGTATCGATTAGTAACTGACTAACAATTCCACGCTTTGTCATAAAATAAAGATGGGTCAAATTTTATATTAAACGATACATACGGTAAAAATGTATAATTTATACATTAAAGGCACCATCAATATTTTCGTAATAATATGCTGCAGCAGCGATGTTTTCACTAATGTAAATTCGATAAACTATGAAGTTCGGTTTAACACTAATACGGTGGGCTTACGTGACTCGACGCCATACGATAGAGTTTGGCGAAAAAAGGTATAACAATAAACTTTTATTATTATATTATTTATGCACTTCTTTTCATACATATTTTATATCACAACAAGTAAGATACACTTGTATTTATTGTTTATTAACTACTGTTTGTTTTTTTACACGTTTGCATTTAATCGCACGAGATTGCGATTACTGGTACCAAAAATTTCTTAATTTCTCATATATCTATCTAATTACTTATTACAAAATTTGGCCTAAATACTCAAAAACCCATAATTTGAAAAAGAATGAACCAAATCGGTGCACTAGCAGTGGAGCAAACTCAGAATTCAGTACCTCCTTCTTTTGGGAAATCGGGTAATAAGCCTAGGTAGACTTATTAGAAAAATTATATAATTTTATTATAATTTCTTGCGTATCTAAACGAAATAATCTTAATATAAATTAATAATTTGGATTTGTTCGTTTCTTCAAAAACTACTGACTTCTAAAAACTCTCCCATCGTACCAGAGAAAACAACATAATAACTTACCTAGAATATTCTTTATAGTAATTAAGTAATTTCTCAAATAAAACTGCACGAAAGCTTTGTCTGAAAACTTTATAATACGTAGCTTTTTTAATTACGAAGAAAGTTTGTCAGATACTATACGTAACGAATGCTTGAACTAGGGATAATCTTACACCATTAACATTCCTGTGGCGTCCAAGTTAAATTGATTTTAAAAGGCTCCATTTGCAACCTCTGTCAGTCAACTAATAAGTAACGAAAATTTTATAGGATCGTTTTAATACATTTTACTATTCTTTAAAGATTACTGGCTTTATGAACAATATATTATAATACATCATTATTTGTTACACCCATGAACTTAAATAGCTGATATGTGATATGATGCAAAAATTGAGAAATTAAATTTAATTACAAGCGAAGCATAAAATTTTACATTGCTTGGTAATTACGGTAGTGTTCTATCAATAATCAGTCAAAATAGGCCCCGGCTATGAAAACGCAAGTGTTGTCATTACGAGTTAGAGAGTTGCCATCAAGACTTTTTTGCCATTGAGTTCTTCAATTAATGATTACTGATATCTGATATCTGATATCTAATAATTATTATAGTAAATTATTGAATAACTATAACGGTAAACTACCTTATTCCAATTCAATTATATTTATTTAATATAGAAGTTTTTATTTGCTTATTGATTGTCAAACACGCTACTGGTTCGGAAAAGGAATTTTAATTCGGAATAGGAAGTTTTACATGCATTTAAGGTCTTGAAACACAATTAAGTATAGAAAAGCACAGAATGTTTAAATTCTTTCACAGTTTATTAGTTTATAGGTACCCTTAAATTCCGTACATTTTATTTATTAGTCTTTGAAAGGAAAGTCATTTTTAATTAAAAAATTGGGTTTGCTGCTTCAAAACAATCAAGTTTCTTTTATAAATTTTAAAATTGTTGCACTATAAATTAGTAACCTTATATCGTCTTTGCTATTTCATGATGTAATGTTCTACATTATATAAATAATATATATAAATAGATGATATAAAAATGTTCTAATGCACTTTACGAATAATTAGTAGGTATACCTTTTTCCTCAAATAGGTTATTGAAAGTTAAACAATTTCTTTATCTTAAAAGTAGTATATTTGGTTTTATTTATTGATACTAAATATAGTTTTGTTGAATATGAATAATTAACATTTTCTCTCAAAGATTTTTAAAATTATATAAAATAATTTAAAAATATGTCAAAATTAAAAATATATTGAAAATAGCACGCACACCTTTTATGCAATAATCAATTTATTACTGAACTACTTGACTACAAAACCTTTTTACTGATAGCATTATTATAATTAAGTGTTGCGGTTTCTGCGTTCGTTTGAACTCGTTCATCTTAATAAGCATAAAATGGTAATGTAATAAGCATAAAAACATTTTATACTAATGTTTTTTTAAAATCTTAAAGCTAAACATAATTTACCGATGTCCGCAATCAAAGACGGCAAAACAATTTGATAGCTTCATGTTTGAACCATATTTAAAATTCCATTGTTTCGATCTCTGATTCAACCCTCCGCAATGCGTTTACACAAATTTATGATAGTTTATTCAATTAATTAAAAGCATTTATAAATATAGCACCACTCTATCCACTTGTGATCAAACTTCAAAGAAAGAAACATGAACTGCATCGTTCGACGCAATAGTTTGCAATATTTTATATGTATATGAGGATATCTCTTCTACATCACACGTAAGGCGCTTTATGGCAATTTGTGATATATAATTTCCACTCTGAGATATAAATCAAAAACTTTTTGTGTACAAAAGCAAAGCGTTGAAGATATAAAGAACGAGATTTTTGTTTTAATTAGCATCGTTTAAAGAAAATAAGTTATTTTAAAACATACTGCATTAGTTTGCTATGGAAAAAGAACAGTTTATTAACTTATGAATAGTGATAAATCATGAGCTGTGTTGAAACCCAAAAAGAGCAAGCTTCGTGAGTTATCATAAATTCACGAAACAATTATTTATTAAGGTGAATCTCAAAGAGTCTTTTTCTTTTCCTATATACAATATTTTATGCATTGAATATTGAAAGGTTTCCGTTTCCCAATAACGGACTTAAACATTGAATGTAAAAGTATAAAACAAAAGCGATAAATTCGATAAGCGCAGTAATAATTTATGATGACAATTATTCGCAAATAATGACAACTAATCAAAGGTTAATACATTTTATAATTGCATTATGCATTATTTTAAACTTTACTAAAACTTCTACTTTAAAAAAAGCTTTACGCTTATTAAAAGTTAAGTAAAGCTATAAATTACTAATGAAAAGTTCCTTAAACCATTGCTTGAAGTAATATCCCAATGTAATCAAGCTTCAAGTAATCGAGATATCCGAGCTGCTCTGAATAAAGTTAGTCAGTCTCGTGTTTCATATACTGCTGAGATAAATAAGGATCACATTTTTAAATTTTATAGGCTAAGTTATTTCAATGGAAACTAAATAAACATTGGGCCGATTAAAATTGTCTGTCAATTTGCAACATTTATCTATTCTAGGCAAAAACAATTTAAGTTAAAGCTCGGTATTATAAAATCAGGAAATAAACATATTATTTTTCAATTTAAGTCGACGCAGAATACCGTAAATGCGAAAAAGATTTAAACATAAGACAAACAACGTGTGATCTAATTATTTAGGCTTTTCAAGATCGTGATATAGGAAAAACTTTTACAAAAAGAATTTTGAGAACAAAAGTGTTACATACAGAGCCCTGAGGAAATGAAAGATTAAAAAACTAGTTTTGACGCATAGCATACTTTATTCATATAACTCATTCATTTGGAAAAACTAATTACGCGAGGACTCTTAACAGATTTTATCACGTTTATTTTACATTTATAATTCCCGAAGTTTCAAGCACTTCCAGCGGCCGTGGTCACGGGACAGACTAAATACACACTACAGTTTTGAAACACTCTTTCTTTATATTAAATCATTGCATTAAATATTCGGGGTTTTTAATATTTTACCATAAGAGTAAGGCGAATTATTCTAAAGTGGTTTTAAGTCTTTAAGACCGCTTAAGCTTCCTTTTTGAGAAAAACCTCTGGTCAGTGAGCCAGAATAACTATCTTGAGTTGTATGAAAATTAACCACTTTACTATTAAATAAATTTGTTCTCTCTCATGGCCAGGCGCTATAAATCGTTTGAAATGGTAAATCCTTTCATTAAATTGTTTATATTATTCACGTAACTGAACGAATTATTTATATTTCTTGTTTTTTATCGTCGCAATTCTGATAAAAAAATTAACCTCAATTGGTTGAAAAATGTTTTAATATACGTAATTGGTCTTATGTATTATAATTATTTCTATTGCTTACGCGAATATTATACATTATTAAATTAAATTACTTTACTTTATATAGTTTCAATTCTAATGTAGTAACTCAAGTCCTTTCTGCGAATTCTTTTACTCAGATAAAAATTTTTACGCTCTTTTAATGATTCTATCACCATCTTTAAAAGCAGTTGAACTTTCACTATGTTTGTTATCATCTAAATCTCAGCTGAATTAATCGTTGTAAATTTAATCGACCAGAAATCATCAAATCTTTTTGCATTACCTTAACGTTATACTCTTAAACAATTGGAGTATTTCTTCTTTTACCATAAAAAGTGAGGCATATTTGTATAAAAGTTATATACATATATTTCGCACAATTGAATTTCGAGAAGGCCTACGCAAAAATCAGAAGCGGTATTGGGAATAAAACCACAAAGAATTCAACTTATTGGTTTGTAAATATTTATTACGTCAGGACTTGAAAGGGGTTTGACACAAGACGTATTTAGAAGTACTTTATTGCATAAAAATGTGTTCATATGTTTTTATATATATAAATATAAAGATTGACTAATCATTTAACTCGAATGTTAACGTTTAAGTTTTTAAGTGTAAAGCATTTGCAATTATTTACTTTAAACTCAAACAATATATTTAGGCGTACAGGATTGTATAGTATTATTTATAAACATGTACATACAATATATTTGACGCAAAAATTAACCAGACATGAAATATTCATTGTGAACAAGGGAAAAAGCAAAAAAATTTAGTTGCTTAAATCATTACTCATCATAATTAAATTCTATATTAAACTTTTCTCAAATAAGCCCATCTAATCTATTTGTATTTGTATTCTGAAAAGGAACAAAAAATGCCAAAAATATAAAAATCCGGATGAAAATGGTCAAAGATATGTAAATGGCCTTACATTTTATCACTTTATATATTTAAAATTGTACTACAAGCTACCTTTATAATAAAAGCAAAATTTCGCATTTATTTAATTTCATGACATTATTTTTTAACAAATATTTACAATGTTTTATTATTATTGACGAATTATTAAAATCTGCAACCATTTACGCTGACTAACCACTGCATTAATATTGCTAAAGAGCTGCTTGTCTTTTCCGATTATAGCTTGACTTTTATTACATTGATTAAACACTAAAAAATAGTTTCTTAGTCTAACATAACACTAGTCTACAATTCCGGTTATATTGTAATGAATGTGCAATTTTTATTAATTAATCGCTAAGTGACCGGTGTCGGCTGAATGAGAATATCCGAAGATCGGAAGGATAATGATGATGAATCGATTTTGTCTAGTGAAACTATAATTTTTGTTTAGCACAACGTGTTATTTGGATTTTAAAATTATAATACTCGTTATCACGATAATAATTTCGATCATACGCAATCAACTTGACACTTTATTAATTAACACGTAGGTGTTACCGTTGGAAGGACCCCTTTTTACAGGAGATCGTCTGGGTGGGTACCACCGCGGTGCCTATCTCTGCCGCGAAGCAGTAGCGTAAAAACACTGCTGTGTTCCGGTTTTAAGGGCACCGTAGCTAGTGTAATTACTGAGTAAACGAGACTTAACACCTTATATCTCACGATAGGCAGCACGTTGACGATATTACTGGTATTGCCAAAGTGGGCGTCGGTGACCACTTCCCATCAGGTGGCCCGACTGCTCGTCTTCCTGCGTATGCAATAAAAAAAAAATAAAAGAAAAGTTGTCATGTGGCTGGAAGCAAATAATATTTTAATTTTTCTTATCATTGTAAACATTGCGAGGTTAAACAATATTAAACACATGAAATTTTTGCAAGTAATAACAGTCGGGTGATTTGAGGTAGAATAGAAAGGATTTTTATTTAGGAATGAATGGGACAACTGCGTTCCTTGTTATGTTATGTTATGGGCTTATGGAATATTCCATAGCTTATGGAAATCTATTCAAGACAAGGCTTGCTGAATTATATCTAAAATAAAAATTAATCAATAACTTATTTTCTTTACTTTTATTGCGCATTAGAAAAGCTTAATTATCAATGCTAAAAACTTTTTTCAATGGACTGGACTTGTATTTGTCATTATTCGATAGTCATGTTAAATGTTAAGGTTTATGAGGAAAGACATCCTAATACTTGAGAGACCCTGAAGGACGCCCCAACAATATATGTAAATAATTGATCAACAAATTAGTTTAAATTTAGTACCTCCTTCTTTTTGGAAGTTGATCCGAAATATGAAAGACTTTGAAATCTTATTTAAATAAGTAAATTAATAATCATAGAATGGAAAACTTACTGATTGGATTTATTTCCATAAGCCGTGAAAAATAAGTAAATCATAAGTTTGTAGTAAAATTATTTGTAAAAATTTCCCGTTCTACGGCAAGTTCAACCAAAAATAAATTTACCTTTATCGCAAACCTGTTAATTGGAAGCATAAAGACAAGAATTGGTTTTTGTATTTATCCCGTCAGTCGTTAGAGTAACATAGAACATAGAACTCCTGCATTATTAAGTATAAAACGTAATTAGTATCATGTGCGTTCACTTTTAGAAATCTCATGGAGAATTCCAAAAAATAAAAATGATGACATTAACTGAACATCTCTTTTACTTAAAAACATTGAAATGGCTCACGTGACCCCGACAACAGCCACCAGATGTCTCGTACGGACGAGTCGATGCGTAACACCTCCTTAAAACAATGACGACATTAACTCTTTTACATATGCACAACACTTCACACACGGCGGCTTATAGGAAGCTCTGCTCTTTATCTCTATATATCAGACCCGAATTTTTGACACGATCTCGGTCAGATTAAACTGTCGAGACTTCTTTGCGCGTCATTCGTCATTCATTCGCGTCGCTTAACTTTACGAAATATGATGCACTGCGTTGGAACTCCTGAAGGCAATTGTTCAACTGCGGCGGCGCTGGCCGTCGACAGCTTTACGAAGTATTCACCTTATACCCTCTTTCTTCGCGAGAAGAGGAAACATTAAAAGGAAAAAAGAAGGGCAGGCGAAAAGAGTGGTATAGTCAGAGAGGGAAGGAAGATTATTGCGTAACCAATTTGCGGCTGTGTCAGGCGACATATCATGCTAAGTTAATATGTGACTTTTTAACACTATGTAAAAAACGAGTACAACACAGATAAAATGCATTAAATTAAACTCCAATATAAATCAAATTTAATCTATGCAGGATTCGATCTAAAACCAACATTAGTACTAAAATCACTTATTTCGTATTGTAGCTCCCTTGGAATCATGTAATGTGGAAGGTATTTTGAGCATTTTCAGCGCAATATAGTGACTTGCTTCTAAAAACACATTACATCCAAAAGAAAAAATGACATATTCCCCTTTAAGAAGAAAACTTTTAGTTTCAGCGTGGTTAAACTTGACTCTGAAAGAATTTATTTTTATACTGAAAATAATAAATTTAAATAATTAAAAAAAAACATTTAGTTGTAAAATATGAGATTTAATAATTTCACAAACAGACACAAACAAAAAATATCTAAAGTTTTACTACACGTTACATCAATGCTAATAACACTTCCTCTAAATCTTGAAAAATCCCTTGAAACGAATGTATGACCAATATATTAGTTTCAAATTTGTAAATTATAAAACCAAGAATTCAATTATTATTTTGATTTTATATTTTCTTCGCACATATCACATCATCAGCTTGTGTTAGTCAACTGCTGGACATATGCCCCCCTAACGCACGCCTCTTCCATTAAGGGGTTTTTGGACCGTATCCCACCACGCTGACTCATGCAGGTTGGTGGGTAGACCGACTTTAAAAATGCCCATCCGACGCATGGATCATCTTATTTTTTGGACAATTGGGTGATCGGCCCGAATTGCCTTAACCAACTAGGAGGAGTTTTATTACACCCTTGCCACAATGCTACGGAGGCCGTTTATTTAGTTATTTATTCTTAGGTTGTGATTAATCAAGCAACTTAAAATACTCCTTTTATTGTTATAAATAACAATGAAAAGCCTCCCTTTATACATTTGCAAATCCTTTTTACTGCTTGATGTACTTGTTTGTGCGCAGAATCAAACGTTTTTTATTCCGAATTGTAATTAATTACTCCTATGACCTATAACTTTATAATATTAACAATGAAATAATATCTCAAAGTAATACAAACTCCCTGTTGTTATTCATTAACTATTGAAATCGGCATGTGTATTTTAATGTAATTACTTCATTCACGTTTCAGTTAGTAACTTGTCTTGTTGATGACGCATTGGCTTCTCAGAAATGTATTCAAGGCCACAATTCTGTTATTGCGTATTTGTGTAATAACCTTTAAATGTGTATACCGCTTAAAGACTTCGAACTAAGGCTTAGTAAGGCTAGAAAACAAACCAACGAGAAAATTGGAAAGAAACAAGAGACTACAAAATAGTTATTTCTTAAGGTTTATATATTTAAAACAATTTATTTGCGCATTAATTTCTGCGTGAGTGATATGTAAATATGCAATCAAATATTAGAAATAAGCGGATTTGTGGCGTGTGGCTCTTCTTTCCTCAGAGGCAAGGTAGATTTTGGCTTCACCATCAGTAATACATCGCGCTCATCTTCAGTAATTATTTTAAATGTTAATTTTCGTTGAAGTTTATAACCCTCTGAAGATTTATATATTTACAAGAGAAATTTTCTAGTAAGGAGATATATAGTAGATTTGGAAAACACTTTGTATGACCGCGTAGCGAATTGCTTTGTTCGCCAAACGCTGAGACAAATTACCGAAGCGAGTGAAAAGGTTTTATACCGTTTACACTTGTAGCAATTCGCTAATGCGGTCATACAAAAGTGTTTTGAATAATATCACCAAATTACTTATATCACCAATATATCTCTTTACCTAATTACATCGAATGATTAAATTGATAGCCAGTTAAAACGAATTAATTATCGATGTTACATTTACATATCCTCATACTGTTTTTAATTTAGCATAGTAAATAATGGAAAAACTTACTGTTATACTTTGTGTTTATTTACTATAAAATTCAATACATTTCTCTTAACATTTACAAATTAATAAAGATCGTATTGGCATAACACTTTTTCGAATAAAAAATTAACAAATCTGTGTATTAAAGCGTTTTAATGTTAATTTAATACGTAGAATGCCTGAGCTTTTCAAGTTTTACCCAATCATTTTAAAGTATACAGGAATTTACGTGACTAAAATGACTAATATTTTTATTAGATTAGTGCAACTAATAACAAAGAAAAGAAAATTGCATCGAGAACTTATCTCCTAATGAGCTCCTTTGCAGTGGTACTTTTGAATTGACTCTAGAAGCTCCGCGTCCTCAAAGGCAAGCCCATTTGAAGACCTGAGGACGAATTTAACTATTAACAACGTTCGACCACACAAAAAGGTAAAATGGTAGTATAACTTTTTGTTTCTTTATTATTAGCAGCACATTATATATTGTTATTAATATATATTCATGAGATTATATGTTATTTTAACTTCTGGATATTACACGTCACAGGGAATAGTAAGTCGGTCATATTAGATATATTTACACTCATCTTAAATATATTTCTGAGTCTCATAGCGTTATAAAGGCTCTCAAAAATCTTAGCAATAATGAAGCACGCAGCAATAGTTTTTAAACATATCCATAAATCGTTTAAGTTATTTTTAGTCTCTCCACAATTTCAGCATCATTGCAAGCTATATTCCACCCAGCACCGAGGTTAAAAATCTTGGTTTATATTTTGACACAACGCTGAGTTGGAATGCTCAGTTGCAAGCGTTGTAGAAAGTGACGAGCGTTCTGCGATGCCTTTATCGTTTTAAAACTTTTTGCCTTATTCAGACAAAAAGTCATGCTCGTGCAGACCTTAATTTTCCCTCTTGTCGACTACGGTGACATGAGCACTTTGACCTGAATGCAGATCACCCAACAAACTTGACTCGACTTCTCAATAACTGCATTCGATCTGTTTTCAATTTACGTAAATACGACCACATTTCTGCATACCGTTCCCAACTTCAGTGGTTATCCTATTCGTCAGCGACGCTCCTTACGAGCCCTGACCACTCTTTATTCCTTTCTAAATTCTCCTACTACACCTCGTATATATCTTCTTATTTCGTATCTACATGAAGTCAGTAACAAACATCTTCGATCGACACATAATCGTCTACTTCAATGTCCTGTTCACGTTCTGACTTCATGCACTCTACATTCTTTATCCAGTCTGTACTTTTATGGAATGCGCTACCTCTTGAAATCAGGATGGCCAAAAGTTATATTACTTTTAAAAAAGAAAAGCAAACCAAAGAGCACCTATTAAAAGACTTGCAAAATATAACTTAATACTGTCGTCATGTATATACTTATGTGGTAATTTGTATCAATCATTCTATTTATAATTATGTATATATATATATATATTTATATATATATATATATATATATATATATATATATATATATATATATATATATATATATATTATATTTATATATTTATTTATAGTATTATATATACATATATATGTTAATTATATATATTTACGTGTATATATATATAGCATATGTATCTACTATCATAATATATATTGTTTCATTTATAGGTATCTTTTATATATATGTTTAACTTATATTTAACCGGTACCTTTCTCTTTTTATTTTATCTGTGCACCTCCCACTTATTATCTCTGCAAATTCACCTTAAGGTTGACTGGGAGAAAATGCCTAGGCATTAAGTCCGCCTATGTACAATTAGTGCTTAAAGTGTAATAAATAAATAAATAAATTTCGACTGGCTGGCTATAATTTGTTGATTGGCATAAAAATACTATAAATACAATTAGTTTATTAACTGTATATTTAATATACAATCGGGCAAACAATGAAGCATTAAAGCGTTAAAATTTCAAAGATAATTTTGATTAAACTAACAAGAATCTTATAAACGGTATGACTGAATTTAATAATAAAAAATAAACAGATCTGAAAGAATTCTATTACAATAACAGTTATTTGTCATAGCGAATATATTTATTACTTCAAAGTTGCGTTATATTTTTTAATAATCATAATTTGTCGGTCTATCACTGGGTGCAAAACGGGGAATTAAAGTTCTAGAAAACGTAGTGCCATAAGGGTGTAAGCAAACTTTATGTTGTAAGCATGTATAAATTAAAATTTTGCAACGTGCGCGTACTTGTTGCTCCTTCAGAAATTCGATTGACTTTTGAAAACTTTGCAAAGGTTTCCGTTGGGAATATAAGAGTTTAAGGTAAAACTTCAGTTAATGAAATTTAGCTTACGTTAAGAAGAGGACTGCGATGACGTGTGCCGTAAGAATTGATAAATTGTTATCGCCAAGCTACAGGGCAATAACGTAAGGTGCGTCGCCACTGAATAATGATCAAGTTTACTTATTCCCGTTCAATTTCAATTGAAATCTAAATGTGTAAATTTAACAAGTTAGACGTAAACGTTTCTTTAGAAACTTTAGTGATATAAGTATAATTATTGTATTAATTCCGGAATAGTGACGGAAACTACTACCAATATTTGTAACCAAGATTATTGTAATTTGGCCGCAGAGGATTACATCAAGATTATTAAAGACCATATGTATGCCAACTATATATATTTTCAATGACTATTGATTTTTTTAATGTATATATATTAAAAATCTATAAAAATCAATATATAAACGAATTTCAAAACCAATTTATCATAAATTTCCGATATTTTCCATCGCTTAAACCATAAGTACCCAGAGAATTATTGACATCTCGAGTGTTTACTGAATAGACTGCGGCCAATCTTAAAACCTATTTATTAGTTGTTTTATTTAGTTACACAAATGATTGTAGAGGTGGTAGGTTAGGACGACCCCCTGTTTACTGGGGGCCGTCTGGTGTGGTACCACCATGGTGCCTATTTCTGCCTCAAAGCAGTAGTGTGTAAAAGCTATTGTGTTCCGATTTGAAGGGCACCATAGCCAGCATATTTACTGGGTAAACGAGACTTAACATCTAATGTCTCATGGAATGCAGCGCGTTAGTATTTATGATACCATAGGTATGGCCGATGTTCATGGGTGGCGGTGACCACTTTGCACCAGGTGGCGCGACTGTTCGTCAGCCTTCGTATAAGATTAAAACAAAAAAATGCACTACCAACCCCATACATGCATAAACATACAGCTTACAGTAAGATATTTTATATAAATGTTTATTTTTATTTCCAGAAGTTCTACAAATGTAAATTGTCTATACCTACTTTCATTATATGCTTTGTAGTTCAAATGAATGTTCCACCCTTTGCAAAAGTTTTATCATTAAATCGAAAACGGAGTCCACAGTACACTTTCCATTTAACATCAAGGTATGTTTTGACGTAATCAAAAATAATTAACGTTAAAAAATAATTTAATTGTATGAAGAAAAATAAATTAATTAAAACATTTCAGTCCTTTAATTCCAATATTTTGCAGTTGACTATCAAAACTTTAGCTAAAGAGTGTTATTATTTTCATAAGTTACCTTCACTTTAAAACTTCTCAAAGAAAAAATTTGGATGATCCCACTCGGAATTAGCTAGTTTAATGGAGAGCCGATGTGGTATTTTTCAATTCGAATATACTAATAAGAGAAGGTAACAAAGCTTATTTCAAAAACAACCTTCCTGGCTATTTTTTCGTTTGGGATGAGGTAGTTTTGGAGAAGCTGAAACTCATTTTTTCGGCCCAAATGATTTTTACTGTTTCACATTCTTTTTTTGCAAGGCAAATTGATAATTTATGTGCATTGTTTTTTACTACTAAGAAAAATCATAAATAATTCCAAAAATAAATTTATTTTAAGTTTTTCTTTTTACACGAGCTTGATATTTATTAAAATATCACAGATGATAGTAAGGTAGTTCCTCTGTTCCGCCAATCCCTGGAAAATTTTCCGAATTGGTGGATGGAAAACCAGTCAAAATAGTTAAAAAGTTTTAAAAAATTTTGTACTGATATCGTTATAGTAAAAAGATATTTTATCTTTAGACGGTGTAAAGCTTTAATTTATCTAGACCGTTAATTTTAATAAAAAAAGATAAAATTGTAAAAAAACCATTTTTAAGATTAATAAAAAGAAAATAAATTATAAAAATTTAAAATTAAGATTTTTTTTAAACAAATCATTTTCAAAATTAAACGTTTTTATTTGTATTAACGATTGTAAGCATGGAATCAGAACTCAAAACAAATTTTCAAATAGTAAATTTGTTGTTCAAAATTCGTCATTCCCATTCTTTACTGGTAATTTTTGATTCACCTTTAATGATTCAAATTTATTTATTTGCAATTGAGACAAGGGGTTAAGAATTGAAATCGTTTAATGGAAATTATAATGTAAATGATGGTTTGCACTTTGGTTCAAAAGGATTTTGTTGAGATCCCGAATAATTGTATTAATTACAAAAAAAATTTAAAAAAAATTGTATGATAAGATATCCTTTTTATAAAAATGAAGACAGACTTTGATTGTTAAATATATCGTCACGACCAAAATTTAATGTTATATATATAACCAAAAATTTAGTTTGAAATGATTTAACCCCAAAAGTAATCGGAATAAAAATTAAAAAATAAACCTTTTTTAAGGGCACAAACCCATATATATAAAAAGGTTGCGCGGCATCCCAAGTTTGCAGCCATTCGATTGGACCAACAGTCAGGAGGCGATATGGAGGATCTTTTGGGACCAAAGGAGGATCGGTTCGAAGAAACATTGGTAATCCGGCCGGACAACGGGTTTGGAAGCGGATTGGAACGCGTTAAAAGGAAAACCTTTCGATGGCGGCACACCAAAACTTTCGTTGATTTTCCGGAAAACTGAAAATTAGAAAAGGAGGGGCCATTCGCTTGCGTGACTTTAAAATATGATGCGCTGAGGAAAACCCGAAGCAATTTTGACTGCGGGGGCTCGCCTCCGTCAAAAAATTTTCCTTTACCTCCTTTCTTCCGGAGATGAGGAAAATTACGAAAAAGGAGGGCAGGGAAAGGGCGTATAGGGTAGGAAAAATTATTGCGCCAATTTGCGGCGTTAGGGACAAGTGCCCGGGAAAAGATTTAAAATTTAAAAATTTAAATGTAATTTTTTAAACAAGAAAAACATCTATTATTGACCAAATTTAAAAAAAAAAAGTTTTAATCGGGTCAACTTTGGTACCATCCTTGATTGATTTCAAGTGATTAATCCCAAAAATGAAAAAGTTGTTCTTCGCCTTATTTAAATTCTGGATTAGAAAACTAGCTTTCCCCTAACACGAAAATGTTTTACAATTACCTGATCGGCTTTATATTTGAATAGGTTTAATTAAAGTAAAAAGTTTTCCTAAACTTACATCTCATCTCTATTTTACGGCTTTGGCTTGAAAATTACCAAATTTTTGAAAAAATTTTTACCCAAATTTTATCTATCACTAACCTTTTCTAATAACTATATAAAATATCCTTATTAAGAGACTTGCTTCGTAGATAACAGACATACCCATATATAATTCTGTTAAGGATTAGTTAACATCGACAAATCGATCTTTCAAACTAAATGGAAAACAATGTCTCTCGACTTTAAATTATAAGATATATTTTTTTGGAATGAGGTATCATTGATAACACGCGACTGCGCAACAAGCACGACCTTTAAATTATAGATCAAATATCTTACCCTTTACCACCCATCTATGAAACGGAACATTGATTTAATTGACACCGCTTGATCAGTTTTCTAGAAAAAAAGGACATTTGAAATAATATTTCCCTAAAACCTAAAAACACAATATTATTCATTTGTTCACCGACTTCTCAATAGAAGGAGGTATTCAATTATTTTTTATGTTCGTATTATAAAGTGAGAGAGAGGAAATAATTTGTTAATTTAGCACCTAGATACTTTCCATTTTGTTAGTTTAGCTTATAAAAAACATAGCTTTGCACTAGGATTATTGTTTTTGCTAAATACAATCAAAATAAATTTCAATAAGTTTTATATGAGTGATAAAAAGGCCTTCCTGTTAAGCTAAAATAAATAATACCAAATAGATTAACATTAACGTTATATCTTAATTCATATTATTAACAACTGTTAAACAAAAATTCAAAATGAATATTGATATATAATAAGCTTCAAATATGCAACACAGCTATATACACTTTTCGTAATTATGTTTTTCAATGGAAGAGTCTACAAAGGAATAACATGTCAACGAATTGACGTCGATTAATGCTCGATTGGTGGTCATGGACATGGCAGCCGGAATTTATGTCACTGTCTTCTCTGTTTAATAATCGGGAAGTTAATGATTTATTTACGTTTTATTAGTAGTTCACGTGCAATTTAAAGTTTATTACCAAGTTTTATTTTACTAAACATCTATCAAACTAATTAAAAACCGGAAAAGGTGACAAAATATTATAAAATGTTAGAAATTAGTATGTCAAATTAGTTTTATTTATAACATAGAGTAGTCGCGTTATACCGGGATAAATATTAAATATTTGACGCTAACTTCTCACAAATGCCATGACTTACTACGAAGCTTGTAAATTGAAACTATTTTTTAAAATCAACTGGCCTAAAGTTATAAATATGTTGACGTATATAACTTTTTATACTAACGTTAGTAAAAGGTATGTTGTACTATTATAGAAAATAGAATGCGCTATTTTGCGCCTTTTTTCTAAGTACCTTCACCGTACTTTTTTGGAAGCATGTTTGTTAAGCAAATACTTTGGATTGACTATATCATTAATATATATTTATATGTATATATATATCTTACTGGACGCTCACTTTATGCATATCATACATTAAAACGTGTTGTTTCATTTCATATAATGTATTAAATTGCAATCTGAAATGTGGTTACCAAACTTTACCTACTATTGAATTTACTGTCCTTTATGACGGGTAAATCCTGTGTACCAATCCGGAGATCATATTTACTTTCTGTTAGCTTCTGGGATATATACGTATTTTATCTTATCTGTGTATTCCATTTCTTTGTTGTGATGATTTATATTTTGACTATTTAAGAGCGCCCGAATTATTGTAAATCTGTATTTTATTCATCTATCCATTGATTACAACATCTTTCATAAACCTTATGTATAATCCTTTATTCCCTTCAAACTAAAACGCAATGTTACGGGCTTACTTTTCGTTTTTTCGCAACAGAAAAGTTAAAAGCTTGAAACTTTAACATAAGCCACATTAATTGTTTTTAATGTAATTTTTAATACGAACTCGGCAGAAGATTTATAATTATAAATAATTCCAATCTTCACATTATGTTATAATATTGAATATTCATGCATTATTTATTATTTTATGTATCGTTTAAAACACTGCTACTGTATTTTTCATGCTTTTGTTTTTATTATTAAAAAGAAAAGTGTTCTATGTCCAGCATAGTGCTCTGAAAAAAAAGGCAAAAGTTTTATTGGGCCTAACTTTACACTTTAACAACAGAAACAATACTGTCCAAAAATTCAATCCTTTCTCAAAAAAACATAAAAACGATATAAAAAGTTATTTATTTAGCTTGTCGTTTTCACTTCTACTAAATTGTTTTTAATTATTACTTTTAAATAGCACAGTACACAAACAGTATCACCGTTTAAAAATTCTCTTGGGTCAGATATTGGGCAGTAAACTCATCAACCTTCAAAGTATATTTGTATGGTAAATAGCGAAAATAGAATAAACATTCCAACAATACAATAAACGAAATCCAATACAATAATAATTAAATTGATTTACTTCGAAAAATTAATAAATATTGTTGGGAATATACAGTAATTCAAATAAACTATTTGCAGATACAGTAAAATATATACAGACTGTTAAGTGGAACCCGTAAATTTACGTGCCGTACTTCAGAATCTAATAATAACATTTTGCATTCGACAATGGATTAATATTATAAAGCACTTTTCAAACTCAAAACAAACCTAAAGCATTTTTTATAAAATGGCAAAATACAAATGAGGAATGTTGCCATTCCTTGGATTGTGGTTTCGATTCTGGTGTGACGTAGGCCACTCATGTTTCGTCACTAGTAATGTGGTCTACAAGACGATAACGAAGTCAAAAAATATGTGATGCGGTGGTTAATAAGTAAGGCTGCAGAATTTTATGAGGAGGTATTTTCAAACTGGTACCACGTTATGAGTGCCTTAATATTCACGGAAATTATGTAGAAAAGTAGATTAAGGTACAGGCTTTCATGTAAATATAAAATATATCCGATTTCCTAGCATGACTTTTTTTATTTCCCAAACTTAAAGAAACATTACTCGTGTATCGGCATTACATCATCGGTATGGGAAGAAGATTAAAAAACCGGAGGTCATATCCTGTCGTTCGAATACTGCTTTCCTAGTTAGGTGGAGCAATGCCGACTAATCACTCACTCACTTGTGCACTATAATATATCCGGCATTTACGGCAGAACACAAATATGGATCAATGAATCAGAACAAAAGAACAGAATTTACTGCCTCCGTAGCTTATTAGTAACGGCGTGTGCTTTAGAAATCGGAGATCGTGGGTTCGAATCATGCGGGGGCTTAGATAATTTTTATTTTTGTTTCCTAGTAAAAAGTCGAAAAACCCACTAACCCGCATTGGACCAGCGTAGTTGAATACGGTCCAAAACACCTCGGAGGTCTATGTCCAGCAGTGGACATCATCTCACCGAAAAGGGAATAGGGTGATTAGTGCCAGTAGTCTTAGAAATAAATACAAAAACCTGCCATACTGATTATTATGACAATTATTTTAAAAATTCTGCCATCTGCGAGATATTTCGGCTATTTATTTATTAGTTATTCCTGCGCTGCAAATCCCTTCGGGTCTACGAGTGTATTATATGCTATCATTATCACCACTGCCTCCGTAGTCTAGTGGTAAGGGCGTTTGCTTTAAAAAACGGAGGTCGTGGTTCGAATCCTGCGGGGACTCAACAAATTTTCATTGTTGTTTCCTAGTTGGTTAGGGCAATTTGGGCCGATCAACCAATTGTCTGAAAAGTAAGATGATCCATGTGTCGGATGGGCATGTAAAAAGTCGGTCCACCCACAAACCCGCATTGGACCAGCGTGATGGGATACGGTCCTAAAACCCCTAATGGATAGGGGTGTATTTGGGGTGGCCTATGTCCAGCAGTGGACTATCACAGGCTGATGATGATGATAATGATGATGATTATCACCACAAATTACCATAATCACGCAGATAGATTTTATTAAGCAGTATGATTTTACAACCCCGTTTTTATCATCAAATCTAAGTGATTATGTAGAAAACCCAAAACAATTTTTTTGTCTATTGCAATTTTAGATAACTCGTAGAAAATTCCTAAATTTAGGATTCTCAGCAATTTGTGCTTTCGATTTCCAGACGAAGATATAAACTTTAGGTATAAATTTTATAAAATCTGTTCACCTGTGGAATGAGCTATCTCTGGAAATCAGGATAGCTAAAACTCGCTCGGAATTTAAGAACAAAATTCGTTATTATCTGCTGCATTAAATTTAAGCAGCAGAAGACTTATAACAATCCGATATCTATAGTTACATTAGAAGAATGTTATAGACATTCTTCGGATATTTATGTGATTTATTTACTTAGGTGACACTAACACATAAAATATAATTCCATTTAAATAAACATATTACAAAACATCAGGTTGTTATTTACGATCGCAGAGAGACGTTACGTCAATATCGAGACTTCTTTTCTCTAAGTACCCTCAATGGAAATAATATTCTGACTATAGGAAATAAAAATATATATATATTGAATCTTAAGACTGACATCTTTTAGTTTTTTTTTGACATCTTCAACTCTTGCCCGAACACAATACGTATATACTTTAAGACTATAAGAGTACGATCCAAGAAAGTTATTAAAATCAATGTGTAAACCAAAGGCCATCCATATGCATATATACAATGAAGATGTTACAACATCATCATCATCTGCCTTTGTCAGCCCACTGTTGGACATAAGCCTCCTCTAATACCGCCCACCACTCCGATCCTCGGCTATTTTCATCTAGATGTTATATCATTTTTGTAAATTTTGTATTAGATAAGTGTTAAAAAAATCCTATAAACCTGCTCATTTTGTGAAATTTATTATTCTTTCAACAATTTATAGAGAAAAACACCAGTCACGGATTCTTATAAGTACATTCACGTGCTTACTTTGTTACCTATTTTTATCACTTATACAGAAGTTACCGTGTTAGATCATAAATTACTAGAGTAAATGCTGTATTACCTCCAACACCACTTTTCATTAGATAAGGGCTATTGGGGACATATTGCAACAAAACAGAGCGCTCATCCATTCACCAAGTATTATGAAGATACTCGAGACTTCCAAGCCGTAATTACTGCCACGGATGGTCATTACTACCGGTCAATCGATTTCGTAAATATCGTTTAAAAACTAAAACTTTACGAAAGTTCTAATTACGATTTTTTTTATTATCACTTACTTAAGCAAAGTATGATCACCCCATTGAAGAGTTTTATTTTGCCATTTTATAGCAGGAAGGACTCAAAGGATGGCAAGGCTCTTAGTTTTATTTTTCATCAAAAGCTTTCCTATTTTCTGACACTCTCAAATAAAAAATACAACACTAAATAGCTATTTTGTTTAAAATCTATCGTGTTGCGATTTCCTTAAATACAGATAATACTCTTGATAATGTGTTTTATTCCTTATAAAATTTTAGGCTGGAGTTTTAAGAAATGATTTCCTTTTCGTATTGAAGCTTAGATAAATATTTATTGTTACTCTTTTATGATACACGGTTTTTAAATATTATGTCAACGTTTATTTTATATGCTATAATTTAGGACAAACCATAATAAATGCTTAGCTATAAGAATGTATGTATAAGATGATTAATAAATTTTAGTTGCAACGAGGGCCCAAACAACGAAACACACAGACCTACAGGCTGTGAATATAAAGTTTGGTGAACAAGATATAAAATTAATTAACATAGTTTTTCTATTCAAGTAACAAAATCGAGACATAATTTAATTTTGTTGTATACAATAAATTTATGTTTAAACTATTTTGAGATTGTTTGTATGCCGAATTGAACATGTCGTGATAATTTTCTCCTGTGACCTAGAAATTTGTGTAAACAAATGTATCCTAAATGAAACACCCTGATAATTTATTTATTAGCCCTCCAAATGGAGCATGTATATTTAAATGTAATTACTTCATATACGTTTCAGTATAATCTGTCTCGTTAAAGACGCCGATAGGCTCGTCAGAAATTTATTTGAGCGCTACACAATTCAGTTATTGTGTGTTATTATAATAACATGTGAACATGTAAAACGCTTAAAGACTTTCTAATAAGTTATCTTAAAAGCAACCGAAAACAATCAACCAGAAACCTGAAAAAGCTACAAGATACTTTAAATATATATTTATATATATTTATTCACTGCGGTATTTGCGACTAAAGCAAATTATTCCTGCTATAATTTCTCTGTAACCGTGACGTAACAAGCAATTTAATCTTAAAAGTTAGTTGATTTGTGGCTTGTGTTTAACGTATCTTTCCTCAGAGTAAGACTTATTGCTTACCATCAATTGAAAGTCATGCTTGTGTTCAGTTATTATTCTTAAATGTTAACTTTCTTTGAAGTCTTATAATCGGTGAATGGTTTGCTTCTATTCAAAAGAGAAGATTCAATGGATTATATAATAGTTTTATTAACTAATTTTAAAATAGGATTCTAATAGCAAGTGAGATAGGTACTGAATTAAGGTATTTACATACTTTGAATTAACTTTTAAGATTTATATATATATCACAATACTTTCATCCTGAAACGGTGACCAGTTAGGCAATGAAACATAGCTTACAAAGTTTTTTCCTGAATCAACTTTGAAGTGCAGTGCCCGTAAATCGATTGAACTCTTATCTCTATTCTACGATGTGATACGCTTCGTATAGCGAAAGTCGACAAATAACGACGCCACAGGTACAATGTCGCTTCTTCCCTATAGGTACTTTCATTTATGTCAATTCTTCAGTCTTGTTGTAAAATGGCAATAGAAATATCAAACGATATTCAATTGTACTGAGCGAAACTCATTAATTCTTCTTCGTACAATAGTCAGCAATATAATTAAACATTAATAAACCGATAGCTAACAACAGTGCTATTTGAATAGTTAATAATTGAACAGGGGTTGGCTTTATTTAAATCGAATCAGATCATTATCGTTTCGAGAAAATATCAAGTAAATCTTCTAACAAATGTTGTTAAGGATATAATCAAAATAAAATATTGTACATTAAGGCATAAAGTTAATATGTTTTCTCTTAGTTTGCTACGATCAGACTCGATTAACTTTTGTTATTTTTTTTTATTTAGTTCGCTGTTGTTATTTTTTGCATTATATTGTTTATATTGATGTATAGTTTTATTTCTTTCAAATATTAAGCTACAAAAATAATCACGCGTGTGCGAAAAACCCTAATTTTTTGTTTGCGACCTGTGCACTATTCATAAACGAACAATATTATATTGACATATTGTTTTAAGTAAATCTCTAAAACAAATGTTAATGTACTTTAAAGTCATCTACTTTGATTTTAATATAAACGCTATCTGTTTACTGGTTACGAGTTTAACGCTGGTTCTTCTCAGATCAGAGGCTTTCATTTCCGAACAGGTGGTAGATTATTTGACAATCAATAAGCTTTTTTAATCTTTCCATATTTAATAACAATATTTAACTTTGACGTTGACTAAGAAACAAGTTGTCTGTAAATTATGTTTTGTTGCTTTATTTCTACTATAAACTGGCAGTAAAAGTGTCGAACTTTTTGCAAATATTATCAACATTTAATTATGAAAGCCTTAGGCCTAACTCGTTTGTCGTGAAAGGAACTATCGAAGATGGAAATTTCTTGTTACAAAAAAAATGCCAAAATTGCAGTACGAACACTAATAATAAAAAAAAAAACAATAAAAGAATATCTTTAACAGTGATCATGTTGTTGGGAGCTTGGATTTTTGGAAACTAATACAAACTTATACCTGCATAACAAAGCAGTGAAATTTATTTCTAAAGCAATGAAATTGGCAGCGCTGAGTGCTAATATACTCTTAACCACTCTCTATGGCTAAATAAGAGTAAAAAACTGTCCAAGTTATTTGTATGTAACCAGAAAATCACATTAAAAATTGTTAAGAAATCGTGATGATAATAAAATGTTACCTATATAAGTCATTAAAAAATTGCTACGTATAGCGCCGTTAGGATACGACATTGGAGTACATTTGTAGCTGTAACAGAAAGGCACGTGTTTCGTAAGCAGAATTTATACTATTGGCTACCCTTTCAAAAGCTGTGGATAGTTTTTAATGTTATATAATGTTATGTTTTATAATATATTTACGATTATATAACCCTGTAACCGGTATTGTTCCATTCTACACAATTAACCGTTGCTTAAGTTACGTAAAACGTATATGTACATTAAACATAAATTTAATGTAAATAGTGTTGCTTAAGCAACTAAAATTGAACGTGACGTTAAACTTTATATTTTAACATATAAATATTTATTATTAAAATTACTTACTGCGATTATTCGTTGAAGAAGACATCTTTTTAGGTTTATCTCTCATTCATTATAAAGATTGCGTTTCTATACTATTTCCCCAATATTGAAAACATATAGAGTCATATTAATTATATTTTTAGAAGGAAATTTAATCAATCCTGTAAATGTTTAAAAACTTACACAATAAGTTAATAATAAATTTTATAATTTTTTATTATTAAAAGGAATATTTAATAAGAGAGCAATTAAATTAATATTCGTTCCCAATAGAATTAAAAACGTAACTACAAAAAAATTCCACGGAAATTATTTCTCTTTTATACTACTTTGAGACAAACTTTACGTTTTTTTAATTAGGATAGATGATTTTTGTATGTAGTAGAAAGAGCTAAAAGAAACGTGAGACAGGATGTCCTTTGGCTGATGTAGAACAATGGAAAGTTTTAAACAATTGCTGCAAATATGGGATCACGAATAATGAAACATTTTTCAAAAGTTTTTTACATCACACGCACACACACAATAAATAGGGTTATCTTTTATGTCTGTATTATTTATATTATGCAAGCGACAGATGTTGCCATGTTTGTAAAATCATAGATGAAATTTTTAAACTTTATTAATGTTTTAAGAAACCACCTTTTTTATAAGATACATCAATTCAAATCACTGAATAAAATTATTTGGGATTTGTAAGGATGAATCCCCCCGTTTAATGTCAAGGTAAGATTATAGCACTTCAACTTCTTAAGAAAAGGGTTTCCCGAAAATACCCAACAGACAATTTTTTAGTAGCGACATTCCTCAGGCAAACAGATTAAGCTTTCTCCAGATTTAGAACGAGTAAGCCTTGTTGGCCTTTTCTTACTTTTCTAGATATTTCGAAAGACACAGCTTGTATTAAATATTCAGACTTTTTGAAAAGGTTAAACCAGGTACTGATTGACCAGCCTACAACAAGGTACTGATTGAAAGTGTTACATATATTACTAATTGAATTAAATAACGGGGCATGTATTCTAAACATATATAAACCAATTTTAAAATATAGTTGCACACAATGTGCAATTTAATTCAAAGTAAAAGATAGAATAGATAACATCTTAATTTATAGTGGCAATATTGTTTTATTGCGATTTAATTTTCTATTATTATTTGATTCAAAATAATTGCTACAAAACGATTTTGACAGTTGGTGATATCTAACATTTAAAATACTGAGACTGACTGACTGACTTTCATATTACTTAGAAATTAAATATTCGCTTTAATCACTAACGGACTTAACCACGTAATATGTAAAAAAGTGGCATTCTCATAGTTTGCTATCCGCCACTGTGCATATCACACGCCACTAATATGAAACTATATTGTGTTTAAAATTATCTTTTGACTAAAAAGACTTATGGACCATCAAGACCTTCTTTTTTGAAAAAGTCCGCATCGGTAACGCATTTGCAATGACGTTTTCTCTTAATCCTAAAAAGAAGTGAAATTTTAACAAAAAATAGTACCGACTTCCAACCAAGGGGTGTATAATAGTATTGATATCCCAAGTTTCAGTGTTTATCTAGTTGCCGAAATGGTTTTGTGGCAACAAAATAATCTTCTACTGTTATTAAATATTATTATCGTGAATATTTTGAATTGATATTTTATTTATTTTCTTTATAAAGTTAAAGTCTAAAATAACCGCAGAAAGTATCAGCCCGTTCACGGTTCTGCCCTCGGAATTTAATGATTTTGGTATTGGATTTTCTTGGGGTAAAAAGCAGCTTTTGTTACTAAGGATAATACAGATTTCTGTTAAAGAAAAAATTTTCAAACCGGTTTAGTAATTTTTTACTTTATTCATTACAAACACGCGCACAAAAATACAAATTTTATCCCTTTAAAACATTATAGTAGTATAGCATAGAGATGATGATGATGATGATGACGACAGAATATGAATGATATCAAGTTACCTCAGCGTAATAAATTATTGCCTTGGCTTTCATTTTGAATTGTTATAAAAAACTTTCTGATTAAAGTCCGCCCAGCCTCTAATATTGGGTTTATGAATTAATTGTTGAGATATTTGAATATCTCATTATTTATGTATATTAAATCTCATTGAGCGAAAAGTTACCCTTAGTTTATTTGCTGTAGGTTATTTTTCTCTATAACTAATGCAAAAATTTGTACTTTATATATTTGACATAAAACTATTTGATTTGATGTCAAATATGGCTTCTGAGTAGTGAGCCAAATAATAATTCTATTTGTGCTGTTGCACAATGTATTATGAAGTTTAGGTCTTTACCACCTATTAAATTATTTCCATAAAAGAAGTTTTCATAAAATATTAATAAGCTCCTTCGAATAATTACGTAAAGTTTTTTTTAGTCTATTTATAATAAGAGGTT
Source organism: Lamproptera curius (assembly GCA_029286875.1). Lineage (NCBI taxonomy): Eukaryota > Metazoa > Arthropoda > Insecta > Lepidoptera > Papilionidae > Lamproptera > Lamproptera curius. Next base: position 20,185 of record JAGSMT010000234.1, on the reverse strand, counting down.
TTTAAATAAGGATATGCTAATTTGCAAGTTCTTACTCAATAGCAGAATTAGTATTCTCAGTAGTTCTATTGAGATCCATGATTAAATTATTTTATGTACTTATTTATGGAAACAATTAGTAGAGTATTTAAGATGTTATGATGTTTAAGAATATTATGGATCATCATCATTATCATCAGCCTGTAATAGTCCGCTGCTGGACATAGGCCTCCCTTAATGCACGCCTTCTTCAACATTGGGTTCTTGGACCATATCCCACCAATGCGGGTTAATAGGTGGACCGACTTTTTCCAAGCCAATCCGACGCATGGATCAACTTACTTTTCTGATAATCAAGTGATCGACCCAAATTGTTCTTACTAACCAAAAAACACCGTCAACATTCATATTAATTATTTATTAAATAATTCTTATCAAACATTTTTCAGGTTATTTTAACGGGATTCGAACCCATGACCTTCGGTTTATACCTAAGCAAGGGACAATACTGTTAGGCCACGGAAGCCGTTGTATGGTATACAATAAGAATCATCATTATGTTTCATATGTTAGCGCTCGAGTTTCATCATCATCATCAGCCTGTGTCAGTCCACTGCTGGATATAGGCCTCCCCTAATGCACGCCACCACTTCCGATCTTCGGCTATTCTCATCCAGCCCACACCGGCCACTTTGCGAATGTCGTCACTCCATCTTGACGCAGGGCGTCCTACACTACGTTTGCCGAGCCTCGGTCTCCACTCCAGAACTTTCCGACTCCAGCGATCGTTAGTTCTGCGGCTTATATGACCGGCCCACTGCCACTTCAGCTTACTAATCCGGTGGGCTATATCGATGACTCTCGTTCTCTGACGGATCACATAATTTCTGATGCGATCCTTCAGAGATACTCCGAGCATAGCCCTCTCCATAGCTTGCTGAGCGACTTTAAATTTGTGGACTAGTCGAACCGTAAGTGTCGAGTGTCTCGGCACCGTAGGTCATAACGGGTAGGACGTACTGATCGAAGACTTTCGATTTGAGGCACTGTGGGATAGGTGACGAGAAAACTCGACGAAGCTTATGAATAGCTGCCCATCCCAGCCGAATCTTTCTGTTGGCTCGACTTTATTGAAAGCTAATATATTTTTTGTCTTCACGTCGGATTAATAAGATAGTTTTATAAATTCTATTGCATTTCTGTAAAACTTTGTTACTTATAATATATTGAAGTAAACAACAGAAGGTATTAATTCTGTAATATTTTTAATATTATTTATAGTAAAGTTTAATTTCTTAATTAAACTATATAACAATAGAAAATACATATCACTGTACATTAATTTCAATAAAGTCAACTTCAGTGATCACTAATTATTAATTTAAATGAGACTGTCGTCCTTTAGCAGTTTGTTCATTAATTAGGTCTCCAAACTATTTATTGTTCGCAAACGAGAGTGACAATAATTGAACATTAAACAGAACAAATAAATTGATTGCTAATTGAACACGAAATAAATGTTGTATTTACTGATTTTTTATTATTTCTTGTTGCTGCGAACAGAATCTAAATAGGTGAAATTATGTTGTCAAACATAACATTTCGATTTAAGTGATTTTTTTTAAATTAGCTCGACTATAAACAGTTAAACATGTTTTTAGGCAAGTAAGTTCAAGCGCTCTTGACCTGACTAAATGGTGTTTTACTGTGGCCAGTTTCAGAGTTGTTTACAATATTTTGAGTTAATTCGATTTTCTAAGAATAATTACATTACAATCTTTTAATCTTAGTGAGATAAATGATGAAACCATATTTTATCAATTGAAATAAAAGAAATACGTCCAATACAGTTTCAACAGACGATATTGGATTGCCGATTTGGTAGCAAAATGATAAAATATTCATGAATTCAGAACAATAATTAATATTGTAGCTCAAAATAAACATTGATTAAAACAATAATGCGTCAAACTACTGTCGTATATTGAATTCTTGAATGACAATTTTTTCTCTAATGTCTATTTTTGTTAATAAGCATATTTAAAGAATAATGACAGCAATATTTATATACATATATTTTTTAATAAAAATAAACAAATCGTACGCAATGCAAGTTTTCTGTATACATTTTGTACTGCAACTACGCACCCCATGCCTACAACAAGTAGTTTGCGCTCCTCTTTGTGGGCCTTTGTCGGAATTGCTGTCTTATTATTGCGGACAGTATACTTAATGAAAAAAAATCTTGGATTACATACAAAAAAAGTTGCTAAATATTATTAGCGGAGTACTGTCTACAAAAATCTATAAAGTATTCATTTCTATTAGTTTAAATCACATGAACTGGTCACAATGTTAACTCAAACAATAATTATTAGTTTCTTGCCGCTCAGTGTGATATGAAAAAAAAACATCAGAATCTGTGGCTTAGAGACGTATGATAAGGATTCTTAAGCTGTTTAAGGCATATGATACCATAAACCTATATCTATATACAATAACATCTTCGACACTTCTTATGAGCAATTGCTGGAGTGAATCTTCATTAATAAGTCAAATCAGTCATTGGGTCTAGTTTTAAAACTTATTCATGTTTACTTTTAGCATGGATTGACTTACATTTTAGGCTTATTTTACTTAGGCCGGTAATCGTTCCGTATGGTCCTTACCAACTATAAAATAATACCAAAATATTTAACATCGCTATCTTCAATTTTTAAAGCTTAAGTCAATACTTATAAGCTACTTATTTAAAAAAAAAAGGAACAAAACGTACCTTTAAAATTATATATATTTTTAAATGCTGTTGTAACGAATAATTGAACTAGGGATAATCTAACGCCATTAACACTCCTGTGGCGTCCAAGTTAAATTGACTTTAAAGGTCTCCATTTGCAACCTCTATCGGTTAACTGATAATCATGGAAAACTTTATACGATCGTTTTAACACATTTTACTGTTCTAGCATAAATTGCTTGTTTCGGAAGCTCAATTAAGAACATGGTATTATGTGTTTAAGGTAGCCAGCAGCCGTAACTGAAATAAGTTATAACTTCTTTTGTGTCTATTACAATAACATGCTGTATCTTTGTAGTTTTAATCAATATATCATAGAAAAAGTGATTATCGTATTGAAGGTCACTTTACTGTAGTTATTTTTAAGCTTCATAACCGATTATTTTGAGATTTGAAGGCTGAAAAATTTAATGACTAGATATAAACGTACCTTAAAGTCAAAGTCAAAGTCAAAATCATTTATTCAATTTAGGCTCTACTGAGCACTTATGAACGTCAAAAATTATCCATTTACCACCGGTTCACAAACTCAGACCTGTCCAGAGAAGAACCGGCAAGAAACTCTGCGGCCTTTTTTTTTTTTTTTTAAATATAAGTATTTACAAAATTTGACCAATACATTTTTTTTTAAAGTTACCAGGGGATTCGCAAGCGCAGAATATAAACTATTTCCACACATCTTGGTGCTCAATATAATTTATTACAGAATAGTAGGCTTTTTCTATAAGCGTTGTTTTGACAACTTTACGAAAGCTCGAATCATTCAGTTGCGTTTGGCAGGCATTTAATTTAACTTACAAATAGTAATCGCAACCGTAGCAATGATACTACTCGTTATGTGCAGATTTCGTTTACTCATAAAGACATATACATCTAGGTGATACCTTCTGTAACAATGTCACAAATAAAGAGGAGAAAATGTAGCGATATACGTGAACAGTTTTATTGTTAACGTTTCCTGTTGACACAAAAAGCTGACCGAAGACTCATAGTTCGTATTAAATGCCATAAAAGATTAATTAATGTGTTTTAGATCCTGTAACGTTGTAGTGTTTACGAAATAACAAAAATATCTCTTATCTCTTCTGTGATATTACATTTAAATGCAACATTAAAGTCAAAGCATACATAAATACGGGGGTATGGACCCCTTTTTCATATATTAAACGAAAGTAAGAGGCTTTGATTAACTAGTAGACTAGTCGCTTCTGCATGTATTTAATAAATTAATGTGTTATGTAAATAATAACACATTAATTTATTTAATTTTCACACTCGTGGTACGGTCCAAAGATCCCCTAATGGAGAAGGCGTAGGTTAGGGAAGGCCTATGTCTAGTTAGTCCACTAACCCAGGCTGAAAATGATGATTTTTACACTCCAACAAAGCCACAGTAATTGCAGCCTTTTAGTTGATTTTGTTCCTATATATTCCCGCATTGTTTCGTCTATGCTAAAGGCCTACATAAGTTCAGGATATATTTTGATTAATTATTGCGTGACGTTAACAAAAGTATTAAATGGCATCGTCCTAGAGTCTGTTTATTTCTAATGTTATAAATTATATAATACGTTTGATGAATTTGGATGTGTGCGTCTTATGTTATGTCACGTTACGCAATTCCGAAAGACGCTCTAATTGTCTTTACAGTGATTTTGGTTTTATTTCGGCTTTTAAATTCTTTGAACATAGTGTAAGTTGTAATTTAAGTCTCCGTGATATTAACAAATTCATATTAAATATGTCTTTCTTGTTGAATATTCCAAAACACATTGAATAATGACCAACTTTATTGTAAGAGGTTATGTATCTTTTACTACTACTTCTGCTTTAAATTAACAGTGAAATTTAAACTAATTAAAGTTAAGTAAAGCTATAAATTACTAATGAAAACTTCCTTAAGCGACTTTCCATAGCAGCGCAATCAAGATATCCGAGCTCCCCTGAAGTTAGTCTCTCGTTTTATATACTGACGAGATAACTGAGGATGACATTTAAAAATCCCTGTGCTCCAACTTATTCTAATCAAAAAAAACTCTATAGTACGTGTTATTATTGGGCAGGTTTGTCTGTCCATTATCAATTGACAAGAGTAATATTGAATCAAAACTCGTTATCATGCAATCAAAAGTAAACACAATATGTTGTTACTTGAAACCGGCAAGAAATATTGTACCACTTTGACTTGATATTAAACATAAAAATACATAAGAGACAACATGCGATAAATTGTAAATTCGAGACATTGGGTAAATTTTACTCGAAATTATTGTTTTTACGTGAATGTGACTGAGGAAGACAAATAGTATGAAACTGTTTTTGTGTTGTTTACATTTTATAGTTATGTTGTCTAAATTTTATGCTTATGGACAATGACGGAGAAACAACTAGTTTTCTATAATTTGAGTAATTAGCTCTTTGCTCGCATAACTATGCTTACGATGATTTATTCGCCGCTCCAAAAATAACTTTTTTGAAATATTATTAAATAATACGATTCTAGCGTTTAATATTATTATAATATGCGTTAAAATCATTGATTAGTCACTATCCTCATCGTGCAATTTAAAAAACGCGCACAAACCGTTTTGACTGTAAAGCTATGTAATTGGACTCATAAAAATACAGTTTCACTACTAATGTAGTGCACAAGGAGCTTTTCTCTTTTAGTTTTGCGTTTTCTTCACAAAGTCTCATACTCAGATAGTTGTTTTCACGTTCTGTTAGGTAAATGGGACTTGGGAGCACTAAATGTTAGGTCAAGATTTAACACTCCCAGTAATACATCTTTTGTTATACTAATTATTTTTAATTGGGATTTAACAACAAGGGCTCGGTCCTTTGCATTGCCTGATGCGTTGTTATACTAAGTTATAAGTGTCAAGCTTAACTTTATCGTTAGAAGCAAATATAAAACAAAACTTGGTAATGGAATATTGTCCTTGCTTATATTATAAAAATTGAGCAAAAAATAAGGCATATTTGAATAAAAGTAATTGTTATTTGCAATATATATCACAAAATAGAATTTCGACAAGGCAGCCTACGCAATGAAACGACACAGGGTTTAACTTATTGGTTTGCAAATAAATTTCGTCGAGACTTGAAAGAGGTTTTATATACAATTACTTTTAAAGTACTGAAGCAAACGTTGGTATTAATTAAACAGGTTTGAAGCGATCTTAAACATGTTGTAGCGTGTTTTAATTCTGTTTCCTTGAATACCATTTTCTAAAAGAGCCATTTAAAACACACTGATTCCGTTTTGTTTACTATTCGTGAAAATGTTTTCATCCTGTTTTTATTGCCATAATAAATCATATTTTCACTATACATACACGTAGCATAGACTATTTTTACTTCTGCCTATGCAGACCTCTTTGATTAGCTTAATGCCTTTATACGGATATGTTCAAGCATTAGTTCCTTGAGGTTTCCATAGTTAAAGTCAGAAAAATATGGTATGTGTTTTGGGGAAGTAAACTCTCTCTGCTAATTGGCTAAACTATGGTTAATAGATTATGAGGTATATTTTTGTGCAAATTGTAATATAGTGCGATTAGTTTAATAATGCTTGGTATCATGCACAGAGGTACATTACAGGGACAGAGTATAATAATGAACTTTACACTTTTTTGTGTTCTTAAATGACGAATTATATATATAACAAATAGTATACCAAATTATTTAATAAAGTATTTTTTTTTTAATTATCAATAAATGAGACCTGTTGTTTTTTTAAAGGTGGTAGTTTCACCGCGGTACCTATTTCTGCCGCAAAGCAGTAATGTATAAGCACTTTTGTCTTCCTTGTTTAAAGGACACCGCCGGCGTAATTATCTGGTAAAAGAGACGCAACGTCTCATATGTCATGGTGGAAAGCGGATTTTTGGCGTCTTAAGGTCAAGGGTGATTAGAGCTGTTCGGCACTCAATCCGCACCACCTCTAAAACAATCATTCCTAGTCTAACATAACAAATCCTGTAAAACAGTAAGGGGTGATTGAATGTGTCATATGAGTTAATTAATCGCTTTTGTCCAGGGTTAATTTAATTTTAATTTAGCGGAGTGCGTGATAGGTACCCATATAATAATACCCGCTATTAAGATGATAAATTACAAACATACGTACTCAACTTGTCACTTTATGAACTAGTGAAGTAGTAGGTGTCACATGGCTCTAAGCAAATAATATTTTAAATTTTTTCTTATTAGTATCGTAGATTAGCAGTTATGTATATATTTTAAGGCTTAACAATATTAAAAAAATATAAAACGCTTGATAGTTAAAACAATGTGGTGACTTGAGATTATATAAAACAAAAGGGATTTCAATTTTGGGAACGAATGGGACATCTACGTTCCTCAATTTTATGATATGGGTAACGCTAAAAGCTTATAAATATCCTTTCAACGGAAGGCTTGCTGAATTATGCCCATAATAAAAATAAATCCATGGCCACTTTTGTTTCCAATTTCGTTTCGCATTAGGAAAGAGTTATAGATGCCAAAGTGATTTTAAAAATATTTTATATCAGAACGCAACACTTAATAGAACAAATATAAAAAAAATACATTTAAAAGTCAAACTTACGTACATCATAACAAATACTATTTACTTCCCTCGCAAGAGTAAACCAATATTGTGAGTAAATCAATATTTGTCGCTTTGTGCCATTACTTTTTGTTATATTCATGCGTTGCGCGCGTTTGCCTTTTTGACAAACGCAATATGCAAGAGGGATAAAAATACCCGTGATACGAACTAACGTGAATATAATAATAAATAAATAATACCGGTGGTAGGTCCCCTGTTTACAGGAGACCGTCTGGGTGGTACCACGCGGTGCCTATTTCTCGCCGCGAAACAGTGGTGAAAACACTGATGTGTTCCGGTTTGAAGGGCACCGTAGCCAGCGCATTTACTGGGTAAACGGACTTAACACCTTATGTCTCACGGTAGGCAGCGCGTTGGCGATACCACTGGTATTGCCAATGTCTAGTGGGTGTCGTGACCACTTTCCATCAGGTGGCCCGACTGCTCGTCTGCCTGCGTAAGCTTAGAAAAAAAAAAAAAAAAAATAGAAGGCTGATACTATATCATACACTAGCTACGCTGTCGTTTTGAGCGGTACATTCAGTCAGTACGTGAAAAATGGAATGTTACAGGTACAAGTGATGAATTAAGACTATACTTATTAAAGTACGACTTGCAGTTTATAGGCGGTTAAAATAAATCAAGTGCCGTACAAAAGTAGTAATAAAATTGGTGCAAAATTTTGTCCTTAGCGTTTGAATGTGGCTGCCATCAAAGTCACGCTTACCATTACAATACCAACAAAACGTAATGACTATTAAGACAAAATTAGAGGTTGCTTCTTTTCTAACTTTGTACAGAAATGAAATAACTTTTCTTAACAAAATAAAATGCATTTTTAACTAAGGACTAAATAAATGTGTAATTGTAAACTGTTTAACGACTCGACTAAAAAAATGTGGAGATAATTGTGCTTATCTGGTATATTGTACACCTGATAACTAGTTAACGCAAGAACAAAAAAAGAAATTAAATCTGTTTTTATATTAGACCTTATCGAGCTGTGTACTCTTCGTTAAGAGTTAGTCTTTCATGAAATACAATATGATTATAGATAATTCGAGAATGCCAATTGTTACCTCTGGTCACAATCCCTCGTACATGATTATTTTACATACTTTTAGTCTAAGGAGTATTATATATCGCAGAAAATAAAAATATAAATAGTTAAAGAAAAAAAATATAAAAGAATGTATAAAACTGTTCTTCATTAAGAATGTCTATTAAATAACCAATCAGTACAAGGAAAAAAATACAATACAAGTCTTGCCCTTTAGAAAACCATATTGCAGTTTGAGCTCCAACAAAGAATTTCAATCGTCCGAGGCATATACAAATAGAAAACGTCATAAAGAGAAAAGCTGAGCATCTAATTTGCATTAGGAGTTCCTGTTTAAAACGATGTTTTAGGAAATGTGAAATAACTCTTATTTGCATATATTTTTTCTGAAAATAATATTAACATTTTATATTACACAGTTATTAACGTTGTATAACGTTTACAAAGCAGGATTTAATAAAAAATATTGTTTTAGGTCGGTACGTAGTCTCTTAAAATAGATATTAGCCAGTAACAGCCATTAACGCTATACAAAAACTCAGTGATAATAGTGATAATAAATATAAACAAATCGAGTATAACAATTTTCTTAAAAAAACATATTGTAAGTAAATAATATCGAAAGCAGTTAACTTTTATTATATTATAGTTTTTATAGATTATGTGTGATATGTATTTTGTAGGCATTTAGGTGCTCGTTCGACGATAACGGATTGAACCTGTTTGGAGGAAACGCAAAAGCGTGATATTTTTTTCAGTTCCAATGTAACAACAAAACGATTAGAGCATTTTAGAAATATGCACATGTAAAATTAATTCATTATTAAGTAATTAACTGATACAGTTTAAGTTCACATTAAAGTTATTGCACTACAAAAATTCATTGTGTGCACATAAAACGTGTCATAGAGGTCATTTTGATGAAATAAATGCCTTAAAAGTTGTCAGTGATTGAAAATACGATTGCAGAAAACGCACTACAGAAACGTTTTACGTGTTTACATAGCGTAAAAGTGTTATAAGCTGTTAGAAGTCGGTTAAATATTTTTGTTAAAATTTCACTTCTTTGTAAATGTTGTTCTTCTTTTGTTAAAAACGATGATGAATAAGTGCGTCCAAATCTAATAATTTTAACAAAACGAAACGCCATGTCTAGTAAATCGCCGATCTAGGGTTGGTGTTAGGCGACGATGCATTACAAAGAAGTAAATGAATTTATATAAAATATAAGCTTAGCAAAATATACCCCAAATCGCATTGAAGTGCGAAGAAGGCTTTCCAATTTCTATTGAAGAATTTCTCAAAGCCGTCGCGGAATGCAGCGACGCTTTTCTTTTATTAAGCCGACTTAAGAGTGCTACAGCGGCGGACATCTCAATATCAACTGAGAAAAAGGAAAGTCCGTTTTCTTGAAAAGCATTATTTAATGTTCTTTTAGTTTTATACGCAATTGTACAGTTTATTAGTAAATATAACATTACATTGATCGTCACGCTACTATTATGTTGTAGTTCTATGTACGCTACTATAAAGGTAGTGAGCTATCGAAAACATTTTTTATAATAAATATCGTTAAATGATAAGAATTAGTTTAATCTGTGGTTTTATCTTAAAACTTCACGTGAAACAATTGTTTTTAAATGAAAAATAATTAAAATTTTATTTAGACTTATGAAAGGGATATGAATAGCACATAATAATCAATTTTTGAGTTGTGCCTAGAATGTCTAGACAAGGGTTGTAAAATTCAATAGTCTATGAAATGGTTCAAAATGTATTTGTTATTTTCTATTATTGTTTACGCTCTATATTTGTTGGGTATTATCTTAGTCTCTTAAATTAAATATTAACAAGCAGTTATGATGCTATATATAAAACGAGTATATTGATATTTTATTACAAAACAAATCGGTTATAACAATTTTCAGAAATAAAAACCAGTATGTAAGTGTAAGTCACATAATATCAAAAACAGTTAACATATCACAGTTTTATAGCTTATGTGTAATACCTATTTTTAGACATTTAGATGATCGTTCTACGATAACGGTTTGGACCTGTAAATTGCATTTTGGAGGAAACGCAAAAGCGCGATGGTCACCACTGTCATCGCGCTGCCGCAGTTCCAATGTAACAACTAAACGATTAGCGTATTTTTAATTTTAGTTCACAGAATTTTCTTAAATAATACACATGTAAAATTAATTCCTTACTAAATAATTATCAAATACAGTTTAAGTTAACAAATGTAAAATTCAAATGATTTAAAATTCGGTGGCAGAAAACGCGATGCAATTTCGTTCCTGTTTATATTGCGTAAAATTGTTATACGTTGTTAGAAATCGGTTAAATTTCATTGTCATTATCGTATATAATAAATCGTTGATATCACAGGAAGTAAGGTATGTTTTACACAAAATTTCTTATTTATATTTCTATCATTTGTTTGAGAATTCACTTAAAAAATATTTTAGAATCAAAAATATTCAATAATGTACAAAATAATTAAGCAGTCTATTGTAGTATCACCACGGTGCCTAACGCAAACCTTTCCGTATTCCACGAGAAAATCCCGTTCCTTGAATAGTTTAAGAAAGAGAACATTAATAAATTTGAGTTTACGCATCGTAGAGCATGGAATCAGAGATCTCCACAAGTATTCTTTATCTTTTACACAAAACTCTAATCCACGATATGTATAAAAAACGTTAGTATGAAGCTAGAATGACCCGTAATATCTTATTAAAATTAAGAATAATAACTGCAATTGTAACATTTTAACAAATCATTGTGGGCAGACTTTGTTTTGTCATAAAGTCACATAAATTTAGACAAACAATGACCGAATAATGGCAGAAACAAAACGTTTCGCTGGCAATTGTCGCGGAAAATTTTATTATGAACGTTTCGTGTTGACGTAGAATGTTTCAAATAAGCCGGACTTTTTTCACACGTCTTTATTATTAAGGTCGTTTAAGTTCATATTCGACCTTGTTTTAAGTCAGCAGCTAAAATATCGCGAAATATCAATCATTCACTATGTACGGCGTAATACAAATTTAAAATTGAAATGCTACGGCGTAAGCCATTTGCTAATTTATACCAAAGTCATGAAGGAGACCTTAATTGATGTCAGCATAGTAGCCTATGCTGAAAGCAGCGTCATACGTCTAGCGTGCTTATTGACAAAATGTCACTGAAATGTACATCATTGAGCACAAAAAACCCGCTAATATCAACGCCATTCGTAGATTTCCACTTAGTCACTAGAAATTACATTGCTAAAACCCACTGCAATTTCATATTATTGCTAATTTCCTTTTTAAACTCTAAAATAGAGTTCTACTATTTGTAAGCGTCATAGTGGTTTTACAAAGCTTTTGTAAAATTTTTTATTTTTCAAAGAAGACAGACGAGCAGTCAGGGCCACCGAATGGAAAGTGGTCATAGACGCCCATGGACATCAGCAATACCAGGGGTATAACCAATGCGCTGACCATAAGATGTTACGTCTTGTTAAGCCAGTAAATACGCTGGCTACGGTGCCCTTCACCCTGAAACACAGTCTTACACACCACTGCTTTGCGGCAGTAATAGGCACCGCGCTGGATCCGCCCCAGGTGGCCCCATATTGCGAATTAATAAGAAAACCAACATAATTTTTTTACAAAAATTATATTGGCATTCAAGCAGCAAATATTAAACGAAGGTAAAAAAATTAAATATGTTCGTACTTCGTAATATGTGTACCTTCGTGTTTTAAGTGTGTAGGTTTATTTATTCATTTTATTTAATCTTTTGCACAAGCTGTACAGAGGCATTAATGCCAATGGCATTTCTACAGACAACCATTTTGATGATGCAGAGCAATTAAAGAGATGAACCATTGGGATGATGCAGATATATAGGAGGGCAACCCTAAGTGTCAAGGAACACACGTTTTGATTTATATAATATTTAATTAAATAATTTTCACATATTAAACTGAATATAAAGTTTAGTATTCACTTAAATTAGTGCAATATAAGTCTGTTATAAGCTATTTACAAAATTGTGCAAAATCAACTCAAGCATAACCTCTACAAGTGTCTTGACTACGTGTACTACTTCAAAACATCATACTATTCAACACAACCAGGAGTATCGTTGTATTTGTTACATACAAAGCTTTAAAATAATCGTAGATATTAGCATTTATTGTCACATACATTATACTTCTCACATATGTGAGTAACGTCTATCCACACACTTGGCTTGTTGGTATTGCTTTGCTTGACAATCAGTGGAAGTGAAGTTAATACAACCATTTGCCGCAGACACGCTTCTCTCACGTTACACTATATACAGTGATCTTTATTTAACATAAATAAGCTTAGTCTTTGCTATCTTAGTGCTTTGCATATTGCTTTCAGCAAATAATACTCATCGTCCCCCAAAAATGATGACCCGCAAGGCCTCTGCACGCGATCAAGAGGCTCAACTGAAAACAGCACTGAAAGAACTAGAGGCATCAAAAAGGCTTTGCTCTCAATTGCTACAGGAGAGAGAGGATAGTGAAGAAGAAATCCAACTTATAATAAGAAAAAATAATGAACTAAAATCAGAATTAGCAAACCTTCACACCCAGTACATGGATACTGTAGCCCAAAATGACAAACTACAGGTAACTTTGACAAATTTTGATCAATGTAGTGTAGTCCATACTCAGGCATTAGATAGAATAACTCATTTAGAACAGGAGTTAAGTGACTCGTACAGGCTTCTTAAACAGTTAGGCCATTATAATAAAGATGTCACAATAAAAAAACAAAGCCTGCATGATGAGCTAATGGGCACTAGCTCCAGTACTGGTTGTGTGGGTTTGGCTCACACAATAGATTTAACAGCGGATGATTCAATATGTAGTATTGATAAAAATAGCCAATCAAAACTGAGTCAAAATAATATGAAAAGGTACAAAAAAGTTTGTAAATTTATTAGAAAAATTCATGCACACAAAAAACAAAACATAAATGCTATTATTAAACAAAATAAAAAGCTGGGATCTAAATTAACATTGCAAAACATAAATTTGGTAACATAGTAGAATCACTAAATTCAGAAAAAATAAATTACAAGATAATATTACCAATTTAGAACAGTCATTGCAGAATTTGTCGTTAAAATATGAATGTGCTCAGAAAGAAATACAGGAGCGTATCATTGGATTAAATAATTTAGTAGGTAGTAGTAAATTTAATGCAGAAAGATTTGACTCCCTTGTAAATGGTCATTTCAATTCAAATTGCATTTGTAATTCAGGCAACTTAATAGAAACTGAGTCACTGAATAGTGATCCAGTAATGCACAAAGCACAAAGTTGTTCAGACAAGAAAATAGTGTCGCATCAACATAAACATAATACATTAGTGTTTAGTGATAGCATTGGTAAAGGTATTGGTGCAAACTTAAATAAGCTCCTTACTAGTAGTAGTACTGTTATAAATCACTGCCTGCCAAATAAAATAATTGACACAGTATTAAAAACTAAAATGAACAGTGACACAACTCTTATTATAATGATAGGTAATAGCACTCAAATTGAAAAACATGATTTGATTTACAGCTTTACCCAATTGTCAACCTTAAGGTTAAAAAAGATTATATGGTGTGCGTTCCTATACTGTGTCCATTAATGAAAACTCAATAATGAAAAATGTTTAAACTTAATCAGTATTTACATCACTTGACATGTAGATCAAATGACATTTTTCAATTTTTTGACATTAATAAATTCATAAGTAATCTTATTTTGACTCGGGATACTATCTATCTGCCAAAGAAAATTAAGCACAAAATAGCTACATTGTTGGCATATAACATTAATAGTGACAATGCAGTTTTAATAGATTTTCTATTAATACTGAGGATAATACTTTTTAGTAATGTAAGGTTGACAACAGAGAACACAATATCTAATTGTATAAATATTTTTTATCAAAATAAATCGGTTCTCTGGCAAAGTACTAGATATAGAATTATTAATAGAAAAGATAATGTAGATGTTTGTGGCTTCACTGAGACATGGCTTAAAAATGTGTCATTTAGCTTAAAAACTATTCAGTTGCTCAGTATATTCAACCGAGTAACTGCTATTGGAGGTGGATGCCTTATATTACACAAAATTGTTTTAAATTTAAAGAAAGGAAGGACATCACAGCATACTCGGTTGAACGACAATGTTAGATTGCTTTGTACAGAAAGTGAACAGTACATATTTTTATGTGTATAGACCTCCTCTGGTGATGTTGGACATTTTTATAATATTATGGAGGATACTCTAAGAAAAATTATTAATTCAAAAAGCATATTGTTGTATGTGGAGACTTTAATATAGACATTCTAACTGATTCACCACACATTGCAGTTTTAACTCTATTTAAAAGCTTCAATCTTCAATGTGTTTTTAATGAACCTACTAGATTAACACCATCTTGTGCCTCTTGTATTGATAATGTGTTTGTAAATTGCAAAGTTATAGATTGGGCTGTCTTAAGCGTATTCGTTCAGATCATAAAGCCTTAAAAATACAAATCCTTTAAGTACTCCTATAGTAACTTTCCTATCTTGTATAGACCTATTACCAGGAACAGAATTAAACAATTTAAGTATAATGTAAAAGCTAAGCTTCCAAACCTAAAATTGACTTTGGATCCTGATAAAGACTTTGGAGCATTGTCTCAATATTATTTCCAGTAAATACAATACTGTTTTTACTAAGAAAGTTATTACAAGTAATCAAAAACTGAATTTCAGTGACTAGGCTACTATGGGAATTAGGCGTAGCAGGATTATTTATATTTATTGTGATCAAAAATCATTAACATCTAATGTAAAATTCCATAACTATTTGAGAATGTACTCAAAATATTTAAACAAGTTTGTTTGATGGCTAAGGCAATGCATTTAAATCATAAAATAAAGTCGCAAGTTATTAATACGGAAACAGTGTAGAAACACAAAACAGAGGAATGACCTAGAACTAAATGTACAGGTAAAACTGTTAAGCTGAAGGCTGAGGTAGCTAATGAGTTCAAAAATACTTTACAAACATAGTTCATGACACTACAAAACACTTAAATTCTAGTTCTGATTCAGCCGTTTCACCTAAAATTATTGGATATACAATGTTTCCCTGATTTTAATTTTGTAATGTTAGCCCTATAGATATAGTGAAGGCATTCAATAAAATAAATAAAAAGAAAACAGAAGACTTGTGGGGTTTATCAATATGGGCAATAATTTTAATAATTCAAGATATATTCCCCATATTGGCCATAATATATAATGCATCTATAAGTACCTGTAGATTCCCACAGTTAATGAAATTCAGTAATATATTAATTGTACAATTAATATTGAACATTATAGACCAATCTCTATATTGCCAGCACTTAGTAAAATTTTCGAAAAAATTATGTTAGAACAACTTTTAGTACACTTTTTCAAACATGATATTTTAAGTGATCACCAATTTGGCTTTACCAGAGGTAGGTCAACAGTAAATGCTGGTATAAAGTTGGTCTCTCATGTTCTACAGGCATGGGAGGATCGCTGCGATTCTATTGGAATCTTCTGTGATCTTTCCAAGGCCTTGACTGTGTGGACCATGACATATTAATCAATAAGCTAAAGTATTACGGTGTACACTGGGTTTGGTCTTGATTTTCTATCTTCTACCTACGCAATAGAAAACAATATAAACTTAAATGACACTCTGTCATCTGACTCCTTGCGGATGTGTGTTCCCAAGGATCAATTTTGGGACCTTTTCTGTTCCTGGTCTATATAAATGACTTGCCTCTGGTAGTGGAGAGGCTGTCCGAAGTTGTCCTTTTGCAGATGACACCTCTCTACTGCAAGGGTAAAAAGAAATGACCATAACGTTGAGATAGCAAATAGGGCAATTGGTATTGTGTCAAACTGGTTTGCGTCCAATAACTTAGTACTAACGCGAACAAAACTAAATGCTTACGTTTTACTCTTTGTAAGTTGCCAGATTTTCAAAATATTAAAGTTGACAATGAGGTCATTTCCTTACGTAAGCTCTACTACATTTCTTGGATTTTCTATTGATTCCAAGATGCAGTGGGAGCTCATATTGACAAACTCTCTAAGAAGCTAAGTTCAGCAACTTTTGCCATACGCAAGATTAGGCAGCTAGCTGACGAGGCAACTGCAAAACTAGTTTATTACGCGTACTTTCCCAGCCTTATGTCTATGGATTATTATTATGGGGATCTGCAGCCGGTTTGAACACAATATTTATACTACAAAAACAGGCTGTTAGGGCAATCTACAATCTGGGTTCACGGGAATCTTTACGTAATGTTTTTAATAAAACTGAAATTTTAACTTTACCTTCGCTATACATATTTGAAAATATTATGTACGCGCGTCAAAATATTCATATGTTTGCCAAAAGATATTAGGCCGCAGGGTCGAATTGAGCCCTAGAGCTACCCAGATTTAGACGACCCGAACAAAAATCTTTCATGTATAATAGTATAAGAATGTATAATAAATTAAATGCCTGCCAAACGCAACTGAATGATTCGAGCTTTCGTAAAGTTGTCAAAACAACGCTTATAGAAAAAGCCTACTATTCTGTAATAAATTATATTGAGGACCAAGATGTGTGGAAATAGTTTATAGCTGCGCTTGCAAATCCTGGTAACTTAAAAAAAAATAATGTATTGGTCAAATTTTGTAAATACAATATTTAAAAAAAAGTCCGCAGAGTTTCTTGCGTGCTTCTCTGGACGGTCTGAGTTTGTGAACCGGTGGTAAATGGATAATTTTGACGTTCATAAGTGCTCAGTAGAGCCTAAATTGAATAAATGATTTTGACTTTGACTTGACTTTATAGTAGCAGGTGGAATACACCATGCATTGACAAGTTAAAAATGGGAAAAAATCAAAAAAATTGTAAATAAATAAATATGTACTAAAAAATGGGTTTATAAATTTTACATAACGTTAATAATACATGATGTATAAAAAAATATACTGAAAACATACTTAAACAGATATATTTATTTATATAAATATACATATATGTGGGTTTACTACATAAATAATTAAGTCCGATGATTTCTTTAAGATGTTGAAAAAGTTTTAAAGCAAGTGCTTTTTTTACCTTTCTTTTAAAAGTTATGCTACTTTTAGCCATCTTCATTTCTAGAGTAGACGCATTCCATAGGACAGAATGAACGAAAAAAGAGGAATATATGGGGTTAGAACGGTGAATAGGGCATTAGAGCAAAGGCGTATGCGTCAAGAGAAAATTTTTGTTGCTGACTTCACATAAATATTGAAAGTGAGAAGTTATATAAGATGGTGCATTGTAAGAATGGAGAAGAACATATAGTGTAAGAGTTCGTAGGAAGCGTCGTTGGCGGATAGGCAACCATTTAAGTTGGGAGCGATGCGCAAAGACGTGGTAATTTTTACGTAGATTAAAAACGAATCAAATGCAGTTATTTAGAAGTGGGTTAAGTGCCAATGATTGTCCGTTCATTCACACGGCTCCGGCAAAAATTAATAATTTAATAAAACCCTTCATTTTAGCGGTCGTATCGGCTGTTTTGTCAAGGATGGATAGTGCTGTATAGAAATGCTTATATCTAGATCAGAATGCGGCGGATCTGTAGATAGGAATTTTGCCATATATAAATTAGTAAGCTTGCTAAGTCATAAAAAATACCTGTGTGAAACTTGAGTGAATTGAAAAAACAAACTACACATTAGTCTTATTTTTTTTTCAATTGTCATGTTTTTACAAATTATCAAAAGCCTATCTCTGCTGTATCCTTCTATAGCAATTGCTAAAAAAAATTGTAGGTACCGTTTGTTTGTAACATATGATAAATGTAGCGTACTAGGATAGTTCAGCAAGTAATAGCAGCCAGTTAGAAATAAATCGCTTCCGAGTATGATAAACATATCTTCCGAAGTTCCTTATTTACTATCTGTTCTTTTTTCGTTGCGTACATAACATAACTTATATTATTTTTTCATTTTTGATGAGAAACAGGCTTATAATCAGCTTTGACACGATGTACTAAAATAATCATTAAGAACCATAAAAGCGATTCGTTAAAATACCTACATTTCTTCATCATCATCAGCCTGAGGAAGTCTACTGCTGGACATTGGCCTCCCTTTCTCCATTAGGGGGTTTATGGACCGTACCCCACCACGCTGCTCCAATGCAGGTTGGTAGGTGGACCGACTTTTTACATGCCCATCCGACGCACCGATCATCTTACTTTTCAGACAATGGGGTGATCGGCCCAAATTGCCCTAACAAACTAGGAAACAACAATAAATATTTGTTGAGCTCCCGCGAGATTCAAACTCACGATCTCCGGTTTCTAAAGCTACTATCAGTCCTGAAACATGCTTGATTTTATTTTATATTAGCTATTTTATTTCACGTTGATCTATTACAGCGTTAGACACTATAACAAAACTATAATCTGAAAGGTTGAAAAACCGCACCCATGCTGTGGCCAACAAACTGTGAAATGAATAAAGTTTGAGAAACTGAGCATTTGCTCTTCCTCAGAGGAATTTATTTCTGAGAAAACTTTTCAGAAATAAATTGAAGTGAAGTATTGCTGCAATATGTAAGGTTAGAATGAAGGCCACCACTTCAGTTTGCTAACTCTGCGAGCTATATCGGTCACCATCGTTCTGCTGCGGATGTCGCATTACGCACTCTATCACGCAGAGAAATTCCGAGCATAGCCCGCTCCATAGTTCGCTGAACGACTTGGAGCTACCTCATGCGGCCTTGAAGACCTTAGTCTTCCGATATTTTACCGAAAGCTTCTCATCCATGTTGGAGTTTTCGATTGACCTCTGCGTCGAAGTTCAACTCATATAACTGGATTACTTGTCCAAGGTAAATATAATCGTCGAAATCTAGGGCACATGCATATCAAGTATAAATTTCCAACGTCAGATTTTAATTAAGTTATTTTAATATTTTCTAGTTTCACCAGTACAGATACAGTCTAAATCTATGATTATGATTCTATATTTCTATACTATTGTACAATAATAAAATGTATACAAAAAGTCTTTCAGGAAAAGATTAAAATATTTCGCAAAACAAGCAAGTGCCAATTAATTACGTTACTGATGGTTAACGGTTAGCTAGAATCATAAAACGTGGCAAATGTGTGAAAGAGAAGAATTGCAAAAAAATTGAATATTTTTAAAATGCAAGGGTTACGTGCATTAAAATATTTAAAGACAAATTATATATTTCTTCAATTTATTAGGGCTCTAATATAAGAGCACATATGCAATACCATAATACCACACGTAGGTACTCTAAAAACTAACCCACAAATTATTTCATTGTAGGAAAAAATGGTTTGATACGTAACCCACGGCTTCAGAGTTTAACTCACATTTGATCAGGCTTTTTTTCTCGTGTCTGGGTGTTTTAATATATATTTATTTACAAAAGAAAAGTAAATTTATGTACATACTTATCAGTCATCCAGTTGGCATAGTACAAGCTTTGCTTAGTTTGGGACGAGATGGTGTTGTGTTATCGTTCTGATATATTAATTTATTTATTCTTCCAACAATCAAACTGACTTTCCTCTCTAAAATAGTAAGCTTAAAAAATATTGCCCGACAGCCAGTACGGTATCCCAAATCGTGCGCGAGCAGGCAGTCGATCGAGCTATCAGTT